>CALSCE010010660.1:437676-457517 GCA_943593645.1 Bovichtus variegatus
GAGACCAGGTCCAGTGGAGACCATGTCAAGGCAGAGACCAGGTCCAGTGGAGACCATGTAAAGGCAGAGACCAGGTCCAGTGGAGACCATGTCAAGGCCGAGACCAGTGCAAATCGAGTCCTGTTCAAGACCATAATAGACAGTCATGTCTTTCCAATACTAATCCTCTGTAATGCTAACAACCAGCTTGGATAACAGCTCATTTCGGTTAATGCAGGCAAAATAGCAGATAACAAACTAGTTGTAACAAAGGTATAAATATCAAATATAGCAAAGTTAAAAGCAGATTACTGACCCATAATACTTACTCATTCGCGTTACGCACGATTCCAAGACAAGTGCAAGACAAACCCTCAGCATTTATTTAAATGAAAGTCTTCGAAATTATTACTTTTAAGGTCGATGTTTTTGTAATCCCTTGCTTCAAATCTCACCGTTTTTGAAAGGCTTTCTAAATTTTCAGAGCTGAAGTGATTTATATTTGGTACTTAAAACGACTGCACCTGTGACTGAATAACTGAAGCACTGCTAACACAATCACCATAACAACTTTAGGTGATAATATATGTAACATATATTATATTAAGATTAACATTGTGTCTTTTTTTTGCTGTAGTTGCTAAGATCAATATTGTGCTTTCTACCAATAACACACTTACAGTTATTTACCTATTGATTGTGTGGTTTGAATTATTTCATTGTAGTTTACATTTTTCCTCTTCTCCTCCAAAGCATTTTGGTCAACATTTGACTCAACGTAATACTCCTAACAACAACAATGCTAATAATAAAGGTGTTTCTATATTATTGTGTCCCCCAGAAGCAGCTGCTCACAGAAGAACATTAAGTGCAGAAGGTATGAAAGGGAAATCATTCTTTGTAGCTGTGACGTTGAAGGTGAATCTACGACATAATTTCTCATCAGCACCATCTACTGGCTGCCATCATCACCTCGACTTCTCTGTTGGACCTCCAGGATGTGATCTTATGAAACTTGCACCCATACTGATACTGGTATCATATGGATGCCAGGGAATAACTGGGCTTTATGTCACGCCGTGTTTTTCAGCGCTTAAACTTAATGCCAAGGGCCTTGTCAGAAATCAGAGCAAAGCCTCTGTCGTCTTCAACTCTCTAAAATAGACCGATCAAGATTTTGAATCACGTTCATCCAGTGACTCTGAACGCTTGTACGTTTATAGTGTTAAATAAATCTGAAGAATAGGATACTTAAAGGGCCATTAGGTACTGGAATTTACTTTTATCATGTTCTATTGGCAGCAATGAGGCATCGTGATAGTAGTAACTGTGTTTATATGGAGCCTTTTCTCTACTAGGCTCAGACTATAATAGCCCAATCAGAATACAAATGATATCAATTGTAAGGTATGCGCCTTACATAACCTGTTGAGTGACATTTATTTGTTAAGCAATTGTTGGGTGGTGTGTTTGGCTCCCTCCATTTTTTAATAACTGCAATAGTAGAACTGAATCTGTTGCTTCGCTTTGCCCGTTTTGGCTGTACATGTCAGAACATGTATTTCTGATCATCCTAGAGCCCATACTTACACTCTACCAAAATAATTATTTGAAGCCTTTGAAAAGTCGCCACATAGGAAGAGAGGAATATGAATCATTCATTGGATCATTTCATACAGAAGAGAAAACAATATGTGTTGCCAAGTCACAATGCAAAAATCCCAATTTCACAATAGTAAGAGGTCCAGTGAAGAAGTAATATTCCAGCATGCTAAATACTACCACAAATGTGTTTTGGCTTGAGGCTGTTCGGTGGCAGAAATGTATTTTCTGTTATTAAGCAGTTGAATATACAACTCGGTATATGGAGAGTTTTCCAAGATTTACAGCAACACTGCTTCTTCAGGTTTAGGTGGTGTAATACTATAGTGGTCAATTTAAAAGGGAAATGGCATATAAATAACTGAAAAACGTAATAGAAAACAGCACGAGTACCAGTGTTAAGGATTTATGTTAACATAATAACTTGAAGACTTTGTGACAAACCCACTACAGTTTCATTCCCAAGACAATAATCAGCCACTTACTGTATTATGGCTAATAAAAGCCCCATGCTTTCAGGCATTTTAACCTAAATGCCTTTGAAAGTTATAATCACTTCTTCAGCTAAAGGGTCAGTAGTATTTATCCACAGCGCTGTCACTCTCTAAAGTATATTACAGTTGTAATCTACTGTAATGCACTGCCTCTTTAACTATTGTTGAAACAAGACTTATTATATGTGCTCGGATGGTCATTTTTACAGTAGTTTGTGAAGTATGTCACAATAGAAATAGAGTATCAGTGCATCAGTACTCTGTAGGTGACAGGATGTAATACAATGGTGTCACTATATGTCACATTAAGGCCAGATGAGACAAGGGGTTGGAGTGGCTCGTGTTCTTCCCAGTACTTCAAGATCACACATAGTGTAGATATCCATCAATCAGGATTTATACTGGCCCGTGCATACATATCTGTATTGTGTCACTCATTATCATCTGACACTGTAGAAACACATTTGATAAGTTCTTCATATATATATATATATATATATATATATACTCTCTTACCATCTATGATATATGTTGGGTATTTCAGTGTACTGATCTCTCTAGTTGTAGCTTGAAATAGCTTTTTTACTAGGGTAATTATGGGAGGGACTTATGGAATATTCAGTAACTGTCAAACATTATCCATCACCGTATATGTTACTCTTTTATGTAACCAGAAAAAGACGAATGGAAATACACAGATACATGTATGAAGTGTTGTGCACAACTGGGTTACACATTGTAACTCAAATGAAATATATCTGTATATTTTACTTTTGTGGTAGAATATAGGACCACTATTCTACTTGGACTGCTCTAGGTAACAGCTCATCTTTTTATGGAAAAGTGTTACATCTGTTCTTGTGTGTATCTGTGAAATAGATCACTGTATATTTCAAAGCTTTTATAGCGGCATGCTCTACTGTACTCCAGATCATTCTGATAAGAAAGTGTCCATTTGTTCTTAGTTTAAAATCAGATATGTGTTGCTCTGGCTTGGAGGAAAAAAAATACACAACCCCCCTTTTTTTTGTTGTTGCCTTTTCTCAATGTCTAAACAGACAGTAAACTGAACCACATTCTTTTTTTTAAGAAACTGAGAGCTGAAACATTGTGAACAGCATACAGTGTGATAATGTTGTCCCTGTGAGAGTTTGCTTTGATTGATTTAAGATCACACCAGACTACTCTGTCTTTTAACTCTGTGCTAGTTTACTTTGCTTCTGCTGTTGTTGTCATGAGATATAGACCCATATATTTTTTGATGATAGCTAATTAAGACACATTCTGTCTGTAAACTTGTGCTTTTTTATTTTATTTCCTTCAGATCTGTGTTATGCTCGACTTTGGAACATGTTTTGCATTTTCAAGGTTTGTAATTTACTGTAAACTGTTTTTGCTGTTTATGGACGAGACTTTTACAAAATAAACTCATTGGAATGCATAGTGAGGCTATAATGGTCATTACACACCACACAATGAAATTGTTGCATGGGTTAGAAATGGACACACTTTTGCTTTCTTGGATCCGTACCACTTTTGGGACAAAAAAAGTGCGTGTGGTGTGGTGCCACAGGAAATGTGATGTTGTTACCTTAATCAAATCAGATGTGCTTTGTTAGCCTCACATGCACCGTTGAGCTCATCTGTGATTTGAGCTAATACTAAAGTTACCATGCTAACATTAGCATGCTTGTCTGACGTCTGATGAAATTCTGACTTCTCACCACACGACCATACTTTTTTCCCTGAACATAAACATTACTATGGTCATACATTGTGCATTGTACATTGTGCATTGTATTGCATCAGTGATACTACACGCTGTATATTAGTCATTACAGCACACTTTGTACATTATGATGCACATATGCCTACCTAGTTTAGGATTAATTGGCTACTTTCAATGTGCACATTTAGCTTGTTTGTATTGTGCAATCACCAGCTGCAACAGCAACACTTGTTACTAGCCCTGACTATGTGTCTGTGGACATATTGTGTGACAGTGATAAAGTTGCAACCGTTAAAGATGCATTCATGAATATGTACAGGTGTGTAGTTGAGATCAATATGAAGGTTGAGTTCAAATAGAGATGTGGTCTGAGCAAAGGGGGAGAATGGTCCATTGCCCCCCCCCCCCCCCCCCCACACACACACACACACAAACACACACTTTACACCCCTGTCCCAATTTGGCTTTGTGGCTGGTATTCTCTTTATACATCCATGGTGTGATCCCATAGCAAAAGTCCCATAGTCTCTAGTTTCTTCTTATTTGTATCTAAAACCATATGAATAGTTGTATGTGTATGGCCAGAAGTATATTTAAAGAGGTAGCAAAACATAAATGTATATAGAGTATATTTTTAGGAGGTGGTCGGCGTGGTTTGCGTAGTCCATTCTCCCCATGCGCAGTCCGTGCGCAGGATTGGCCCTCGTTGGTAGGCGCACACTGACGCATGCGTAATAGGCATCAAGTAATTCGGCGCTGAAAAGGAAGGAGCCCACTTTTGTAGTGATACAACCACAACAGTATTAGCTAGGGGAACTGCAGAATTCACTAAAACAGCGTCTACTAGTTACTTTGCTTTCGAGCATTGTGACGAAGCGCAGAGTTTGGAACATGGCTGATAAAGAGGGTAGGTTTACGACTGCTGCCTATCGTATAAAGCGTTGGCCCGTTTTCCTCGTGCACCGCTTTGTGTGAGCACCACGGCCGTTTAACTCTGCCATGGCTGCTAGCATGACATGCTAGCTTCGTAAAGTCCTATCGTGGGGGGGGGGGGGGGTGTGTGGTAGTAGTAGTCTGTGTGCTGTTTCTCGGCTGTACGTTTAGAAGAATGTCAGGTCACAACTGTACTCTATAAGTTCGGGCTCGTATTTCAACTTAAAAATGTTTGCTTGTTGTGACGCTGCCACAGCCTCCTTCACCAACATACGCCGTAACGTTAGAGGGTTGGTATAGTGGTCGATGGTTCATAATGCACAATAGCTTTACCCTACCAGCTATTGACGTTTAAAAAAAAAAGTATCACCCTTCTATCACAGAGTATCGATAATGTGACACTGAAGAAAGCTAGCATTAAACTGTAGCTTTAAACAGAGTCTAGTGTAACCGTATACTGCATAACATAGTGTAACGCAGGTAAGGCTGTGGCACCTGGCTGAACCCCTAAGTGTAAAAAATACTCAGTAGCCGCTACTATTTGCTCTTCTACCTGTAACTCATACCACCTTGTTCTGCTAAAGTGTACGACGATGCGGTGGAGGAAAGGGTCATCAATGAAGAGTACAAGATTTGGAAGAAAAACACACCTTTCCTGTATGACCTGGTGATGACTCACGCGCTGGAGTGGCCAAGCCTTACTGTCCAGTGGCTTCCAGATGTCAGCAGGTATTTACATGGTCTCCATCTTACTGCTCCTAAAACGTGGTCTAACTCTGAACAGAGATGTCAACAAGTGTGTGTCAAGCTGCTTATTACAGCCAATGTCCTCCGGCGCCCAGGAGACCAACCGCTGTCCTTCCAGCTGTGTGCGACTGTCCACCTGCATGACTGGACATCCAGCTCTTTGTGGGTCTCATTGCGGGTGTTTTCCTGCAACATCCATTTCTCGTGGTCCTCTCTTGGCTTCGCAAACCACACAACTGTGCATCGAAGCCAACTGTGATAGACTATTGTGTTTTTATTACAACAGAACTGACAATTTAGATGTTTTATTTTGTATGTTTTTGTATATGTTGTTGGACAACAGAACAAATATGAAAGAGTGATTTTATCACCCCTCTTCTACTACCAGATCACATCATTATTTTATGATCACTTCTGACAAAAAAAAAAACGCATAAATACAGCTTAATTACATCAACTGAGCTGTGTGATTGGCTATATTGATATTTCAAATAAGTGATCACAAGAGGTGACAAACTGTTTTCTACTTTATGCCACACATACTCCCACCCGCACCGGGAAGGTCTTTCATAATCACAAAATGCGTTCCCATAATGTCTCACTAGACCGGCGAGAGACACACCGGTCTAGTGAGACATTATCAGAAAGGTATTGGAAAGTTTACATCACTTGGTCTCCCATTTCAGGAGACGATCCGTTTGTGGGTTCACAGTTCAGACGAGCCTTGATACCTAAAATTGTCCCGAGAGGAGCATAGTGGCTGAGGGAGCCATAATGACCTGAGAAAAACCCAAGCCAAGCCAACACTTTATTTTTTCTTTTATTGTCGTTGGCGCCTTAATTATTAAAAAGATAATAGATGAACCTTTCAGTAACACTCTGGTAGTAGCCTCACAGATGTACGCCTGCATGCTGATATGTAATTGTCCACAGTGACAGGATGTGTGAGACATAGTAAATATCTTTAAGGGATCTCTCTCTGGAGCAGTGGGGCGCTGACCTCACAGCAGGGTGGGGATGAGGCGCTGCCAGATGTGTAATTATTTGTGTGTCTCGCTGGAACTGGCATAAGCAAGTCACATCTGTAAATGTGAGGGTGCAGACTGTACATTCAAAGAGTCATTCATCTTGAACATTTTTAAATAATTTCAGTCAAGTTGAAAGATTTTCAAATTGAGTGGACTCCCCATGTGTGGCATCTCAAGAGTGTTGTCATGCTGCCACTAAATATCACTCACAACTGTGAGATGCCACTCAATTCTCCACATTGGCTTTGGAAATTGGGGTTTGTAAAGTTATGGGGTTCATACTTGTTTATATTTTCATTTTAGATGTTCTCATCCATTTTGTAATCTTTTTCATTCAATGAAGTGTATTATTTGAATTATGCATTAGAATCGTTTTTTGCAGATTTTATGCATAAAGGGAAAACAATTCAACAATCTAGATTAAGATCATGTGTTTTGTGCAACCCTGCAGGCCAGAGGGGAAGGACTACGCCGTTCACAGACTGGTTTTGGGGACCCATACATCAGATGAGCAGAACCACCTTGTGATTGCCAGCGTTCAGGTACCAAACGACGATGCCCAGTTTGATGCCTCGCACTACGACAGCGAAAAAGGAGGTAAATACATCAGGAGTCATCCTGCAGTAGAATGCTTTTCACCATACATCTGAATAGTTGCATGTTATCACTGAAATAATGGTTATGTAAGAGAGTAAGGAGAGTAGGTGTACATTTGCCATACAAACAAGTAGCCAATGTAATATTACTATCAACATTCATTGATTCTCACCAAAATGCATAGTGTGCATCTGTTAGGCCTAACGTGCATTTCCTACCTCAAAGTATTTGCAGAAGCACCAACCACAGGTGCTTTGTCAGAAACTGGTTTAAACACTGATTAGCTCAGACATTTTATATAGTGAGGGAAGTAGTTTATGTTAATGAGTCCAGAGCCGAGTCATGTTCCATTCAGTCTTTAAGCTGAAACTTTGTTATTCTGTCTTCCAGCAGGTATGTTGATGGGTGCCCGGCTGTGTGTCGGTGGGCTGAAGGCTCACTGCTCCTTTTTGGTGGTAGTATTAGTATGTTAGTATGGCCACTGAACAATTTTAAGGTACAGTTAAAGTCTAAAGCTCCATACACACAAAATCGATCGAGCATACGTTTCAAAAATAAAGGGGAAAAGGAAATGGTTTACTCCTCGTTTGTGAGTTCTCTCCTTTTGAATTTTTATTCAAGTCCTGCTCTTAAATTGTGCTTGGGCACAGCTGCTGTAACATTTGCTCAGGAATCAACTTTCAAAGTGGTTACTAGCGTTAGTACGTTCACACATAATGGCTTTCTTTAATCAGGAAATACGGATTTTGGCAAGCACATGGTTCCTTGTAATAAAAGTCCACTGGCCTCAGTAGCTGTTAAATACAACACTTTCAAAAGGACTCTGCCAACATGAAATAAAATCTAGAGATGCACTGCTATTACCGGAATTTCAGGGCGAATAACTAACCAAAAATGATCTGTTGGTTGTGGCCGATATGTTAACTGCCTATTGACATGCATGTATAGGCTACAAGAAACAAATAATTGTACAGTGTTGACTAGTGAACTGTTTCCTGTAGCCCCTGGACTCACTGTTGCAGGGTGTAGGTCTTGACAACCCTTTTTGTTGCCATGATGTTTATTTTGAACCTTCCGCTTCCCTTTTTAGAGCCACCTGTTTCCCTCATGTGCTCTGAGTGGATACTGCTCTCCTCCCAACTCCCGAGTTCGTCTGGTTTTTAGCTACGATAAACCTAAACACGTTTTGAAAACGGACATAGCGTTTGGGAAAGCTCACAATGTGGTCAGGACCTGTTGTCAAGGGAACGAGTTGATGTTCTGCTTGCGCAACAGGTGTTTTGATAAATTGCTCGTACTGTCTCCCTTCCCAGCGGATTTTGTTGCACTTATGGATGAAACAGAGTAAAATATAGGCAGGCACCAACAAGAGAGCAGAGGATAGAAAGGCAGTGAGACAAAAAAAATCCTCATTCAGAACCTGATTGACGTCAAGACAAGGCTCCACATTATTGGTCGCGATTATCGGCAACAACAACAATGACTAGTGACTAGTAAAATAGACCAACTGACCAAGGCCTGTTTAACTAGCAGGTGTCAGGTATCCATTACCTACCTTGGATGTACTACAGTCTGATTGTATTCTCTTGTCAGAGTTTGGTGGATTTGGTTCCGTAAGTGGGAAAATCGAGATTGAGATCAAGATCAACCATGAGGGAGAGGTCAACAGAGCCCGCTACATGCCCCAGAACCACTGCATCATTGCCACCAAGACTCCCACCTCTGACGTGCTGGTGTTCGACTACAATAAGCACCCGTCTAAGCCAGGTTGGATCACTGCTGTGCTCGTATACTTTTTAACTACACACTTTTGAGAATGCTCATAACTCCAGTGAATCACACATGCATTGTAAATACAGTGTTTATTTGTGTGTTACAGATCCCAGCGGGGAGTGTAGTCCTGACCTAAGGCTGAAAGGCCACCAGAAAGAAGGGTATGGCCTGTCCTGGAATCCCAACCTCAGCGGCAACCTACTCAGTGCCTCTGATGACCATGTAAGTGACTAGAACTAAAAGCTAACGGGTCCTTCATTAACTGGTTATTCAGGGCACAGACAGAACGGGACCCAAGGTTTGTTACGACTGAAAGCGGAGTGGGGGAAGATAGCATGGGAAGATGCTAGTAGATGTGATGAACACTGATTCCCTTTAGACCAGGGGTGTCAAACATACGGCCCGCGGGCCGGAACCGGCCCACAAGGAGGTTCTATCAGGCCCGCAGGATGAATTTGAAAGTGAAAAAATCCATAAAAGACTTGGATTTGATTTTTTAAATTAAATGCTTTTCAAGAATGATCCGCTAGGGGCGCACTGTTTTGGTCAGAGTAGAAGACACGCCGCATCACTGAGACAGACCAAACAGCAGATGGTATCAATGCGCCATCTGCTGTTTGGTACAACGTTGTTTCTACCCTGTTCTCTACCTGCCCGCTACACCCTCATTAGCCAAAATGTCATTATCAAAAAGGAGAAAAGTGGATACAGAGTGTAGAATTTTCCAAGAAAAATGGACCACGTCTTATTTATTCACGGAGATACATGGGAAACCTTTGTGCTTGGTGTGTTTGCAACAAGTTTCGGTACTTAAAGAATATAATATTCGGCGCCACTATGAGACTCTTCACGGCGAAAAATACAACAGCTTGCAAGGACAACTGAGAAGAGAGAAGATTAATGAATTGCTGGTGGGTCTGAGAAAACAGCAATCCACTTTCACCCATAGCCGAGAAGTCAGTGAAGCAGCAGTAAAAGCCAGCTACCTAATTGCTAGCGAAATAGCATTAGCATCAAAGCCGTATTACGACGGTGAGTTTGTTAAAACATGCATGATGAAGGCGGCTGAACTCGTATGTCCGGCCCACTTGACATCTTCCTAGGCCGTATGCGGCCCGCGATGTGAAATGAGTTTGACACCCCTGCTTTAGACGGTACTGTCTGAAGAGGCAGAAAGAATCCGCCCATCACTACATAATATGCAGTAATTACTGTGTAAAACAAGTGTTTGTTCCACTGATAATGTTGAGGGTGGTAAATAATGACTTGAATGATTTTTATTTAGAATTTTACTTGCACCTTACTGAAAAATACATATAGGTTTGCATACCATAGTCCATTGGCATATAGCTGTATAATTCATGTACTTTCCATGTATTTAAATCCTTTTTTTTTTAACTGTTGTGCAGTCTATAACAACCAATGATATTCTACAGGTTGTAGTGAAAGAAGTACAAAATTTCCCTTTGAAATTTAGTGACGCAAAAGTATTAGGTACTATAAAATGGAAGCACTCAAGTAAAGTTCAATTACCTCAAAACTGTACTTAGGTGCTTGAGTTAAGTTAGTTAGGGAGTCTGTATCTATGCTAAATCTGCAGTGATCTGCAAATCTATATGATCATGGTGCGTTAATGCAGACACTTGACAAGTTGGCACTTCATTGTCAAACAAAACTAATTTGATTCTGCATTTTCTCATTTAGATTTGACAAACTGATTCTAGTCTTGTCCCAGTTCAAAGTTCATCCAACATTTGAAACGATCTGAAGCTTCAGCCCTTACCTCGTATACAGCAGGATTTCCCCAAACAGGGTACTTGAGCTCATAGAGGTCAGACCCTTGGTGCAGTGGCTGAATTAAAATGAATTGCTAACTGCCCGCTGAAATTCCGGGGCGAGAGGCGTTTTCTCGTTTCTGCCACTTTGAATTTAATCCAATAAACAAAATGTATAACTGACACGGAGCGTGGCTGTATTATTGACACGCCAGTTGGGGCAGCTCTTCTTCTCCCTCTGTACTGAGGCAGACTGGAGCTACACTGACTCACTATCACCTCCTAGAGCAGTGCTTCTCAAACTTTTTCTGTCAGGCCCCCCTTTGGCGGACGAAAATATTTCAGGCCCCCCCTCGCCCCAACAAAATAGTCATGAAATGGGCCATGTTTAAATTTATTGAAATAACACCAATATCGTGACCTTTCAAATTGTGCAACCACTTTACAACTGTGCAATTGTGCAACAACATAACAATACAGTCCAATACACTCAAAGACTGCTTTTTCAAAAATAAAGACATCTTGTAACATTGCAAGTGTTTTAAAAACACTGCTTTTTAAAAGCAGTGTCAAAAACTTGTGAACAAACTTGTGAAAAACTTGTGAAAAAACTTGTGAAAGAACTTGTGAAAGAAGTTGCAGTGCATTGCAATACAATTCAAGGACACTGCTTTTTTTTTATAAATAGATAAAAAACTTTGTGAAAAAACTTGTGATAAACAGTGGAGTTGCTCAGTGGCCAATGGTGTCAGACTGTGGTTGTAACTGGGCAGCTCCCAGGTATGAATGGAACTGTGTGAATGTGAAGCAGGGCGTAGCTGAAAAAGAGCATCTGTGCTCAGCGAACCTACCCTGGGTAAATAAAGGTTAAACAACAGCATTAGTGGCTGCAATGAGCCTGTTTTGAACTACACATCTTTTCAAACCGAGGTTGCAGGCTTGATACTGCCACTCTCAAGTCATGCTCAATGTTGAGCTTAGACCTGTGCTTTGTCTTCAGTGAAGCAACAGCTGAAAATCCAATCTCACAGAGATAGGATGTGGCGAAGGGAAGAAGGATGCCCACAGCTCTCCGCCCTATGACTGGATGATCCCTCTCCACACCAAGCCAGAATTCACTCAGTGTCTGAGCTGTAAACCTCAGCCTCAGGGTGGAGTCAGAGGTCATCTCGATGAGTTGCTCCTCTTCAGCAGAGCTGAAATCGGCAGGTGCTGCAGATAGAGATACTTTATTTGTAATTAATTGCAAATTAAACACAAAAAATTTCAGTTTTACAACCTGCTGCATTGAATGGATCCACCACCCAGTCATACTGAGCACTGTTGTTAGGGAAGTATTTTAAAAAGAATCCTCTCAGGGAAGAGATGTGCTGCCTGAGACAGGGGATCACTGTGGTGACTTGAGAAACACTGCTTTCAGCAAACTCAGTCAGGTTCTCAAAGGCATCAGTCTGTTGTTCATCAAGGCGCCTGCCCCACATCTCCAGCTTTCGACTGAATGCAGTGATCTTGTTTGCCAGGTCAGGTAGGTATTCATCTTTGCCTTGAATTGAATTGAATAGAATACTTTATTTAGATGTTTGCAGAAAAAAAATCACATGACAGTAAGTACAAGGTCAACTAAATAGGATTAAAACCCCCAAGAAAGCCAATGGCTTGTTTCAATTGGGGTCCTTTTGTAATCAATGCATATTACATTTAGTGACAAACAGACAGACACTACTAAACAGAACAGCATAAAGCTTAGAGTAGACATGACAGATACTAGAAGACAAAAAATATCAACATACCTTGAAGCTGAAGGTTTAATTCATTCAGCTTTCCAAAGACATCGCTGAGATAGGCCAGTTTCATGAGAAATTGTTCATCATTGAACTTGCTTGCAGCTTCATTCATGCTCTCCTCCAAGAACACCCGAATCTCCTCTCGTAGTTCGAAGACTCGCGACAACACCTTCCCTCGCGAGAGCCACCTTGCCTCGCTGTGAAACAGCACCGCAGAATGGTCAGCTCCCATCTCCTCACACAGCGCAGAGAACAGGCGCGCTTTCAGGGGTCGGGTTTTGATGAAATTCACCACGTTTATAACATCTGTCAAAACCTCATTCAGCTCAGGGCTAAGCTGTCTTGACGCTAGCGCCTCTCTGTGAATGACACAGTGCGTCCATTGCGCGTTTGGCGAGACCCCCTTGATGAGCGCCTGTAGCCCCCTCTTTTTCCCTGCCATGGCCTGCGCACCGTCAGAACAAAATCCCACACAGTTCTCCCATTTCAGTCCATGTTCTGTCAGATAACTGTCAATCATTTTGAAGAGCTCATCAGCTGTCGCTCTGTTTTTGATATATTTGCAAAACAGCAGATCTTCAATCAGTGACTGGGAATTTACAAATCGAACATAGCAAATAAGCAAACAGTCTTTATTGCTGTCAGTGGCCTCATCCACTTGTATTGCAAAACGTTTGTTTTTCAGTGACTCCGTGAGTTGTTCTTCCAGATCATTCGAAATGTCACATATACGTCTTGCAATGGTGTCATTGGACAGGGGGATACACTTCAATTTTGCGGCGGTTGTCTCATCAATTATTGTTGAAACCATATCAAGAGCAGCGGGGAGGATGAGATCCTCAGCTATCGTGTGTGGTTTCTTACACTTGGCGATTCTATATGCGACCTTGTATGATGCCAGTTGTGCTTTGCTGTTCACTGATGCAGCTTTTACCATTTGCGTCTCCTGCTTACGGTATTCCTCGAGTTTTCTCTTAAAGAAGTCGAGTGGCTTCTTGACGTGACTGGGATGTGATGTCTCAATGTGTCTTCTCAGTTTGCTGGGTTTCATGCTATCAGCTGCGAGGGTTTTCTGACATACAACACACAGGGGTCTCTCCTCACCTCCCACAACATTCGCTGTGAAGCCAAGAGCGAGATATGCCTCGTCATATTTTCTCAACTTGTTTTTTGGTTTATTACCGTCACACGAAGCATCGGTGGCCTTCCTTTTAGTACCTGTCAAAAATGCCTCCATTCTGTTCACTGACAAAAAGCGGACAGCTTTTGCCTTTTACTACCGCCTTGCCAAGCGCGGGGAGCTGAATGAAACCAGAGCGAGAGCGAGGGGGCGTGACCGCGCGCTTTTATGGGTGTGCGTTCAGCACATAAAACCCGCGTAAAAACACACATTTCTCCCGGTCGCTCGCGCCCCCCCTGTCATGCCTCTGCGCCCCCCCTGGGGGGCGCGCCCCCCACTTTGAGAAACACTGTCCTAGAGGAACAAGTGGTATTACACACTGGACAGAGCAGCTAGCTGTTAGCATGCTAACTTCAGTAGATATCTCTGCAACACAACACAGACGTGTTTGACACAACGTCAACACTGTTACCTCTTGACACTTTGCTGATAATGTTGGTTCATTTTGTGAATATTATTAATGTAAGATCTAGCTGTATCGTACACATTGCACCTTTTTAAGAGGAAGATGAACACAAATAGTGTTACAAATTAGTGTAAAAGTACAGTATTAACTGGATTTCCTGAGGGGCCATAAGGAAACGACTTTGCTGTTGTCAGTGCAGAGACGAGAGTAAATTAAAGTGTTTGATAACAAACTGTATATTTCACAACTTTCTGCTGTTAGCCCAATAGCAGGGAAAAACTGGTCTAAAATACCTTCACTACCAGGGCGAATGTCATCACACTCTTGGAAAGAAGTTGAAGAATTGTTGGTTGGCACAGTGACGCAGCTGCCTGTTCCGGCTTATAACTGATCATTGTAGCAAGGGGATAAAACAATTGATTGTACTCATTTTATTTCTCCCCAGACCATCTGTCTATGGGACATCGGGGCCGGCCCGAAGGAAGGGAAGATTGTGGATGCCAAGACCATCTTCACCGGCCACACAGCAGTGGTGGAAGATGTTTCCTGGCATTTGCTCCACGAATCCCTGTTTGGCTCAGTGGCTGATGACCAGAAACTCATGATGTAAGTGGTTGATATTAATAGGTAGTCTGTTTTCTGGCTTTTGTGAATGGACATTCATCAAGTTAAAACTCTTCTATTCCATTATTTTATTTCTTACAAAATAAATGATGTCCCTGCTGCCTCTGACGCGCCTCAATCCTCCACCAGATGGGACACTCGGTCCAGCACCACGTCCAAAGCCAGCCACTCAGTAGACGCTCACACTGCTGAGGTCAACTGTCTGAGCTTCAACCCCTACAGCGAGTTCATTCTTGCCACTGGTTCAGCTGATAAGGTAGAGAAGAAGAAAAATAGTCACAATTGAATAAGTTTGAATAAATATTTAATGCAAAGCTTGTTTTGTATCTCTCAGACTGTTGCACTCTGGGATCTAAGGAACCTCAAACTGAAGCTCCACTCCTTTGAGTCCCACAAAGATGAAATTTTCCAGGTAAGAACTTAAATACTTTCTCCACCACGTCTTTTTTCATAGATGTGAGTCTGCCGTTGTTGTCCGTAATATACAAGCGGGCAACTTGGTTCAAAAAAGCTGATTCACGAAATTCATTAATAATACTTTAAATGTAACCTAATGTGACCTAACAGATCAACTTGTTGTGTTGTCAAAGTTAGACTGTGATTGAAAAAAACTTGGCTGTTGGGGAAGTGGGAGCCCATGGGCCCAATCTGGCTGTCCAACAACAATATTTGTCCCCCTGGCAAAAGCTGAAGTTTTGCAGTTCATAGTGTACTTCAAACTGTTTACACTAGCTTTTAAAAATGTCCTGGAGATAACAATGTCAATTAAAAAGCTCATGTAAATCCCCAATATGACCTCACAAATGTTGTGGTTCATTTAAATGACACGAGCATTATTTGACCTGAACAGATCTGTCTCCTAAACACTAATCTGTGGCAGTGGAATGGAGGTGGTGTACTACTGTCGTTTCTTTCTTGGGCAACAACAGTATTTCCACTCAAACATTAATAAAGCAGATCTTCTTCCAGGCCGAAGGAGAGTTTTTACAAAAGAAAGTCCACGCTGCTCGACAAGCACTACATTAACCTGCCAGTGACCAACTGTCCAACTTATTAGGTACAATGGTCTCCTCACAATGAGACCATCCTGGCCTCCAGTGGCACCGACCGACGTCTCAACGTCTGGGATCTCAGGTAAAAACTGTCCACCGAACTTCCATCCATATCTTTAAATTAAACCGTGATATTGTTGAAGTTTGGGTCAGGAGTTTTTAGCTAAATATGTTCAAGTGATAATTGTATAGCAAACGTGCCGGCTCCTGGTTGCAGCAGGCTCAGGTAGGGTAGAGACTCGGGGAATTTTGGCCCATGTGGTATGCATCCTAACCACTCGGCTATCAGGTCGGCCAAAGTATTTATTATTAATTTTTAGCTTTTTATTTTATTATTTTTACAGCTATTTCGCCATGAGCACTGAGTAGGACATTTTTATTTTGCAAAAATAAACTTGTCTGTGCTCTCTGGTGTGTAATGGAGACACTGTTTCTCAATAGCTTCAAACCTATCTTGGCCATTTCTGTATTGCAATTGGCAATATCAATATTTCAGACAGCCATTTGATTTATCAGTCTAGCTCTAATTCTGACTTGGATGTGTCCTCAGATGAACTGTATATTTGTAAAACTGAAGATCCTCAGATAGAAACATTTGATAACATAAGATCTCCATTTAAGCAGATGATTCATGGCTGGATAAGATATCAAGTGCATACCTTTTTTATAATATTGCAAGGAGAAGACGCATAACCAAGTGCATAACACCATATGGGTCTAGTGTTCACGAAGACCCCTTACATAGTTTAAAATGCAACAGAAATATTTTTATATATACTTTTAATAATGGTTAGCTAACACTGATCAATATGGTAAATATTAGAGATTTTAAAGTGGAAACCTCACACATGACATGCAGTACATTGAAGAGGAATTACGCCAAATAGACTTTTTTGTTTGATTTTTTTTCTAGTAAAATCGGGGAGGAGCAGTCTGCAGAAGATGCTGAGGATGGTCCACCAGAGCTGCTGGTATGTGATATGCTGTCATCAAGATGACTGATTGTATTCAAAGTCACCCTTAGATCATCATGACGCAGCGTCTCAAATGTTACGAGTGAATTTCAAAGTACTGACCTGTCGTATTTGAACACTGTTCCAAAATTAATTTGCACCCCCCCCCCCCCACCGTTTCCACGGGGGGCCCACACCGCAAATCTCTGACTTCACCTGGAACCCCAATGAACCCTGGGTCATCTGCTCCGTGTCGGAAGACAACATCATGCAAGTCTGGCAGATGGTGAATACAGCTGCTGTCCATTACACACACACACTTCAGTACCTCCACATGCACCAGTAGAACATCAGACATCCGTCAAAGTGAATTTTGTTTACTTTTGTTTTGTTTGACTTTATTTGCTGATGAGGGATATTCTAGTTGATGAGCTACTTACTGGTTGTATTGGCACATGTTGATGTCTGCACAGTTGGATAATCTTATAAAATACAAGGATTAAACCAGAGGTTCCTAGCTATGTGTGGTATTTCTTAATGATTTTCACTCAGGGTCCACTGAGGAGCCTTTTTCTGAGCTTTCCAACAGCCTTCATCAGTGAATGGAGTCCCTTGCAGGCTGAAGGGAGAGGATTTGCGGGTGGTGGCAGATTGGCAGTTTAATAAAATCATAATTACTAACTCTCGGAACGGCACTCGATGGTGTTGAACGCAACCTGCGCACTGAGTTATTACTTTAGTTTAATAAACATCTTAAAAATACATTTAGAAAAGATGCTTAGGCCCTGAGGGGAGTCAACAGGTTAACATGGAGGATGTGTTGAGTTTGCATTAACCTTGGAAAAGGCCAATTAAAATAAAGGCCTGTCTCTAATACAAGCTAAGAGGTATGCTTCTCTCTGCCACAGAGGTAACTGTTTCAGGAGTTATTATATTTGGTCAAACAATTATAGTGTTGAATGTAAGCAAAGGTAGAAGCCCATCTAGCAGCCAGTGTCGCTGCTTTCCTGCACTTTGTACATTAATGCCTGTGTATTGTGTCCTCTTCCTCCCAGGCGGAGAATATCTACAATGATGAGGAGCCAGACAACACCCCTGCGTCAGAGCTGGAGGCTCAGGGATCATAACCCAGCTCAGTAGGAGTCTCTCAAGGCACGACCCCCCACCCCCATCCCTCCATTCCCTGATCTCCACACCCACCCCGGCCTGTCGTTTCCCTCTCCGGCTGTGCAAAATGAAAATGTGCTCTCCGTATGAATGAACGCTGTGGAGAGTTAGACAGCATGGACTCCACCATTGCTACCACAGTTGGATTCAGGCTCATCCTGCTGACACTTCACCATGGCCCAGGTACCCTAAAGCACTTGGAGTAGTATCAGAGTTGAAATGTTGTCCCTGCTCAGGTGGTAGTATCTCCAGTGTTGGATAATGGGATGCTGTGGTGAAAGGGCTTTGAAGACTCTTAAGAGCAGAAAACCTTCATGTGCACAAAGTCGCTATAAGCTATTAAGACCAGCTGATTTTATTGGGCTAATGAAAGGAAAACATCAAAGTGTCATTTTACATTTACTCAGTAGCCAGAAAACCACTAGCTAGTAGGGTTCCATCAAGATGTTCGGAAACCCGGACAGTAGAGGACTATCTGAGCACTGAAATGCTTTTGGAAAACCTGATCCACATCTGTCCTAACTGATTGATTAAAAGCAAACCATGGTCATATCCAGGGCAGCTTTCTTTCATACCTTATTTCCCCACTTGTGGCTGTTTTTTCGTTCCATAATATCCTACTTAACTGACACTTCATGGCTGTCCTTTGAAGAAACATTCCCTGCGGTGTTTGCCTCCTGTTCTCAAGGTACATAAACTCCTCAGTATTTGGTTGAGTGAAAGGTGTGGGACTAAATGAGTGCACTTGAGGGAAACGCACATCTTTTTCCTTTTCTTCTCTGTTGTTACATAATGTGAAATTGCCATGTTTTGTTTCCTGCACCACAAATTGCAATAAAAACTTTTATAACTTTTCAAATAAGTTTCTCATTTATGTACATTTAAAATGTCTTCAAACAACCTTTTTAATGCTTTTCACATTGAGGACAGCTGCACATACAGATGACAACCTAGCCACCTTACTGTTACTCAGGAAATAACAAGACCCAATAAATAAATCCATAGTTCTTGCAAATTCTACAAAATGTTTATTGAAAAGCAAGACAGGACTATAAGAACATTGTACAATCAAAGAGGGGTTGTGGGCTCATCTCTTTCCACCCCCGCAAAAATAGAGCTCTCCAAAGCTATGGTGACTCATGCCTCTTCTTTCACAGTTAGTCTCACCTGCAGAGGTAGATTATGACATTACCTGAGTCAGTCTGGGGCAACGCCAAAGAAAGAGGAAATGGATTGACTTGGACTGCAGAGTCTCCCCTCGGACTACACCTGTCCTCTACCCGAAAGAAAATCATGCACACGCCACCTGACCCTGTACGTGTTCAGAGTAATTTAGTTTTCAAATCCACACAATGAGGAGAAATGTAGGTCACAGATAAAAATCAATCTGACTGCAAGGCAATGTCTTGGACATCACACCCAGTTACTCGTGGGTTATGCAACAGATACATGTTTAAGTTAGATTTGTCAGTAGCACTTCCATGATTCTCACTGACTTTGCACACCCACTTGAACTGATGGGACTAATTTAAATGCAAGTGCTGTGGGATTCTGGTCCTTCACACACTTTGAGTTAACAAGCAATTCTTTCCCACAGTGTGTGATATCTCAGAGGAAAAAAAAAAAAGTTGCCAAAAGTGCTGATCTTGAATCAGTCTTGTAATTATACCCACACAAAAATAAGGATGAAGCAATTATAGGGAATTAGCAGAAGTGCTTAACATTGTGACCTGTTGCAGAACAGTAGCTGCATTATGAGCTGTTGCCTTGGTAGTGAAACAAACAGGGTTACTAATTTGCCAAAAGTGCATCTAAAGAAAAAGTAGTGACTAAGAATAAACTCTGCAGAGGATGCAAGTGTGTGCATTGACTTTGAGGGGATTTTAATGTTAACAGCTAGTTTGACTAGTAGAACATTCCCACAATGTGAAACAGGATTCACAGCTTGACGATAGATTTCCTACATTCAAAACACACACACACACACACACACACACACACACACACACACACACACA
>CALSCE010010660.1:472517-509748 GCA_943593645.1 Bovichtus variegatus
ACACACACACACACACACACACACACACACACACACACAGTGTAGGCTCGCTCAGTCCTGGTGTGAGGTGGGGGTTTCTGCAGGCTGGCTGTCGTAGCAGCAGTAGTGGTTTTATCAGTAGTAGCCAGTGTGGAGTCCAGTTCAGGAGGTCTGGGAGCTTGGTGGATGCCCTCTGTCTCCAGCCCGTCACCTTGCTCCTCGCCTTGCTCCTCGCCAGCTTCCTCGCCAGCTTCCTCGCCAGCTTCCTCCCCGACGAAGGGCTCCTGTGGCTGTGCTGCAGGAGGTGCTGCGATCCCTTTGTCTCCCTGCTCCTGGAGGAGGCTGAGCTGGTTGTTGAGGTCGTTCCTCTCCTTCTGCAGGGCTCTGCACAGCCTCTCCAGCAGCTCCAGCTTCCCCTGCAGGGCCTTGAAGTGGCCGTCACGCAGAGTTTTCTACAACACAATCCAATGTTCCATTAATATCAAAGTTCATTGGAAAAAGCAGTTTGGAACAACAGCAGTAAATGGATCTTAAGATTATTTTGCCAGAGCTTTCAATCACATCTCTCAGTCTTGACTGGCCACTAGTAAGTGGACCTTGAGTGAAGCTCATCTCATCAGATCGTCTTCACCACCATTGCAGTCAGCTTCTCAAATCCAATTATCCAGTGATTAGAACTTGTCAAAACACAATACAAAGCAGTTTCACGTATACATTATTATTTTTTATTTTTATAAATCAATATTTCTCCAACGCGACTCGGCAGACAACAATGTCCAAAAAACACTTCCTCAGCTTGTTTCTCTGATAACTTAAGATCCAGATGTCCGATGACTAAAATCCGTCATCCGGTTAAAATATGGAGTTAAAAACAACCAAGATCTAAAAAGTGTATCTTAAAAATGTGGCTTAAAACTGGATAAAAAGTCAGTTTACGAAGCTTCTGTGACGCTGCTTAAAAGGGGAGACGACACCATGACAGGAGATTTCTCTAGGCTTGAAAACTGTTGGCAATGCAAGTACACAACTCAACAAAATATGAGCGTTTCCCATGAATTACCAAGCCTGTGGTGGCGCGCCATAATCTGATTTGCACCGCCACCGTTTCATTAATGAACTGAAAACATTTTTACACTTCTCAACGGGTGGGCTGACTAGCCCTTGCCAGCGCATTTCCTCTGTTTGTTGGGAAGCGGATCTTTGCAAGCAGGTGGAAACGGCTAACCTGGCTCTATTCACTCTTTATTCTATGCTCAGCCAACCCTGTCCTGACTCCAGCTCCGTAGCCAAAACACTGATGAGACCGATATATAGCTTCTCACCTCACTCTCGGACAGAAAGCCTAAAGGCATATTTCCCAATTAACCATTCTTTTAATCCTTTAAATTTCTCTTACTACTACTACCACCAATGCAACCCAAAGCAAAGAGAAGAGTCACCTCCTCGGCCATCTGTAGCAGGGCCTGGTTGTTACTCTCCCATTTGGTCCTCCACTGTGTCGTTTCTTTCTCCAGCTTCTTGATCTTCTTGGTCATCTGGTGGGAAATCCATACAGTTAATAGCTGTGAAAACAGTGAGACACAAACACTAGCCAACAGGAAGTCCGTCAAGTCACCTTCTCCATCTCTTGTCTGAAAGTGGTGAAGACTTCGTTGCTTTTAGCCAGAGTGCTCTGAAACTCCTCAAACTTGTCCATGTACAGGGAGAGCTAAGAGAGGGGAGGGCAGGGAGAAGTCACTTTCAAACCCTTCAGCTGAGTTGACACAAGGCTTCGACAGTAGTCTCCGTGTGTGCGCGCGAATCATTAGGACCGGACATCAAACAGACGTTAGCCTGCCAGCTCACTAGTACTAAGTCTTTAATGTCCCAAGGAGCCCATGTTTAAATACAGAGGCCGTGTTGATGACGCATCTATCTTGGCTGTTGTGAAACCGTAAGAAAACAAACAGAGGGTGAAGAAGAGGCGTCATTTATCCGAAGACACTACGAAAATCTCTAACTGGAGAGACTATGAGATTCGGGAGTTCCTGTCTGTGAGGGCCGACGCTGAAACACGTCATACAAACTCAAGGAGCGGCAGGAGACTCGCTAGTTTATGGACTAATTACGAAGCGTGCGTGAGGAAGCTCCATACAATCTCCTGTTTTGTGCTGTGTGTGAAAGGGAAACTCCGGGCAATGAGCGCACGCGATTCTCCGGATATTGTTCCAGAGATCATATGAGAAAAACGACATGTGTGTGTGTGCGAGTACTTACCTGTTGTTTGAGCTGCGTTTCTTGCTCTTTCATCAGCTCACACTTGCGTCTGGACTCTGTGGCATCTTTCAGTAACTGAAGCATTCACAGCACAGTCAGTACATGATCCTGAATACTGTTTAATGCCATTGATTTGATTTCTGCTCACCTCCTGGCTATTCACCAGGGGTATTTAATAGTGCAGTAAAAACTAGAAGAGCCCCTTTGAAAAAGAACAGGCACAGAAGATGTACTCACAAAGTCTCTCTCTCTCTGCTGCTTATCCTCGACTTCTTTCATCATCTCGGTGATTCTCTGCAGCTTGGCGTCCATCAGCTGCTGCTGAAGCTCCTTGTGCTTGAACACCTTGTCTATGTGCTGCAAGAGGGACACGTTAGATTATCATTAGGCTGGACGACACGTGATGTGCCCATTGAAAAAGCTCCGCTGAGTGATGTTCCATTGCAATGTTTTTTTAAGCTGATCGGCATTAACAAGGACCAAATAAGTCAGAATGTTTCAACAAATAAGTTTACGGTTTGTTCAGTGACTATGGCAACCCTGCTTCACAGTTGAAGCCTTCCAGTGGTTTAACACATCTTCTAGCTATTACACACACGCCCTAATGCTTAACAATATTCGTGGTCTTGCTACTCCATCTATTTTAGCCAGCATTACATTTTGTTCTCGTCCTCTGGTTTAGTAAAATGGCCAACATGTTGAAGCATATTTTACGTTCTGCCATGATTCAAGTTCTACATGAAACTCGGAGGTAGCAGAGACGTTTCAATGAAAGTCCAGGGCGTGAAAAGGGGGCTCAAACATCAAGACACTGCTGCTTTGGACGCAGGTTTTGTACCCATACCTCTTCTCTGAGCTCGTACTGCTCGATGAGCTTTTTGAGCTTCTCGGCCAAATCCATGTTCTCCTGCCTCAGCTTGGTGTTGTGGGAGCTATGCTGCTCCATCTGCACCTCGATATCGCTTAAGGTCATCTGGAAGTGCAGCATGGCCTCCTTCCTCTGCTCCTCATACTCCCTGGACCGCTGGGCATTTTCATCCTGAGATGGACAGGAGTGGGAACGAGAAGAAGTCAACAAGGAGTTTAAGCGAGGGGGAGGGCCATCTGGTCGATTCCCACTAGCAACAAATGATATCATATAGGCAGAGAATCACTGAGCCTTGTACTGCACACGTGTCTTAAACTTAAAAATGGTCCTTCGGTATCAGAAGCCGGAGGAACATTTTTCCAAGAACGACCAAATCAAAGTCGACAGTGACATAAATCCAAGCACCACATTACTCCAGTGGTTCATCTTGCAGGTTAGCAGTAAACTACTTTTTGGATGCGCCCTAGATAAAGACATGCTCCGCTTTCCTAAACTTTAAACTGTATTGGTTGTAAATGAAATGTTCTGAAAATACTTTATTTTATTTATTTCTTTTAGAAGTGGTGGTTTGCCTTATGACAGTGTTGCTGGTTGTTTAAGACAGAAGATGAAAGACGGTTGCCGTAGGTTGAGGTGTACCTTCAGTGTCTTGTTGTGTCTCTGCAGCTCCCTGCAGAGGCTCTCCAGCTTGCTGCGGGCCAGGATGGCCTTGCTGTGCTCCCCTTGCAGGTGGATTTTCTCCTTTACTATCTGAGACTGTTTCTTCTGCAGGGCTTTCAGCCGCTTCTGCATGCAGCGGCTCTCCTCCAACTGAACACAGAGGATCACATTATGATTAAAGGGGACATAGCATGAAAAACTCACTTTTTCAGTGCTTGTGCACATGCATTTGGTTATCTGGAGTGCCTACCAACCCACAAACTGTGAAAGAAGACAACCCAATATTTATTTTTGGAAACATGCGAGTCAGATTCGGCTGCCCTTCCTATGTCACATGCAGGCCCATGAGAATATACCAACCCCCATCTGAGTATTTCCACCAGTGGCTTGAGAACTCCCTTGTGTGATATTTTTCTCGCAAGCCCATCAGAGCAGATTGGGTTTAAAGAGACAGGCGCTAAAACAGAGCGTTTCAAACACGGATGTTCAGACGGACCGTATGAGGAAACCAAGGCGTTGTGTGAACAGTAAAAACATGTAAACATGTTCTCGTAGAAACCCAAAATGCGAGTGTGAACTTTCACTAACTGTATGTAATATATGAGAATAATTTATCTCCTTCAAATAGTTGGAAGTTTTAACCTTTCTTAGAGAAATAAAAACACTTTATTAATTTAGAGTCTATTAATTGTACATATAATTTGCTGTTTAAATGGTAAGCAATAAAAACACGACATGCTTGATGAAAGATATGTTAGAAGGCAAATCTTCATGAAATTGACTTACAGTATATTGTATATAGACTAAAAATGTGGACAGCTGGACAAAGTTTGCTTTGCATGTTTTCATTAATGCTCCAAAAAAGGACATATTTGTGACCATTACGCCCCCTGAAAATTACTTTCAAGAACGGCTTTAGAGCTACCTTCTAGGAACAGACATAGATACTGTAACTATGCTTCATGTTAATCAACTAGTCGATCAACATAAAATTATTATGATGAGCGATTAATCATTTATGTCAAACCAAATGCCCTTACCCCAGCTTCTCAAATGGGGATTTGCTGGTTATCTTTACTCTAAAATGATATTAATTTAAGATTCTAAAAATGTTTTTGGACTGTTGGTCAGACAAAAAGGCAGCAAAACATTATTATTATTTTTTATTTTTTTTACTATTTTCTGTACCAAACAATGTTAGTTACCGTCTTAATTCATGTACAGTACCTATAATTTAAAAAAACTAACCACACCCACAATGGGTGTTTTTTGGCAAGCGCTACACAAATATAAGTTAGAAGTTATTGATCTGCAGTTTGCCTTTAGCAGACAAAATGATTAACCCACTGGACTGAAACCATGGAGACTGGATGTGATGTCATCTCAGCTTTGTTCCGTTGTTTACACTGTTGCATCTGATCAGTGGTTATATTGTACAGTCAAGAACTGCATTTTTTAATTTTTTAAACTTATCTTTTGACACGATGAACAGAGAAATATGTCGATTCAAAAGATTAAAAAAGTTGTTACTTTTGGTAGTGTCCCCCACACGTGTACAGGACAACGATGCCCTCATTCTTAATCCCGCCTACAAAATTCTGATTGGCTTGGCTATTTCTCCAACCCAGGAAACACTGCACCAATTAGCATCGCTGAACAAATATGAGAAGCGGGCAGCTACTGAGAGGTCTGGAACCAGGCTTTACCCTAAAGGCTCAGCTGTTTGTGGCCCCAGAATTACGCTGGTCGTTGGGGGTTACCCATGCTACACGGTGTTTGGGCATACATCAATTACAAACCAATTACATTACTTGCCTACTGCCATTTTGCGAAAAGCAAAAGCAAGTATTTGGTAATATTTCAGATTCAAACCCGATGCTAATAGGGCACCTGATAATGTCAATGAGGTAATCTGTATATTTTGACACGGCCATCTAACGTTAAGATCAAAGAAAGCGCTCTACAGATAATCCTACTCAGAATCCAAGATTGTTCAAATGCGGATATACAGATATTCAGCTTACCAGGTCTGCATATTTTTTGCACAAAGCAGCTAGTTTCTCCTCAGGAGTGGCGAGGGAGTTCAGGGCCTGCATCAAAAGAACAACCTCCTTCCCTGGAACATAAACCACAACAGAATGACAGGTGATAATAGGTTTCATCTTAAACTATAAAAAAAAACATTTTGCAAAAAGCATGTTTTGGAAAAGGTCAATCTGAATACTAATGATCCCTGTAATTACTGTGTGAATAATCAGGTTTGTGTTTACAGAAATATGACTTGGGTGCTGATTAAGACATGAAACCCAAATGTAAAATTGCGGTCACATGCATGTAACGAGGAGCCTGTCTCAAAGTGCTCGTAAGATACACTGTTGTGTTCCTACCAAAAGCCTTGTCCTCTACAGTCTTAAGGTCTCCTCCGGGGTCGAGCTCCGTCTCCCCCAGGTCGCTGGGACTGTCTTCTCTGCCTGGAGTTTCTCCTCTCTCCTCCTCAGCACAGCACAGCCCCAAACCAAACTCTGCGACCTCCTCCTGAGAACACAGACGCACACAAATGACCACAAAGCAGCTAGAACATCTCACCGAGGAGCGCTTTCAACCAGAGCTGAACCCCCAGCTTCTTCTAGGGGAAACTGCCTTGCTTAATGCCACCTGCTGCTGGGGGGATATGTTGCTCACTAGTGCTACACACTTTCCCACCTGGATATCTAATCTCAATACTGATATTGACTAAAGTGTGTTGGTAGAATAGAGTATCAAAAACGGGACAAGTACTGAAATGTCTGGGCAGATTTGTAATCTTGTTTACATATTTTATGTAGGCAACAGTCTTACGCCTGCTTGTGTTTATAGAACATTTGAGAATTTTGGCTTTTTATTTATAAATAAAAATAAAAAAGATTTCTAAAAAAAAAAAAAGTATGGTTTGGTTGACTAGCTACTTTTCAGAATCAGAAATCCTTAATTCGTCCCACAGCGGGGAAATTTACAGTGCTACAACAGCAAAAGGACAGATAAAAGGGCAAATATAGAATAAGTATAAATTTGAATAAAAAAACAACCTTGGTAAAACAAGTAGCAGCATAATAAAGTAAGTGAACATGTGAGGGTAATACACTAGCAGCCAGTAATAACAATAATACATAGTGAAAGGGATGCATTGCACAATAATAAATAGTAACAAGAAACAGAAACAGTTGTAGCTAATCCATTGCAATTTACGGAACATTAAAACCAGTAATGTTACTTGAAAGTAACATTAGTGGCATGACAATTAGAGAGCATCTACAAAACTTCACACACAAAAAACAAACGTCGATCGTGTTTACCTGACATGGGCTGTCCAGGTCAGAGTCACTGCCTCCCACTATTCTTCTGCTCGCCACATCAATCTCACAAACTCCTGTTGTCTCCATTAGTCCGGATCACAAGCTAGAAATTCATAGTGAAGCAGAATTGTTCAAAAATATAAATGAGATTATTGCATGGCCATAAATAAGGTGTTGTTGATTTGGGCTTGGTTAGTTTCATATAAAAATTTTTCAGAAAGTTCTCTCTCGCTCAACTCTATGTAGATCTGCAATTGTAAACCCATTACAAGAGGCAGAGACTCTTGCTGAGTATGCATCCTTGCGTTTATATTCCTGGGTATCGATATGGATTCAGTCAGAGGGCGAGAAACACTCACCCCCCGCCCCCCTCTTCTTTTTTTTTTTTTTTGCTTGGCTGAAATACAAACCATGCAGTGTTTTATTTAGTTTATTTAACAGGGAAAATAGACAGTCCGTGACTGTCCCCCAGACGTCTAAATGTCTAAATGTCATCAGCAGTCTCCGGCCGTTTCCTTCATAATAAACTCTATATAGGTAAACGAGGATGGAAACACCTCTAAGGTTGATGTTCTACAGGCTAACAGCACCAGGGCTAGAGATGCAGTAGATGTCAACAATACAATGTCAAAAGTGCAACTTCCCTGAAAATGTGCTTAGCATTTATAATAATTGGGGCTGTTAGCGTGTGAGAAAAAACCTGATGGAGAGAAATAATCTCGATACCGTTTTAGCAGCGCAATAAGATTTATTCAACACCAGACAGAACCACGTGTGTACACCAGCGACAGCAGCAGCATGCCTGACACTGTCAGCACTGCACACCGCGGGTCTCATCCTGGCTACATGTCACGGGAGATAAATTAATTACCCTCCGATTTTAAGAGCCATATGGTTATGTCTCCAACCAGACAAACTATAAGTACATCCAGACGACCGCTACAGTCATCTCAGGCCTACAAAACCAACGTTTACTTTTACATCTTTGACGTTAGCTTAGCGTTAGCCAAGCAACCTCGCACCAACATTCACAAAGGATCCCAACAGGTTTGATGATCGTTACACATACTAAACTACATAACGTGAGTGACACAAGAGACAGGCACTCGAGCCATCTTACCTTGTCGTGTCTTGGTGTGTGCGATGTAAACTAACAAAAATAAACAATGTTAACTTACTCCAGCCTGTAAAACGCTAACATATCGGTTATGCCCATGTTGAGAATGGTAGTACGGGATTATCGTCAATTTATAATGGGCCGTATATAGTTGAATAGATACGATACCCAGCGGGTCGTGTAATATCAGAGCTCAGAGCGAAATCCACTGCAGTTCCCTGCATAACTAAACCAACATGCAACAGAGCCGTTATAACGCTAGCTACGTAGCGACTCGATGTCTTGTTCACTCAATGTGAAGAAACTTTAGGATGATCTCCTTTGAGAAAACGAAACGGCTTTCTTATAACCTAACGTTAAATCGCCTAAAGATACAAATGCATGTCATGTAGTGCATAACGTAAGATCGTTAAACGTAGAATACTTGACGGAGTTTCTGTTGATCCCTGGTAGTAACGTTAGCTAACGTTATCCAACTTCAAAAAGTTTTAAATGAATAAGGGGAGGCAGGCCAATTGAAGTGTAATACTTAAGCCGAATGGAAAGATGCCTCATTCCACATTTAAAAAATGTCTTGATGGATGTAGTATGAGTAATTTGGTCTATCAGATCTATGAGGTAATCGTAAACCTTCGAGATTTCAAAGGGAGTCTGGTGTGACGTTCCATCAACTCAGGACAGAGCGGCGCGTACGGTTCCTGGTCATGTTAGCTAGCTAACGTTACTTAGCTATGCGCACAGCAAGTATTTCCCTATTTATCACTGTAACTAAACTGTCAATAACATTTGGGGTTTGAGAGAAAAACATGAATTCTCAATTAACACCAGTTAACAGGGAAACGTGTAAAGCACGTTTATAACGTAAGCTTACAAGTTTAAAATGGTTAGTAGGGCTAATGCTAATCTTGTGCTAACAGCTAGTGTGTGGCTAGCTCTGCTGGCTAACACTAAAAGTGAACTTTACTTCGGCATATAACAAATGTGTGATAGAGGATGCAAAAGCTACACGATACGGTCGATAATGACAGGTAATATACCGCATTGAAGTTATGTAAAAAAAAATAATAATAAATAAATACATTGCTGAAATAGCTAGCGCGTTTTTACCTGTGTTTTTACACTGGATGGAAGCAGGACACGGTTATCAAGCTAGCTGGGACTGTCGGATAACAAGTAAGACGTCCGGTTAAATATTTTCAAATTAGTGCAGTTTTCAAACGCGTGCAAATATCAGATTGTAGTGAAACAATTGTATACAATCATTTATAAAACGCATGTAAACATATTTTGCAGGCAACAAAATATATGCAAATGTCCACTGTGCACCCGTTTGTATGTAGGTTAATAATAATAATAATAGATATACCTTAATCTTGTTTGCCATCTGTGATATGTGATATATATATATATATATATATATATATATATATATATATATATCCAATTGAATGAATCCGATATTAAGTATAATATTGATGAATTTCACATCATCACTGCACCATACTCGTATAATATGTAATTATAACCGTCTTTTGCGCATCCTATTAAATTGGCTTTTGATTTGAAGGCAGCACCTTCATAATTCCGGTAATAATCTGACTAACTTGATTCAGCCAAAATCAAAACCAAAAATCTCTGAGCTCCTTTTTCGGCACACCATAGAGGGAGGACAACAACAGCCACTTGATACTTGATGCCAAAATATCAACAACAAAAATGACCCCCTTACAGTATCTAGGCCATTTCATCCAAATTAAATCAAATTCCTTTTGGTTTACTTGCAACTTTTTCATGTTAACTTCAACAAGTTGGCCCTAAAAGAGTATTGGATGTAAGTGGTAATTGTGTGAATGGATATTGTGTTTTGTGATACTGTGTCGATTCTCAAAAGCACTATGGAAAGCTTCATGGCAGACAGTGGCTCCGATTGCACAACAAGTAGTGCCACGATGTTGGATGTTACAGGGAGTGTGAGAAATGAAAATGCAGATTTAACTGTTGAGATTACAAATTCGATTTTTTTTAAAAACACAATATATCGCCTTGCTTACAGTATTGCAAAAAAATATTGCAATATATTGAACCGTAACCACTCTATCATGGTTATCTTATTGCCAGATTATTGCCAATACACAGCCCTATGTTTTCAGAGAATTTGAGTAATTAAAACGGTCCATTAGGACAGGGAAATTGAGCACCAGAAGGATTATATTTCATGTTTTTATTAAGTCCAGAAGTAGATTCCTGTATGAGTTTAGTTTATGTTTGGAATGCCAAATGCTGACATGATATTGGGTGCTTGTGCACACTACAGTTAAGAAATCACTATTATCAGTTTGTGACATACACGCAGATACCCAAGGCTTTTCCAATCTGGGATGGAATAGAAAGCCACTGGCTCCGTTTTCTCATTAGGCTTTTTGGATAACTGATATGCAACACAGTTTACAAAAAGCTGACACGTTACAATTGAGTCAGAGCCAAAAGAAATCAGATAAGATTCCCTTCAGCTGTCTGTGAGGGGAAATCAATTGGCTGGCGGTGAGGCTGTGTGAGTAATGTTGTGTACATTTACAAATACATCTGTGGTTTGAATTTCATTATCGTGCAACAAAACTATTGCTTTAATCAAAGCAGGCACAATATTCATCCTGATGGATCATCTAACTCAGGCCCATTTCATGTCTCAGCAAGCACATGTTCAAATGATAGACTCCTGAAATACATGCTGACCAGCTTCAGAGGAAGGACAAAATACCTTCCAAAAAATAATTCAGCGCATTTGAAAATCATAGACCACTATGGCAGGACTGGATGTCAGTACCCATGTAGAGTCTATTTATTATGGTCTTTCAATATATATGAGTCATGGCAGCATCCAGGTGTGACACAAACAGTTTTTTAGGGGGGCTTGTGTCTCCCCTTCCTTTATAGATGTGATGTTCTCAATGATCACAGCCATACATATACATTAAGATAAGATACAATTGTGTTGGTATGGACAGTAGTGGGAATATTTGCAGTAAGGGACAGAAAGCAAGTATAGCTGAACTATAGTACTATAATAATGGCTGGACTGTGTATGGTTGATGTGCTAAATGGTGGCCAAATTGATACATGGATAGTCAGTGGTTGTGTCAAAATGCCTGCTGGGGTGCATCACGGTCAACGTCTTCTCTAAACCAGTGCTGTTTGACTTTCCAAAAATCCAATCCAAACTATCTCCTAACCGGCGGTGACTGCCTTCAGCTGGCCCATGACTGAGCCTCCACACCACCTCCAGCCCAAAGTGCTATGAAGCCAGGTACAGCTTTATGGAACGTGAAAGACACCACCTTATTTAAGAGCCCAAACCAAGAAGAAGCTACTGTATTAAAAAGTTGTAAATGCGAACGCAGCAATGATCCTGGACGTGATGATTCAAACATCCAAAGAGCCCAACACACTCCGCGTATAGGTGTGTTTGGGAGGTTTTTTTTTTTTTTTTAAAAGCATGTGGTCTATTAAATGAGGCTGGATCAAAGGGCAAGGCAGTCACCTTTACTGGGGCCCCAGATCTCAGTGGGCCTGGAAACTTCCGGTCTTAATGTATGTCAACTGATTTGATTGAAAATAAGTTATGAATATGCAGCACCAAAGGATCAGCTGACATGGTGAGGGCCTTAGAGCCTATTCTTCTTTGTTACCTGATCTTGAGGCCCTGTCTTAAAGAGTGTCCCGCTGCCAACATCTAGCTTTAAATGAAGACCTTAATTAGTTGTGTTTTGTGTCAAAGTAACTGAAATAACCACATAGTATTTCAGCGTAGAAAAAAACGACACTTTTCACACACAAATTGGCTGTCATGCCATTGGACTATTTTGAGGGGAAACAACATAGAACAGTTGATATTCATTGACGAAATACAGCATGAACTATTTCCAGGGTCCTTGTCTTGCCATCAGGGGGCGCCATGTGTTGTGTTTTCTTATACATGTGTCAAACACTAGTTGATAGAGTTTCAAGAGACTCAGTAAGTGTGTTGTTTTCAGTTTAGCACTTATTTAGGCTGATCAAGCCAACTCCTTATTCACACAGTGTAACTTTTAAATAATTGAGACATTTTGACTTTTTATGACCATATACATCTTTTCACTTTAAGAGCTGTTTAATTATTGACAGATTATAAGACAATGGGCACAGACATGTAAAAGGCCCCTAAATTCAAGAGCTGCTTCCCAAAAGCGTTGAGCATGCTTTACAAAATACCATGGGAAAACATCAAAGGAAACTAGGTGATATTTTCTTAAAGCAGAGTCGCCCTGTCAAACATATTCAAGTGTGTATGTGCTGATTTATTAGGGGGAAATGGTGAAACATATGACCAAGTTCCAGCTTGTCCAATGTGACAATTTGCTGCTTTTCTCTGTTTTCTTTCATTGGATGATCACAGTGTTAAAGTCTGCTGGTCTGACAAGACATTTGACATTTCACTTTGGACATAAGGAAACTGTGATGGAGACATTTTATAGACTGAACATGTAATAAGACAATAATATTTATTTTAAGTTTTGAAAACAATGCCATGTTTCAAATTCAGAATTTGATTGCCATTGTTGATATTTGTAATATAAGTCACCGTTCATAGCTCAGCAATTTCCTTTCAAATGAACAATAATCGTTACAGAAAATGGTGATTTATATGTATTTGCTTATGCTTCTAGATGACAAAGTTCTCCTGGATATCTTTGAATGTATAAACTGTGTTTAGGTGTTACTGATGAAAGATCTGCTTTGTTCTACAGCTGTAGGCCAATGTGAAGTGATACGGGATGCATCACATTCCGCCAGCTCTTCTCCCGGTGCTGTAGTAATTTCAACTGGGAGGTCTTCACTTAGCCAACCAATAAGCACACGGCTGTGTGGTGGAGACAGCACCCGATTGTCTCACAGCAGGATAGTGTCGACATATCGATAGCCGATTGGTCGGACGGTTTGTCCCGAACGCTCAAGACCCGCCTGTTTTCTCTCCTCAGTGAGGACGACGTTTTCCATCCAGACCAGAGGTGGAAAAAAACAGCAGAAAGAGAACAACCACCAGACCAAGGTTTGGCTGGGGGAAAAAGGGAAACCCTCAGCTGCTAAACCGGGATACAAATACATATTCCAGGCGGAGACGACAGCAGTGTTGAACGGTGCTTCCTGTTCGGTACGTTCTGCTCTGCTTCTGCTGTTAGAGTGGCGGATAGTTTGACTGAGTCCACTGCTTTGAGACACACTGGTGTCAAATGACACGAAAAATCATCTTGTTCTTTTTGTCTTAACTGCATTGGCTGTGTGTATGTGTGTATGTGCGTGTGTGTGTGTGTGTTAACGAGCAAAGAACAGACGTATAGAGTGCAGTGAAGGGATAGTTACTTTGTTGCTTTGTCCATGATGTCTCCTGGTATGTCACGTACAGTGTTGCATTAAGGAAAAGCCACTTTTAACTGTTGAAGCCACTGTGAAGTTCACACAGTGTTTTTTTGTGTGTTTTTTTTGCTTTGCTCATTGACTTGAAGTGTTTAACTCGTTTTAGTAGATGTGTAACTACCTGCAAATGCAAAGGAAATACTTGAGTTCCAGAGAGTAGCCTGTATTAGGGCTTCCCAAAGTGAACCCTGGTCGTACCTGAAGGGGCAGAAAGGATGCCTCATTCTACACAAGTCTGAAAAACTGTTCTCTGGAAGTATCCTAATTTAGCCTAAACTCTCATACCTAACAACTGCAACCACAATGACATGCACGAAGGAGGCATTTACCCATAGCTGCAGGGAACAAAAAAGCCAGAACGTGAAATGTCTACCCCGTGGTATTTGAGGTGCGACCTGAGGATTGATTCACCCTTTGTGAAAAGCAGCTCACTGGAAAACTGAGTAAACCATCTGTACTGATTGTGAAAGTACTGAGCTGTGGTGGTCTGGGGTCAGTTTTCAGGGGTCAGTTTCATGTGAATTGTGTGATGGGGTGGGTTTGCCCCAGTGTGCGCCTCTCATGTACGTTGGAGTCCCAGAGGGAAGCATCTCGTAAGATCGGATAGGGAGGGTCATGGAACTTACCGCTGTTTCCACTGTATTTACAGAATCTTCCAAAAATGTCCGTCTGGATATTTTAAAGATTTTTAACCAGTGTCCAAAGTTGTGACTCTATTTCCAAACAAAGAGGGATATGCCTTATCTCCTTGCCTGCTTTGTTGGACACAAGATTAAAATGTTTTATCATCAGTTATATTTGTCCATATTAATGTAACATATCCTACCACTTACTCTAATACAAGCACAGAGTTGTTCAATGGCATCCTGGGTTTTTCAAAGATGACCAGGAATGTATCAAAACTGAGGATTAGCTTTGTGACTGCAATGTGATGGATCCATGTAGGAGGCACCAGCTGGTATAGGACTGGGTTTCAAACCTCAATACTTTTCAGCAAAGAACAGTGTGCAAAACATTCAGGTAGCAACTTTTCATATTTCATTGGTGCTGACCATTGCTATCCCAGGTCAAAATGGTAAATGCTATCAGTGGCAGATTTGATCAGCTGATGGTGACTCTTCTCTGGAGAAGTGATCAAACTGACCAAGTGTCTCCCAGTTAAACTTCGATACTTCGATAATTACATCGTTTCAATATTATAACGTTTATGAACTCAATAGTTCTTCAGCTTTTTAAGCAAGTTTGTTGTTGCTTTTGAAAAAAAAGGGCATACAATTAAGTGGACTACATATGTTGTTTCACTGTGCCAGATACATTTAATTTAGCAGTTTGTGAACATTAATAATAATAATTATAATAGGTGTTGTTGGCGAACGTGGACTACAGACTTAAGTGACTTGCTAAATGTTGAAAGCTAAAGATTTGGTAGACATGGTGAGAAAGGATTAATTAAATGCTATCAAACTCCAACCCAGCAGTTTTGTTATGGTACTTAAAGTCAGGCATCAAATCGGTGGTAGTATTACACATTTTGAAAGATTCCCAGCAACTTTCCCTCAACTGTGTTGTGCAACGATTTTCAAAAGTTGCAAGTAAAAAGTGATCCAAAAGTGTTATGACAGCATTCTGTGGTTGGCAAAGGTTGGTCGATTAATCGAATTGTCAAATGACCGACAATCATTCAGCATTTTGATTATCAATTAATCACTGAAATGATTTATCCAGCCAAAATACCAAACATTTTATAGTCCCAGTTTGTCACTTGTGAGCTTTTGCTACTTCCCATCAAAAATGTCATAGTAAATTGGATACTGTATTTTTGGATTGTCGATTGTTGGTTGGACTAAACATGCCTTACTTTGGGTTTAAGGAAGTTATAATGGACATTTTACTCTATATTCTGATATGTTATAGACCAAATGACTAATCTATAACAAAGGTAATGAATAGTTGAAGTTGGGAGACAATCCTTAGGCCTTGTAATGTTTGGCCTGACTTGCAAAAAAAGCATAGAAACTACTACAGGAAGTGCCCCCAGACTCAAAATTGTATTGTTATATAGTATCAAATAAATACAATAATCAACCTCCCACTTCAGAACATTTCATCCCGAAGATTCTCATCTGACCAGATTTGATGTTTGTGCACTGCATGCCAGCAGGAGAAAAGCATTTGTTTTTGATTTTATATGGTGAAATATTCTGGGTGGTCTGGAGCCCGGTGAGTTAGTACAGATTAAGACCATTGCTCTCTTGTTCAATTTAAATGGCGGTTCTCTTGCCCCAACAGACTAACAATCTCTGCTGTAGAGTTGATGCACATATTTGCAGTGAGCGAGAGTCAGACCGGCACTTCAGCTGGAGTCAGACCGGGTGATCTGATCTTTGCAGACACTGAAGTTTTGATTCAAGTGCCCTCTGTTTCTTAAATCTCTGACCACTTTCAAAGAGTGAATCGTCGCCAAGCCACATAAACAAATGGAAAATAATCTCAGCGTCCAGAGGAACAAAACAAACAGAAATGTAACTGGAGGCAGGTGGGATGGACTTTAAGGTTGGTTAAATCTGAATGTTTAAGGGGAAGGTGTTGAGGATTATGGGGTTGTCCCTTCGTTTCTCTTCCTGCATGTCACCATGAAGTGTGCTGAGGGTCCACACAGCAGACAGCACCATCTGTTTTGCTGCTTGTAGCTGCCTGCTTTGTCTGCACTCTACTCTCTCTTCATTTCTGCCTCCATTGTCACATCCTCCTGTCCTCCATCGAGCTCCATTCAGTCTGCCTCATTGTCCCTGAACATTGAAAACAGTATCTATCTGTATGTCTTGTAAACACACACACACACACACACACACACACACACACACACACACCACACACGTACGGGCGGTTGTCATGGAAACAAAGACTTTCTGAAGACTGAAGACAGAAGAAGAGCCATGTGCTCCTGGTTCAGACACCGTGTTTGCTCTGTGTGTGTCCGTGTGTGTGCGTGTGTGTGTAGTATCATAGAATGATATATTAGAAATGAAAAAAATGTTGATTCATCAAAACTGATCAACTGCTCATTTAGAAAAATACCCTTTTATAAAATGTACTATCATAATGGAGTTCCTTTGGTTGGGCTTGGTGTTGAATATTAATACTGTGTGAATACTGACCAGTAGGGCTGTCCTCAACTAAAGACATTCTTGGTTGATTACCAAACTAATAGCTTACTGTAGTTGATTCATTCAACAGATCTGTAAAACCGAGTTTCTCCATAAAGGATCATACACTTTAAATCGTGCGTTTAACAGAGATGTGCTCATAAGTTTCTTGGAAATAAGTAATTCAGCATGGAAAAAGCATAAAAAAAATGACTAATTGACTAAAATCTTAGTCGATGAAGGAACAATTCGTCAACTATTGGACAAAGAGGGACCAGCCCTACTGACCAGAGGACCAAGTATGAAAAACAGTTTCGTACTTAAAGTTGGCACCAAATGCTTCGTCAGATTCTTGGTCTTGTTTACATATTGTTTGATCAGGTGATGCTTACTGATTTTAATAATAATTATGTTACTTTTTGTTTTACTGTGTTTTAGTCAGATTTGGCAGATATGGTCTGGCCTGTTCTTTGCAGTTTGTGTCCTCATCAGTCCAGCAGACCTTTTGTTTGTCTTCCTATGTGGGATATCAACATCCTGTCATTTGTCTCTCCACCCATTGAAACTCAAGACATTCTTCTACTGCCTCTGCCTTTGTCTGCCCCAACACATCTCTCTGTCCCTTCACTTATCTCTGTCTGCTCAAACTGTTTCTTTATGTCTGCGGAAGAAGGAAGTCCATTTCACGTACTATAGGACCTTTGAGGATTGTAACACTGTGCTAAGAATGCTGTCATATTTGTTCTTATGCAGTTAGAAGCAGCTGGTATGTAGCTGACAGCCTGTGTGCCAGGCCGACAGTGTACCTTCAGTAACCCCGGCTGCTTAAACACATTCCAATCCTCTCACACTGTTTACTTTCCTCTCAGCATCTCCCTTCTACCTCTCTTTCCTTTAGTTTTTTTTTTTTAAACTCTCAGTTCACACGCTCTGCGCCTCCTGTCTCAATCGGTTTCTCCTGCTTCTCTCTTTGTGTTTTTTCTCTCCATCTCGGTGACTGTCGGGCCTCTCCAAGGTCCTGGAAGTCAAGTTGTTGTCAGCATGGGGTGTGTAGATGCATCTCGGGCAAACTTGCAGGCTAATAGTAATACCTGAGCTAAATAAGGATGCACCTGTGTTGGCTATAATCACATGCAAAGTGTGATCCGAGAAGAAACGAGAACAAGGATGTGTCGAAAAGCTTGCTTTATAGGGATGGAAACGCTGGCTTAGCATGATTGGAAGCCCAGAGTGGAGAGAAGACTAAGATTTCTCAAGATTTAGTCATTTTTTATGCTTCCCCCCCAAGAAACATATGTGCACGTCTCTGGTTAACAGCACATTTAAAGGGGTGTTTTGCATGATTCTTTGCGGAGAAACTTTACACATCTGTCGATTAAATCAACTAATGGATTAGTTGACAAAGTGTTAGTCGAGTCGACTAACACTTTCTTTGGGAGAGGACAAACCTAACCAGATGTCTTGTGAGGGGACTGTGCTTACTATTACTCGACCGTAAGCTCCTGTTAATTACCCAGTGTAAATGCATTACACCCTGAGGTTTGACTGGTTACATAAAGGGTTATCAAACTACAAACAGAAGCAGCCTAGAGATCTGCAGTGGGAGTGTAGGCCCTGTTTTATTCTTGGAGGACTGCTTTCAATCTGTGTGTGTGTGTGTGTGTGTGTGTGTGTGTGTGTGTGTGTGTGTGTGTGTGTGTGTGTGTGTGTGTGTGTGTGTGTGTGTGTGTGTGTGTGTGGGTGTGTGTGTGTGTGTGTGTGTGTGTGTGTGTGTGTGTGTGTGTGTGTGTGTGTGTGTGTGTGTGTGTGTGTGTGTGTGTGTGTGTGTGTGTGTGTGTGTGTGTGTCTATGTTTAGCTGTGTTTGTTTAGTACTTGGTAATTATGGCTTGCAGCAGAGTTTGAGTTAGAGCAAGCAGAGAAATGCCTTTGGTCTGCTCCTGTCACTGAAACTTTTCAAATACTTTAACGTGTGTGCGTGTGTGTGTGTGATATTAGATTGATTGTTTGCATGTTTGTGTTTGTTTTTGAAATTGCTGACATCGGCCAAGCAAGCATTGACCTCGGAATTCTCGAACACACACATACACACACATTCTCTTTTCTGGCTCCTTAACTCGGAAGAAGCCATAAGTTATCCCGCAACAAACTCACACTCACGTAATAAACACACATGCATATGAACACACGTGGCTTCCTGTTTGGGAGGAACCACCGCATGACATCATTGGCTGCTTCTGGTGGCCTCTAGGTGATCACTCTTCCAGATGTAGAGAATAGGAGCAGCAGATGGCTGAGGCCCTGACAGTTGGAGCTGATATTTAATGTTGTGCCAAAAAATACATTTTGGTCAGTAATGTTGCAAATAACGATTATTTTCTGGAATCTGTTTCTTTCAATGAACTAATGGTCTGGATGGGCCACGGCGACATCATTAAATGTCTTCCGACCAACGTTCCAAAAGACAAAGATCTTCTGTTTACTGTAATGTAAGATAAGGAAAAGTCCCAAATACTCCAATTTAGGTTCTGGAAATGTGAAATGTGCGATATTTTGACTGAATGATTAATTTGTTGAGCAAGGTTCTCTGCTTGCGTCTTTCAAAGAACTGGACAAAAGCCATTTGTTTATAAAATAATCTCTGGGTCAGCTCCGTTGGCTTGATATCACCGGTTGCCTTCATTCTCTAGGAAATAGTTGGTCCACCAGAGAGCTCTGACAAGTAAATTTTTCAACTGTAAAATGTCCCGCTCACTACATAGTTTATTCAAAATTCTTTGAAATTACACATTTAAGGGATCCTTTGAAAACATGTTTTGATAAACACAGCTAGGCTCTGCCTGCCTCTCAGTATCTGGAGTTTGTGTGGGCCTCGGCAGGAACATAAGCAGCCTCAGCCATGTTCGGTTGAGGCTGGGCAGCCATTGTTCGATCCACCTATTACAGTAATATTTTCTTTTTCAAATGTCAAGATCACCGAGTGTGTGGTGCGTGTCAGCTGACTCCCAGTCAGTTGGAGCATCACTAATTTATTATTTAATTCATTAACTATCCTGATGAAGCAGCCCTTTAACAAGTCTCTATTTTTCAAGGTCTTTTTTTGAATGTAGTCAACTTGAGTACGCTTGTTAAATCTTTGCCTGTGGTTAGTTGGTAAAGATTCCTCACATTTACATTGCAGTCCTGATGGTATACAGATAACGGATACAGAAATGGTCAGAGGTCTATATTGCGTTTTAGATGGATATATTTTTGGACCATTTATTGGAGTCCATTCCCTCTCAGTAGTCAGACTTTGCAGTTGGCCTAAACCAGATAATGCTATTTGGCACCAACACAGCCAACCCTGCTGTGTAGAGTTGAGCCTATAAAACTGGTCTGCTTTCTTTTACAATCTCTACACTTCTTTAATGTGTCTATATGTATGCCAGTGTGCAGCACACATGCATGTAAGGAGACAAGCGTATAGAGCTTTATTTGAGGTTGGCGTCAGGAAGCTGCCTTATGCTCAACTTATATATTGCAATGCTGGAGATCTTTTAAAGTTCCATTTTTCTGAGCACTCGGGTGTCCCGAGCTGATTCTAAGGATCGGTATAACAGCCGATTTGGGCGTATCTTAATGGAACAGTGTCGCTAAAAATGATAAAGCTGATCACAATCCAATATGGCTGATGGGCTTCTATTTGCATTTTTATGACATGTACATGTTGTTTAGCAGATGGTCTTATGCAGAGCGACAGGGACAGTGCTCTGGAGCAACTCAGGGTGAAGTGTCTTGCTCAGGGGCTCAATGGTGGCAGCCTGGTGTTGAACTCACAACCTTCTGGTGTTCTATTTGGAAGTCTAACCACTAGACCACCACCACCTGTATATATTTGTATTAATGTAATATATAGTTTCAGTATATCAGTGTATTCACTAGCTTTAAAACCGTGGCTCTCAGGGTTAAAGAACTCGGATTGGCTTGCCTTTTAAAGCCATGAATAACTTGTATCTGTACCCATACCCATGGTACTACTTGCCTTATGTAGGTAAACAGCGGTGTGTGTGTGTGTACCCCCCCTCCCGCACCCCACCTGGGGTCACAGACAGATTTACTTGGCATTAACGCTCCATTGCCACTGCTGTTACTCGGAAAACCTCAAACCCACACGCTTCCGTGGAGTATCTGCCTCTGAAACACAGAAACAGAGATCATATCAGCTTCTCTTATCTGTTTCTGCTCCCATAACGTGTCTTTAAAAGTGTACCCTTATCTCAGTCTAACATATGCACCACATGTTGTCTGTACAACAACTTCAACTGTAAACTGTGTTCTGTTAGCTAGGGTTGGGGGATATGATGGTAGCCTATATACCAAGTGACGGGACAGTAGAAATGTGTCCACCGGTAGAGATTCTACCACGGTAGCTATTCCCTTATTGATTATCGTGTGATGTCGCCATATCCAGCTGCTTCGCAAGGTAACCTGATTTGGGCAGAAGGAGAGTGGCATTGTGAAAATCCGGATGAGGAAAAACTCTGGTTATATGGTTGCCTGCCATTTGCACAGCATTTTGTCAGCTTTTTGAATGACAGATGAGCAAAACCTGCAGGAAAAGTCTTTTTTTTTCTTTTGTTATACTCTAAAGTACAAATGTGTGTGATTTCTATATTGCTTTATATTGTCAGGCTGGTATTTATTTGCAACTGTTAACCTTAAAACCTGTAACACTTGAAATTGTTGTTCTCAGGAATCCTAAAGCTCCTGTTTTGAAAGAATGTTCGATTTATTGTTTTGAGTTCAAGTTTTCTCTCATGTGATGAAAAAAAAAAAGAAGAACATAATCAAATGTGAGGAATTACGATATGTTTTTTCATAACCATTTATTGATTGAATCTACAGGACAATTGCTGTATCGTGATATAAAATGACATATACTGTGATATAAGATTTTGCCCATATCGCCCACTTCTGCTGTTAATCAAATTTTATTTAAAGACCACACTTTTCCATAAATGTGTATTCTGTTTTCTGTAGGTGTACACCACCTAAATCGCTGGTAGAGTTATTACACTCATATATATTCATTTATTTGCATATACTGCATTATTGGTCCTGTTTCTGTCTTGGTAATGCTCCAGGCGCATGATCCATACCAATGGATGGCAGAAAACATACAAAAGCAACTTTTATTAATTAATATTACAGCAACCAAATTTAACTGTATGCTTTTCATTTACAGGTTCCAAAAACCTTATCAAGTGAATTGTGAATATAATGAACAAAGAATCAAAATCAAGAACCATTAAGAACCGAAATCGATAAGCAGAAGCGGAATAAGAACCACATGGCCAACTGATAAAAGCAAATAACTTGAATTATTGAATATTTTCACTGTTTATATGTCTCCTTCGCCGGCCGAATCAAATAGTTTTCAGGATATTAAACCTTTCAACTTTGGTTTCAGCGTAATATCAAGTAAACTCACCTTCCTGTGTAGCCTCATTGGAGAGCCCCTTTAATTCAAGTGAAGATTTTGAGTATTCAAAGTAATTCACTTTGTTTCTGAATTCAGTTCCGCGTGTCTACTGGTGACTATTGTGATTTCCTTAATAAAGTGGCTTTTAAGCAACTTCACATACAGCTATTTTACATAGAAGCAAATATAATTCAGCCAAATACCAGACCAGTGATCGATTGCTTCAGTAGCTGTTGTAAATTGATATCAAGACAATGCAATATTTATTTTGTCAATATCATCCATTATTTCTCCCATTGTCTTCTTCCACCACCTGGTTGTCGGAGTACAAGGTCCCTGCCCGTGCACAGTAGATGTGTCGAGAGATTAGTGCCTTCACACACCAATATTCCCCCTTTTTGAAGTTCTTTAAGTCGTTGCATAAGCTCCCATGTGTCTGTGTGTTGCAGTGTAAGCTTGTTTGACTGATTTGCTTGCATTTAAAAAGTGGTTTGATCCTCATTAGGGCCTGTTAACCCCCTCTGTCCCTCTGTGTCTCGCAGGCTGTGAACTCTGCTTCCTTGTGGGAAAAGATTAGAGCCAGACAAAATCCTGGTCATCTAAGGCTATTCAGACAGTATTAAACCAGAGCCTTACAGTTACAATTCCAGCCGAGGCAAAGTTTGACTGTTTGTCTGTTAAATGTCTGTGCTTCAGTCGCATACTCATAGTGTTAATCTGCCAAATCATCTTCCATTTGGGGCTGTTTTTAAAGCACATTAGTTTTAGACAAAAGTATGAAAAATAATCTTAGTTAATTAAAAATGCATTTCATTTCAAAGCCAACGCCAGCAGGGTATGCCGAGAGGGCATTACATTAATATTCTTAAAGGCGCTATTTAAAGATGGTGTCATGTTGTGGCCTAGAGTGAGCTATTGTATTTTAAAAAGTAGCACGTTATTGTTGGATCTTAACAGATTACCAGGATTGTAACACTATAATATACAACACACAGCTCATCAAGTTATCATTATAAAACTAGATTATAAAATGAAACAACAAAACTGAAAAGGTACTGCTGAAGCTTCAAGCTAAGCATTTACCAAAAAGAACCAAACCACTTTTTTTTAGCCCATTTAAAATGATGGAATACTTTACCTTCAAACCATGCAGTACTGTAGATTTTCATTTTATTTGTACTTATCTAACTGTTCTAGGTAGCCATGAATTACTATTCATTTATCTGCAGTGTGAAAGACAACTAGCACAACTTTAAGATTTATTGTAGTTGTGTCATAATTAATCACAGTGCACATCAGTGGGTTTGTTGAGAGTTAACTTAACCAAAACAGCAAAGTTGTTGGCTGCAAAACCAAAACAATCACTTAAAAGAGGCTAAAGCAGTCTGTAAAGCTGAGGGGAGCTGCAGAATTATCTGCAGCTTTAATCTTGCACTCATGTCAAAGTATAACAAAAAGCAAGGACTGAGTACAGTCAAATGGATATGACAGATCTGCCAGTATACCGTTGCCATTTTGCCATTGAATGTGGAAGATGTGGTGTTATATTGTGAAGGTGTAACCTCTGTCTTTTATCTCTTCTCATGCACTGCTTTGCCTTGATATCTCCTTCCATCTCTGTCCTGGAATTTCATCATCTTCACCAGCAGATTCTGTAATTAAGAAGAAAAAGGGCTGTGTCCTACATCTATTTACCTAATTGTATACATTATGCAAACCTCTCTTAGCTTTTGCTTTGCTCGAGTGGGAGAAGCTTTGAAGCTGCTGTGCCCTGCAGAAATGCACCTTTTTTTTTTCTTCTTTTTTTAGCTCTGCTTTCTCAACATCTGAAGCATGTTGAAAACGCTTCAATAACCTCACTTCATAATGATGATGACGAAGGTGATAGTTTGGAGATAGTGACTAAAGATGAACGATTTTGTATGACTATATGTAACTTTTGACTCAAAACTAAACTTTAGGGTATTTTGGAGCTCATATAGGTAAAGTGTGGCCATTATATTACATTATATGCTGTTTTACAAAGTTTTTGAACGAGTTGCTAATTTAGGCTGTTCCAGTACCATTAGCAACTTTTGAGCATGAAAGTCGCACTGCAAACTATGTTCTTTGGTGTAGACCATGAGATGCAGTTGAAAAAGGTAGCAAGTAAACCTTGACCCTTTTGAATTTAGAGATAATGTCAGTATCAGTTTTAGTTTATCACAGATTAATTAGAATAAGTCTGCCAGTAAGTAACATGAAACAGGCAAACTTATCGGCTGACATGCAGTATATGCAGATGTCTATGTATCTGTGACAAGATTATATGTGAGTTTATCGGTCTGGCTCCAATTCATATATTTGAAGGAAAATAGATAAATATTTTATAATAGATAATAAAAAGATTGCTTCAAAATCTTTTGATATAATGATTTTAAATCAAATCCTACTAGCTTTTTCTAGAGCCTTCAGTCACATATGGTCTGTTAAAAATATTTTGTCAAACTTCAAGGTGAAAAAAATAACTTTTTATTTAAAGGTAAAGCCAGACGGGTGGCAGTGAAGGTCGGGGACCTCGACGGACCAGACCTGGGCAGCAAAGGCTGGCTCTGGGGACGTGGAACGTCACCTCTCTGTGGGGGAAAGAGCCGGAGCTTGTGCGGGAGGCGGAGCGCTACCAGTTAGATCTGGTTGGGCTCTCCTCTACGCACAGTCTCGGTTCTGGAACCGTACTCCTGGATAGGGGTTGGACCTTATTCTTCTCTGGAGTTGCTCAGGGTGTGAGGCGCCGGGCGGGTGTGGGGATACTCACAAATCCCCGGCTGAGTGCCGTTACGTTGGAGTTCACCCCGGTAGACGAGAGGGTCGCCTCCCTACGCCTACGGGTTATGGGGGGGAAAACTCTGACTGTTGTCTGTGCATATGCACCGAACAGCAGTTCAGAGTATTCGGCCTTCTTGGAGACCCTGAATGGAGTCCTGTTGGGGGCTCCAGTAGGGGACTCCATAGTTCTACTGGGAGACTTCAACGCGCACGTGGGCAGCGATGGAGACACCTGGAGAGGCGTGATTGGGAGGAACGGCCTCCCTGATCTCAACCCGAGTGGTTGTTTGTTATTGGACTTCTGTGCTAGACATGGGCTGTCCATAACAAACACCATGTTCGAACATAAGGATGCTCATAAGTGTACATGGTACCAGAGCACCTTAGGCCGAAGATCCATGATCGATTTTGTAATCGTATCATCTGATCTGAGGCCGCATGTTTTGGACACTCGGGTAAAGAGAGGGGCGGAGCTGTCAACTGATCACCATCTGGTGGTGAGTTGGGTCAGGGGGTGGGGGAAGAGTCTGGACAGACCTGGTAAGCCCAAACGGGTAGTGCGGGTGAACTGGGAACGTCTGGAGGAGGCCCATACCCAAGAGACCTTTAACTCACACCTCCGGCGGAGTTTCTCTGGCATCCCTGTGGAGGTTGGGGGCATTGAGCCTGAGTGGTCAATGTTCAAAGTTTCCATTGCTGAAGCTGCAGCGGGAGCCTGCGGCCTCAAGGTCTTAGGTGCCTCAAGGGGCGGTAACCCTCGAACACCGTGGTGGACCGCGGTGGTCAGGGAAGCCGTCCGACTGAAGAAGGAGTCCTTCCGAGATATGTTATCACGGGGGACTCCAGAGGCGGTTGCAAGGTACCGACAGGCCCGAAGGGCAGCGGCCTCGGCCGTGACAGAGGCAAAGCAGCGGGTGTGGGAGGAGTTCGGAGAAGCCATGGAGAAGGACTTTCGGTCGGCACCAAAGTGCTTCTGGCGTACTGTCCGGCACCTCAGGAGGGGTAAGCGGGGGACCATCCAAGCTGTTTACAGCAGGGATGGAACACTGTTGACCTCAACTGAGGAGGTACTCGGGCGGTGGAAGGAGCATTTTGAGGAACTCCTCAATCCCACTAATACGCCCTCTTTGATAGAGGCAGGGCTGGAAGATTATGGGGGATCATCAGCAATTTCCCTGGTGGAAGTCACTGAGGTAGTCAAACAACTCCACAGTGGCAAGGCCCCGGGGATTGATGAGATCCGTCCAGAAATGTTGAAGGCTTTGGGTGTGGAGGGGCTGTCGTGGCTGACACGTCTCTTCAACATTGCGTGGAAGTCGGGAACAGTGCCTAAGGAGTGGCAGACCGGGGTGGTGGTTCCCCTGTTTAAAAAGGGGGACCAGAGAGTGTGTGCCAATTACAGGGGTATCACACTGCTCAGCCTCCCGGGTAAAGTCTACTCCAAGGTGCTGGAAAGGAGGGTTCGGCCGATAGTCGAACCTCAGATTGAAGAGGAACAATGCGGATTCCGTTCTGGCCGTGGAACAACGGACCAGCTCTTCACTCTCACAAGGATCCTGGAGGGGGCCTGGGAGTATGCCCATCCGGTTTACATGTGTTTTGTGGACCTGGAGAAGGCGTATGACCGGGTCCCCCGGGAGATACTGTGGGAGGTGCTGCGGGAGTATGGGGTGAGGGGGGCGCTTTTGAGGGCCATCCAATCCCTGTACGCCCAAAGCAAGAGTTGTGTCCGGGTTCTCGGCAGTAAGTCGGACTCGTTCCCAGTGGGTGTTGGCCTCCGCCAGGGCTGCGCTTTGTCACCAATCCTGTTTGTGGTATTCATGGACAGGATATCGAGGCGTAGTCGGGGGGAGGAGGGGTTGCAGTTTGGTGGGCTTGGGATCTCGTCGCTGCTCTTTGCAGACGATGTGGTCCTTTTGGCATCATCAGCCTGTGACCTTCAGCACTCACTGGATCGGTTCGCAGCCGAGTGTGAAGCGGTTGGAATGAGGATCAGCACCTCAAAATCTGAGGCCATGGTTCTCAGCAGGAAACCGGTGGATTGTCTACTCCGGGTAGGGAATGAGTCCTTACCCCAAGTGAAGGAGTTCAAGTACCTCGGGGTCTTGTTCACGAGTGAGGGGAAAATGGAGCGGGAGATGGGCCGGAGAATCGGAGCAGCGGGCGCGGTATTGCACTCGCTTTACCGCACCGTTGTGACGAAAAGAGAGCTGAGCCAGAAGGCAAAGCTCTCGATCTACCGGTCTATCTTCGTTCCTACTCTCACCTATGGTCATGAAGGTTGGGTCATGACCGAAAGGACGAGATCGCGGGTACAAGCGGCCGAAATGGGTTTTCTCAGAAGGGTGGCTGGCTTCTCCCTTAGAGATAGGGTGAGGAGTTCAGTCATCCGAGAGAAGCTCGGAGTAGAACCGCTGCTCCTTTGCGTAGAAAGGAGCCAGTTGAGGTGGTTCGGGCATCTGGTAAGGATGCCCCCTGGGCGCCTCCCTAGGGAGGTGTTCCAGGCACAGCCAGCTGGGAGGAGACCACGGGGAAGACCCAGGACGAGGTGGAGAGATTATATCTCCACACTGGCCTGGGAACGCCTCGGGGTCCCCCAGTCAGAGTTGGCCAATGTGGCCCGGGAAAGGGAAGTTTGGGGCCCCCTGCTGGAGCTGTTGCCCCCGCGACCCGACCCCGGATAAGCGGTTGAAAATGGATGGATGGATTTAAAGGTAAAGCCATAAATAAAAATACCAATCATATCACAATACAACACAACAATTATAGCAATCAAAACATCATTTTATAAGTAGGGTAGGGTGTAAGATATGGCCCGATTTTAAACTTAAACCATTAAAACAATGAACTAACATTATCAACAGAGTGTGAAGAGGTCACAGTGTTGACGTTAAAGACGTCTGTGTGTTGTGTTGCAGATATCTACTGAAGTTAGCATGCTAACAGCTAGCTGCTCCGTCCAGTGTGTAATACCACATGTTCCTCTAGAGGTGATAGTGAGTCAGTGTAGCTCCAGTCTGCCTCAGTACAGAGAGAGAATAAGTCCAGCTGTCTGACTCTGCAGACTCAGGGCTCGTCAATATTACATCCATGATCCCTGAACGCTTTCATAGTTTGTTTTCATTAAATCCAAAATGGCAGAAACAAGAAAAGCAGCCTCGCCCTCACCGTCAGCAGGAGGCTGCTCCGCCGGAAGTACAGTGTTCGTCCTGACAGACTTACACAGGAGTAAAAAATACACAGTAAATATGTCAACACTAGAAGAGAGAGATATACAGCTGTAGAATGCAAAACACAATATAAAGATTACACTAGAATACTCTAAAACTTAGAATAATAAATATGACAAACTACTACAACTAAAATATAAACAGGTTAATATGCTGTAGTTGTTTTTTTAACAACTGATGGTTTTAATGGTTGATGAATTTAGATTGTATGGACCCAGTAACTATACATTGAACCTTTAAGTCCTAACCTGTTTACGCAGAACCATCTGAGAAGCCGTCGTTGGTAACTGTTTGGAAAAGGGCCAAATCATTGACTGCTCGAAACACAAAGGCATCATTTGAAGCCTGGCGGGATGGATTTCCCAGCTGCTGTGCAAGCTAACTTCCAGTAAGTGTTATCTGTGAATTATGTGCATATGTGACTTCCCAGATATTTCCAACCCATTGCATTCGCAAGGTTAGTTTCGCAGTGGAATATGATCAAATTCATGACTTTGATTTGGCGTTCAGATGAGCTGAAATGTGTCAGTGACAATCCGCACAGCTCCTTCCTCAGTGATGTTTATGAAGAGGATTTCTCCTCTTCCTCCTCTCTTGTTTGGGACACTTCCAGGGTCTAAAGGGTGGAAATGTGGCTATTGGTGGCGTCCAATCCATGGGGGGGGCTCACAGACCAAACGGTGAAGAAAGTGTCTCCTGGTCTTCAGGCTATCGATCATCCTCCTCCTCCATCAACTGACATCACCTCCATTCATCCTCTCCCTACTCCTCTCCGTCTCCCTGGGTCCTGTTGAATAAATGATGGCAATGTGATACAGCCCCACCAGCCTGTGCTGAGCTGGACACCCTGACACACTGATACTACCCAAGCACAAGGACAACACACACATATACTCTCTCTCTCTCTCTCTCTATCTATCTCTCTCGCTCTCTCTCTCTCTCTTGTTTTCTAGGATTCTTGTTCTCGTGTTTAAATACTAAAAACGTTGTTGCAGTTTTTCAATTTTGACTCTTTCCTTGAAGCACACGCTCATTCACTCACTCTCATGTGTGCGGCCTTCAACTCTGAGCTTGTGGATCAGCTTTGTAACGGTGCATGTTTGAGTTTGTGTGAGTTTCTTTTGGCACAAAGGGCGTATGCTGTGTGGAACCACATGGTGTGTGTGTGTATGGGAGAGTCATACTTCAGGAATGTTCTGTATAATTTGTTAGAGTGCAGCCTCTCGCCGCACCTAGGGCCCATGGGAGATGAAGTTCTCTTTTTTGATATTTTTACACGGACTTGTGCGAGATGGAATAACTATTTTGTCCAGAAAAGTATGCACGAACTGTATGTTTATTAACAACGTTGTAAAGAGCAACTTTTCAGGTAAGAAATCTTCAAGTCTTACCTGCTTACAAGCAGACTTCTGTTTGCTGCGGTACTGGGTAGATAACAGCTCACGTGATGGCTCAGCGACTCCACATACTCACCATTATGTTGTTGCTTAGTATGGTTACCATCCCTTGGTTACAATGCAGGCAAGGGTTACTACTGAGCAAGAGAGATGGCAGCCATCTCACATTGAAACCAATGTCTTATCAACCTGCAAGAAAAGCCAAACATTACTGGGCTGAGTACTTAACTGTTTTACTTATTGAGTTCTGAATGAATTGTGTCAGTAGCACTGTGTACTGAACTTTGACCTCCACTGCTCAGTATGATTCCTTTCTCTTGTTTTAGCCAGCTACTGCCATGGCTCTAGTGATGGCAATGTCAGTTACCACTCTGGTCCAGACATAAATATTTTGAGTGTTGGATGGATCCCCAGAAAAAAAAAAAGCCAACAGACTGTGGATATTCCCTGGAATTTCATCTAGCATCACCAGTAGGTTAAAAAAAATCCAATACTTTTTCTTAATGACCTGCAAGACCTTCTCAGCCTGAGCTGTACTTTGTGTTTTTTAGCGTGCTGCTAACACACTAAACTATGATATTGACAATAGTCAACATAATACCTGCTAAACATCAGCATCTTTGCATTGTTATTGAACATATTGGCATGCTGACATAAGCAATTAGCTCAAAGCTGATGTAAATGTGCAATAATACAAAATCATTCATTCTTTTTTTTAAGATAAGAATTCTACTAGCAGTTACTGAGGAGATATGCTTGTAGAGCCTTACTAATTGGATCATTTGATATGAATGTGAATGTGAATGTGTTACAGGAATTGATCCTCGGACAAAGTTGGCATTCAGATTGAAAACAATAATAGTTTTGTTAAAAGAAACGCCAAGGGTCTGTGTGGCGTAGCGTGTTTCTTCATGTACCCACAAAATGATGAACTATGATCCAATCTAATTGTAGTTTGAGAACTAGATGCATGTGCTTTGTCAGACAGCAAAACACTGCACAGCTGTTCATAACAATTTTACAACTCTCAAAACGTATCACCGAAATAATCATTTTTTATCAACAATCTTGACATTTACGAGGTAAAGGTTTGTGTTTAAGCTACAAACTAATCTACCAGGAATGTAGATTTGTAAATGTTTTACACTCAGCGTTATTGTCTGTCTGAACATGGTCTTTTCTGTATTCTGTTTTCCAGCAGAGGCATCAATGGTACAGATACGAATATGGATTCATGAAGAGACTGATTATCAGCTGATCACAACTGGGACATTTCTTCAGGTGTTTGTTTATAGAGTATAGGGATAAGAGCAGTATTGGAAAGCTATGATTGAAACACTGCCACTTATATTTCATCACATTGGTACAGATAAAACATTTATTGTCTTTTCCTTTGATAGTCTAATTAGGGCAATTCTCCTTGATGAGGCCTGTCACATAGCAGACTGTTTTACAAGCCAACATATATAGATTTCTTCCTGTGAAAAACTCTGTTATTTCAGTTGGGGGAAAAAAAAAAATTCTCCAGCTTCACTTTGATGTTTGGAAATCTCCCACTGGCTCTGTTTCCAGAACTCTCTGACTTGGAAGGGAAAGAGGTTTGATGTACATGTTTTGGAGCCAAAGCTGACATGATTAGGTTTGCATTAGAGCCGGAGAATTGATGTAATGGATGGCTTCTAGAGGCTTTGTTCTGTCCAGTATTACTCTTTGTCACAGTTTTTCTAGTTTGACACAGAAAGTTGCAGATTCATCTTTGTATTTGTGAATTATTTTATGGACGAATGTAACCGTTTTAAGACTTAAGACGTCCATCATGTTGACTTTTTTGTCACGGCCACTTTTTCCGAGTCACTTGTTTCAGTTATTTTGTGGAGTGTCTCAAACCCTTGCCTGTCAGATAACTGGAGGTTTTCATGGAAGTACAGTTCATGAATCTGTCTATGTTGTAGTGCGTCTCACACATGCTAAACATATTTCTCCAGTGCTTCGTGTTAGTGTTGACAGCCTCAAGTTAAGCCAGGACACTAAATCGATCTTGACCCAAAATCAGTGGGAAAGGGGATTTAGCAGTGACAGCTTAGACCTCTGTTGAAAGGCCAACTTGTAAAGCATGTTGGAACAATGTAGCTGTCAGATCTGTGTAACTGTCTCAAGGTATCCTGGCTTCTTAGGTGGCATTTCTCATATTCAGACCAACAACTACCTCAGTTACTACACATTTAAGATAGGATTTATGAGGCAAATGCTGATATTCTTTTCAAAGATGCCTGCAGTTTGTGTGTTAAAAGACTTACTGTCCTACCTATCTTTGTCACAGTTCTTTAACAGTTACACAGTAAGACCTTTTACAGTTGAAAAGAACTTGCTGTCTGCTGGACAGACTTTTTAAATGTCCTCAAACTTATTTTTGCTACCTTTTGTACTGCAATTGCTTGGTACTCACCAACCAACATATACGCCGATACTGATACCTCTGCGTTAGGCTAATATTGATCTAGTTCTACTTTGCCACTTGGCCTATACTGCAAAAAAAAGACAAGAGAACTCCAGACCCCTTTTCATTTGCGACAGAAGTCACTCTATAGCCTAAGTGACGTTTTTAAAAGGCAGCTATGTGATAGTGGCTGCCGTGTTGCAGGTCATTTGTTTCAGGTACTGCTGAGATGATGAAATATGAACCAGGAATTCCAGTTTGAATAAGAGATTCGTGAGTTTGAAGGCTTATCATATGTCAAAACTTTGCACAGTGGCTTTTAATACTGGTACAGGAATTTACAGCTCTGGAAAATGATCATGGTGACAATCATTTTGTGTTTCCTCACGACGATTGAGAGGTTAAAAGGAGAAGAAGTTGCATAAGAAGCTGCATTGCCAATACTGGCCAGCTCAGCGCCTTGCCAGATGAAATTGCAATGTTCAGCCAGCTTCAACTTTTTCGCTGGAGCCCTCTGCATCGGGACCATTGAAATGACTGAGGGCACTGACATGAAGGGATAGTTTCAGGCTTAACGTGGCCTTTCTGTCAACTTGGCATTTGGTTTGAACTAAATACGTCCAAGGTAATCAATTTTGTGGAAGGACTCTGTGATCCATTATTTAAAGGATAAACCACAGTGAGCGTTGCCGTTATTGGCAAGATTCGTACAAAAAGAAGCCCCTTTCATGCATGCACTGCAACCCTGAAATTATTATTACCCAGAGGAGCTGTATGTGACAATTCATATTTCAGAATCATTCAGACAGCTCACTTGTACTAAGTGTGTGTGATGTCCGATTGAGCTCATGTTTGAATACAGCTGCTCATTGCTCATCGCAACCGAGTGGGCGTGTTGATGACGTTTCCATCACAGCTGTCGTGAAAACCTGAAGGAAACAAACATCCAGAGATGAATGGTTATTTACCCGAAGACGGCAACGGAAATCTCTAACTGGAGAGACAATGAGATTCTGGAGTTTCTGTCTATGAGAACAGATACCGAAACTGTCAGATAAACTCAACTCTTTTTCACTGTTTGTTTGAACCTTCCAGGCCCAGCCAACCCCGCTGAGCCAGAGAGCTGCTTCTCATTTACCAATTAAAAACACAAGCTGACTCACTGCAACACACACACTTCGGTGTACACACACACACATGTTGGCGAGCACTGGGGGAAATCCTTTGTAGCGCCGTGCTGTTTCTCTTTATGGTCACGTTCACATAAATCAGTGCTGTGAACACCCTCTTGTCACCACTGGTGTATTTCTGTGTTGACCATTTCCTCCATACGTCTCTGCTCAGACCCTGACTGTTGCTCATTGCTACAAGATAAGCAGACATTTGCATTGACTGGTGAAATAAATAGTGTGTGGTGGGGGAAGGATAGGGTGAGAACACTGATTCCCAACACAGCAGGGTCAAATGTGGTCTAATGATTTGTTTATAACGTTGAATTTATGAGAGTTGAAGTTGAACATTAGTCAAACTTTGGGCTGTGTAGCATATGGTCAGTGAGGACAGATGTTCTGTCAAAGAGTTTATTACGCCGTTGCTCAACCCACTGACTGGCTGTGCATTTTATGGGCCCTGTGATGACAGAGGGTGGGGTTCACATGGACGTTGGGCCAAGAAAGGAGAGAAAGAGGGACATTGTGAGATAGTAGGACCGTGAATGAGGAAAAGGAAAGTTGGGAAGTAGCAACAAAGGATACGGAAAGAGAAGAAACGTCAAAATACAGTTTGGACTGCCAACTGAAATAACCAAATATTGTGTTTGATCACCAGAACAATGGTAAATGTTCTGCATTTATATCGCGCTTTTCCAATCTTTGCAAACACTCAACGCGCTTTACAACACATCAACATTCACCCAATCACACACATTCATACAGAGTCAGAGGCTGCTGTACAAGGTGCCACCTGCTCATCAGTGATGACACACACTGACACACCGTTGGCCATGGGGAGCAATTTGGGGTTCAGTATCTTGCCCAAGGAAACTTTGACACTTCGATTGAATCACTGATCCTCCGACCGGTGGAGGACCACTCTACCTCCTGATCCATAGCCGCCCAGAACCACCATTCTGGTTTCACCAGGACACTCAACTGAGACTGCCCTCCTCGCTGTCACTGAGGAACTTTACACTGCAACCTCCCTCTCCTCTGTTGTCATCCTTCTGGACCTTTCTGCTGCGTTCCAAACAGTGAACCACCAGATCCTCCTTTACACCCTCCAAGAACTGGGAGTCTCAGGCTCTGCTCTCTCCCTGCTCAATCCTATCTAAAAGTCCAGGTCCAAAACCCAGGTGGAGGCACAAATCTCTGCTTGAAACTAAACCTCAACAAGACCAAACTGCTTTTTCTTAAGGCTCTCGCATCCAAGACCTTACTATCAACATCGGCAACTCGGTTGTTTCCCTGACTCGGACTGCAAGGAATCTGGGTGTGACACTGGATGACCATCTGTCCTTCAATGCCAGCAACTCTTCTGGCTCTACTGACTACTGCAACTTCCTCCTGGTTGGACTGCCTACATGTGCCATCCGACCTCTACAGCTCATCCAGAATGCAGCAGCCCGACTGGTCTTTAACCTCCCCAAGTTCTCCCCCATTACCAGTGGCTGCCCCAATCTGCTTCAAGACTCTGGGCCTACCGTGCGGTGAATAGATCAGCCCCTTCTTACATCCAGGCCATAGTCAAATCACACACCCCAGCTTGCTCACTTCGTTCTGCATTGGCCAATTGGCTCACTACTCCCGCACTGAGAGTGGGACCCAGATACCCTCAAATAAAACCTGGCTGTTTGCTATCCTGGCTCCAAAATGGTGGATCAACCTCCTCATTGATGTCAGGTCAGCTGAAAGTCTTTACACTTTCCGTCGCAGACTGAAAACCCCCCAACAGCACCTTGGCCAATAATAATATTTCTGTATGTAGCACTTAAATTGGTTGGCTTATTTGAAGCTATTGTACTGCACTTAAAATGATTTCACCTATTTGAAGCTGATATACTTGCAATATTCTTGCTGTTCGGAGTTGTAACCTCATGTGACTTTGGACAAAAGTGTCAGCTAAATAAAATGTCATGTAAAATCAGTGTATTTTGCCAACCTCAGTGTCTGAACTCAGACATTCTCACACGCTAATTTTCACTTGCATATGCAGTGAAATACTGCAATGTAGGAGAGCACCGCTGCAACACTATCAAGCTGAGGTAGACAAAACACAGTAGACTTCAGCAAAGAAAGATCAGATTTTGATCGCCTTTATTTTAGCCGATACCAATCCATTTAAATAGGCTCTGAACTTTGAAATATATTTTTGAACCGAACAAGCACTGCGGATTTTGTTCCCCATCCTCTACATTGGAATCGCTTTAAGAAGAAATCTCTTTAGGAACAATACGGGCAGGAAGACCATTTGCAGTGACCAACAACTCTTTCACAATACTTTTAAGACAGACTTGAAACAGTGTTGCACTTCGGGGACTCACAAGAGACTGATCAAAAGCCGACAAATCATGACAACAAAATTGCTGGATCCCATAATCCAACTCGGTAACATCTTTCATTAATCATAATTCATCAAGGCATTGAGTCAAAAATATTGTGATATTTCATTGTGTCCTTTGCATGTGTTAATGCTCACTTACTTGTTTGTTATCTGATCCATCTCGTTGAGTGTCACAGGGATGAAAATGCTCAGATTATATGCTGCTCCGCTAGTTCTTAAGCCCCATCCATCAGCTCCAATCAACTGATCCAAAATAAATGGTGGCTGGCTTCATTACTCCGTCAGAGACATCTGTCACTGTGCTGGCTGTAGCTGGGGAAGGGGGTAGGTGGCGAGAGAAACGGGGAGACAGTGTATAACATGAAGTATTATATTTCCTTTATGCTTTTGTTTTAGTTGTGTTTCAGCATAGACATCACTAATAATAATACTCCACTATTAATCAGAATAAAATAATCAGTTCAAACAGCAGGGAGTCAGTAAAGGACACTTTCCCATGGTGGCCATGGTACAAACCGTTGATAATCTTTGTAATTTGGTTGGATTTGCAAATTTAACACTTGCATAACTCTGTGCAAATATGTATTTAAAACAAATGATGTCTCCCGGTTGCCAAGAAAGTCTGAAATATGGTGTCCTCAAAACCAAGTATAACTGCTGCTGCAACATTAGATTCTGGATCATTTAATGTGTCACAAGTTAAGAATCTACAGCTCGGGTTACAGGTAGATTTCTTAAGATGTGTTAATCATCTTTCTAGAAGTTCTCCCTTCTTGTATCTTATCTTTGTCCACCCTGCCCTCTGATACGTTTTGTTTTTGTAGACAAAAGAACAGAAATCAGCCAGTCTGTGTAATCATGGAAGTATTGGTTACAGTTTCTATGATTTTCTTCCCTCTCATGAAGATTTAAAAAAAATATTTGGCAAATATCCAAACAATAAACGGGGTGGTCCCAGTTTCCTAAATATGAGGACTTCCTGCTTTTCTGAAAACTAGTCATTTCAAGATGCCATATTGAATGCTGGTAAATGTTCAATTTTCAATTTGTTTTAATTATAGATGAAACATTATTATATTGCATTATAGGGATTCTGATCCATGGAATATAAAGCAGCAATACTTCTCAAACCAAACCATATTTCCTCACTCTGGGACACCTTGTGGCAGCAGTGTGGTGTTTCAAACCTTGTAGATACAAACAGCAACTTCTAAATGCTTGGATCTATACAACTGAGTACTGATTTAAATTGTTGCCCTATTTTTCCACACAAGTGCTAGTGTTGCTGGGTGGAGTTTCTGCACCAGTATCTTTACAGACCTAAAGATACCCATGCTGGAACTGAAATACAGTATGATGGGGGGGACTACTAGAATTGTTCTCCTCGGGTGGTGAAAAGAGGGAGTTCCAGTGCAAGTTAGTGCAGGCTAACAACCAATGACACTGTTTCACACATTCCTACATGGATGTAGACTAATATGCTAACTGTGTGTGTGTGTGTGTGTGTGTGTGTGTGTGTGTGTGTGTGTGTGT
>CALSCE010010660.1:554181-578118 GCA_943593645.1 Bovichtus variegatus
TCTGTCTGTCTGTCTGTCTCTCTCTGTCTAACTTCAACACTGTTGTGTATTTTAAATATTTCTGTTATACATGTTGTAGTTATCACCATATCAGTGGCTGTGTGTGAACAAGTGCCTACTTACAGTACACCTCTGGTGATATTCTATATTCTTCTTATTGTCAACAAATCCCCATGAGAGGACTGAAACCAACAACGTGTTCATCTCTGCTGCTCTAACGGGAGGAAATCGTGCATCTGTTGGAAACTTTCTTTCAGTGGCAGATTAAACCACACACGGTGCTTCCGTGAGTATTTGTGTTGCTTGAGTCGAAATGAACTGCAGTGCGTGTGCTCAGGGTTATGGGGTTATGGTCAGGATCATGTCACCCGGTGCAACAGTGAGGCTCATGTTTTGAATACTTTAAGAAAGATAGATAGATAGTTACTTTATTGATCCCGAGGGAAATTTAGGCATCCAGTAGCTTAGAAGACATGACATTACATATCACATATCTGTCCCCCCCCCACCATTAAAAGTAAGAAAAAAGAATACAATTAAAAGACAAAATATAAGAATAAAGGCTGTTACAAATACAAAAGTACACTGCAACTTTGACCAGTGGCTGTGTAAACCTGAGCAGATTTAGTGCATATATAATTAGTGCCAACAGTGCGGTGCAGATGTGCATACGGATCTATAACCATAAATAAGTGAGCATTAAAATGTCCAAAACTAAAAATTTTTAAGGCTAAAGTGTAGCCTTAAGTCTTTAAGTGCTTTAAGTCCCGAGTTAAATGCACTTGTCATGTTGTTGTTTGGTTTAAGGACAACAGCGCTCTGGAGCGCTACGGCACAGAGGAAGGATATATCAGGCTTTGATACACACAATTCAATACCACAATATAGTAGGATTAATCGAGAAACAAATATAATATCACTGGATTTATCCTTTATACATCCCACACACACACAGGGCAACGGGATCATTAATTTTGAGTGGTGTTTTGTTTTCCAGCTGATAAATGTCAGTCCACTATTCACTCCCTTTTATCTCTTGGTCTGGTCTCCACCAACTCCTGAGAAAAATCTCGGTCTCTTTAGCTGCTAAATGCTGCGCTACGTTCACCAGCTCGTCTGCGGCGGTGTCTGTCTGCCGCAGAGCAGGGAGTGTACAGAGGGCTCATCAGAGCCTTTTCTCTGAAAACAGCTGCCTGCAACTGCAAACAAGGCTGAGGAGAATAGAGTTTAGGGGTGAAACACCAAAACAATGAGCTACAGTGTTTGGGGATTTCAGCACTATGAAGAGAAGCAAACAATGGAACATATCATTGAAGCTTTTCCTGTCCAAAGACTGAAAGGAGGATTAGTCACCCTCCACACAGCAGACCAGGAGGCAACAGCTTGGCTCAAGAACTTTGCATTCGCTTAATAAATAAAGCACTATGTACAACACATTACGCATGCCATTTGATTCAATGTTAACATCAAAAATAATACTGGGCTTAGTAAAGTTTTAAAAGCGTTTGAAGATCATTTTAAATGAGTACATGTAACCTCCATGGTCTAATAATCGGCAGGATGATTGCTGTAGCATGAGAGGGGGAGGAAGCCAGAGAGTTAGAAAATCAGACAAAGGAGTTGGAGTGAGAAAGAGTGCTAAACTCACTCACACTCTTGTGGTGTTTGGCAGTGCAGACGGTGGTGTACTGCACAGTAGACGCAGTAATGAGATTGAACCTCAGCCCGACTCCCCACACACAGCATGGGGGAACAGCTCGCATCTCCCTCTGAGATCATATTCATTACTCTGTGCACGTGTGTGTGTGTGTGTGTGTGTCTGAGAGAAAAGCCCAGACATATAATGAATGTTTTACCCTTGTGTGGAGTCAGAATGACTGAAATCACAGCCACAACTTTGTCTCTGCACTTTGTGTGTGTGTGTGTGTGTTTGTGTGTGTGTGTGTGTGCGTGTGCTTACTTTGCATAAAACAGATAGTTGTATATTGGCAGTTTAGACATACAAACTTGTACAAGTGGTCACTATGGTGCCCTCGGGATAACACACAACATGCCCACACAATCGAGCTGTGAGCTGTGGATGATGGTGTGTGTGTGTGTGTGTGTGTGTGTGTGTGTTTGTTAATGTTTAGCTTGATCCCATGAGTACAATAGAGAAGATAATTCCGAAAAACTGTTGGCTAAGCACGACACACACTGTAATGCTGAGGGTGTGTGTTGGTTGTTTCTTCTGTGTGATTTCCACCGATGTGTAAAGCCTGTAGCACAGTTCATGTTGTTCATTTTCTCAGCGTCTTTATTAGGCCAGTAATGGCTGACAGCAGGAAGGCAGAACATTACATTGATCCCTCTATAATTATTCCACAGCTATCACAGCCTCTCCTTGTATGCATGTGCTGTATGTGTGTGTGAGCGTGCACCCTTATGTATCACTGCAAAATACAAACGATGTGATTGTGAGATTCCTTGTGTTGTGAAAATCAGTGGAATCGTGGTCTATTTGATTTCTTCTACTTCCCTGCATTGACTGTAGCTGTAATGACAGCCGCCCTCTGCCTCTGCCTTTCTATTCATTTGTATTGCACTGAATTGGTTTGTAATAAACATATTCAAGCCTGACTGCATGTGAACAAGGCCAATAAAGGATCCTGACACACTTGCAGGTCATTACCACCGGTACAGGCTGTCTGTTTTCTAGCTGAGAGACATTAAAGGACAATCAAGTTTCATTAAACCTCTTGTTTTCATCATCATGGTCTTGGAAACAGTAGATAACATCTTACTCAAGGACCACTTAGTCGCTTTTTCTGGTCCTCATCAGCAGATCGAGTTTGTTCAGTAACTGCAACATCGCTGACTCAATCCCAGCTGTGGCCATACCTGTCGATCTTTATACTGTATGCTATCCAATCCATTTTCTTGTGTGCAAAAACGTCTGTCTCCAGTCAAGGCCAGATTCCCTTTGGGTGTACATTGTGGAGGTCAGCGTATTTGTGGCTGAACTTCACTTTAGTCGAACTCTGGCTGCACAACTTGGTTAGAAATATGATTGAAAGAGTCGGACTAGATGTCCCAACAATCCAGCTATAGGCTATAAGGGGGTTTGGAATACTTCTGGTGATTTAGCTGCATCCGTTCTGGTCGAGTAAAAACTAGTTAGTGCACCTTCAGTTAAGATTTATTTGTGGAACTATCTGTTGCTGGCATCGCATGCATGCGAGTCTCTGTGTGTGTGCTCTCCTGGCTAGCTAATGGCCGCCGCTCTGCACTGCGCTCATACAGCCGTTACAGCTAATGTTACGTTGTCACAACCCACGCCGTTGTCGAGGTCGTCTCACGCCCACCTTGCGGTTCCTTCTCAAGTATAAATTGTAAGCTGCATCAGTCTTGCTGTTGTTTGGACTGTTTGTGCTGTTAGCACTGTTAGCTGCTAGCCGCCAGCTCAGCCACCTCCATGTTGAGAGCCGTGTGGAGGCGATCCCTAAATCCCACTGTAGGTAATCTTTTTGGGATGTTGGAGAATACATAGTTAAACTGGGGTTTTAAACCATCTTGTTGTCTGATGGATTATGTTACTGCCCCGACAGGCTCAGGTGTATAGCCAGCGATGGATCTTTAAATCTTACTCAGTAAAACATTATCATAATGCATAAGAATATGACCCAAAACTGTGTGTGTAATTTAGTAGCCAGTACGTATACTATCTTTCAGTGCAAATGATTGCTTGTTTACAACAAAGTGGATGGTAAACAGATTAGAACCACAAATAAATAATGAAATGATCTGTTTCTACTTAATTATGGTACAGAAATGGGCCATATCTCTTCAGGCCTGTAGAACTGTGCAGGTGTTATGTGTAGCAACACCCTCCATTGTTGTAAAATGCAGTTGCCAAGAGCTGTGCCTCCAATATGGCTGCCAGAGGCTGAGTTATGTCACCTTTTACAGGGAAATTACTTTATGAGTCAGAGACCTTCACACATGGCAAATAAAGAAAAAAGCTTTACAACATAACATTAAAGTTTGTGTATGGGATGTAGAGCTGGAACCGTTACATATTCAGTTCAAGGTTCATAAGCTTGGACATGATCTATTCTTACATTCTGAAATGCTGGCAACAAATATGGTCATAAATCATCCCCATAAACACGGCCTCAGGTGAATAATGAGTCAAGACAATACACAGAGGTATGAGAATCCCATTTTCTGAGGCTGTTGACAGAAGGAGTAGATGGTCTTCTGGGATGTCTACAGAGACACTGAGAAAGAATGAAGAAGGGAGTGCAGGCAATAAAATAATTGTCCCTCTGTCGGAGCAGTGAGGACCGAGTGTCAGCGCTAACAGTCTGATGGGCAGATGAGACGACACGTACAATTGCTTTTCTGGCAGCTTTGCTCTGTTTTCTACGACAGGATCCTGTAAAGCACCTGACACACACACACACACACACACACACACACACACACACACAAACAAATATACAAAACTGGCAAAAAAAAAAAGATCTTTAAAAGTTGAGCTTGTGGGAAAAGGTGTTTTTCAAGGTACGTAAATGCAGATGTGTGGTGCATGTGGTTCCATTCATACTATAATTGAGGGCACGCGTCGGCCTGCGTATTTCCCGATCCACACTCCATCCCACTTGGTGACGGTGTCGTTAAGTTGTTTGGAGTTTAACGCCATTTGGCTTTCCTTGTATTCCTTTAATTCTTTAAATGAAGTATATAAATGTGGGTAGTGATCGAAACTGAGGATCTCCTGTACAACGTCCTTTCAAAACAATCATTCATTTTGTTTTCTTCTTCTTCTTGGCAAACCAGCGAGCAAAACTGAAGGCTACGCAGTCGGCGCACTTGTTAAGCGTACAATCTGCGTGGTCACAAATTGTGGGCTTCACGCAGACGGTTGGCGTAGACGCTCACAGATACGAAAAAGAAAAAGAGACTGTTGACTTTTAATTAAAAATTATACTTGTGATTACAGGGCTGTGCTGGCCTCCATGTTAAACAATGTGTAGGCAATGACAACTCTCAGAAACTTTCCATTCATTGATTCGAGTGCTTTAATTGACTTTGTTCATACAGACGCACAAACACATCCATTGGGACAGTCGATGTGTGTATGCGTACGTCTCTAGCCTGTCTTTTATGCTGTATGCAGGGAGAAGACAGGCTGTCTGGTCTCACTGGCTGTAATTACAGGCCCTGTCACCTGGCTGTGCTAACCCACCATTACCACACACACACACACACACACACACACACACACTCACACACACACACACACACACACACACACACAGATCCATACTATTTGAACTCTGTTTTTAGACTGACTGCTGTTTCTATGCCCTTTTACTGAACATACATCAAATTTGAATGCACCTCAAGAGGAAATACTGTAAAAGTATTGGCCCCAAATACTCAAGTACCTGGAAATAGAGCTCAACAATGACCACCCACTTTTTGATTGGCTCCATGCCAGGAAGCGAATTTCCCATAAATTCACTCCATTGACGTTTCAGAAAATCATTGTAGAAAGAGTTTTAAGCATGGAGCCAAGCCAAGAGGAGAGGAAGCGTGACTATAAAACATTTGATTCAAGGGGGGAAAAACGAAAAAAAAAAAAGCAAAGGTACAAGACTGTGTACATAATTATTTAAAGAGTGAACAAACTCCCCATCCCATAAATCATTGTGAATGGCGATTTGGAAAATCCTGAAAAACCTTTAGTACTACTACTAAACTAACCGTTGTCGATCAAAAATTAAGACAGATTCCACAACTGTATGGCTTATTTCGGTGAACTATTTTCATAATATAAGAGAAAGTTTCCTGGAGCAGACCATGGAGCCAACACGGTGGACACGGCCTCACTAGTTATCCGTGGGTCCGATAAAAATTTCCATAGTAACAGCGAGTTCCACCAATCAGAGACATCGCTATTCCACTTTAGGATTGTGGGTAGTGTAATGTAGTACTTCTCTATGACAGCATGAATAAAACTTATTTTTCTTAAAACAAGGTTGATATCATACGGACTTATGGCTTCTACAGTAGGATACACCATCCTTTCACAATCTCATAGCTTTTGGAAAGTCTATCTTGGATGGTTACATCATTATAGCTAATAATCAAAATGGTAAATAGACTGCATTTATATAGCTCTTTTCCAATCTTTGCGATCACTCAAAGTGCTTTACAACACATGTCAGCATTCACCCATTCACACACATTCATACAGGGTCAGAGGCTACTGTACACACTCACACACACTGTTGGCCATCGGGAGCAATTTGGGGTTCAGTATCTTGCCCAAGGACACTTTGACATGTTGACCACAGAGGCTGGGGATTGAACCACTGACCCTCCGACTGGTGGACGACCTCCACCTCCTGAGCCACAGCCAAAATCTTCTATTCAGAATATAATTTTCACTTCCGAAAACCTCACTGTTGAGCTCTATGAAACACTGAATATAAGGGCAAACGTATCATCAAATGAACAAGTAAAATTCATCAAAAAGATCTTTACTATTAAAAGGAAAAAAAAGGTCTTTGGGAAAATATCAGAAATGCTCCTTTTTGTCTCAGCTTGCTAGATGGGCGTGTTTGATTGACTTCAGCTGGCAGGCTAAGCCCCGGCAAGGGCACGACCAAACAGTATTCTGTCCAATGAATGCATCATCAAGAAACCAAAAGATTTAAATGTTAAATTTCTCCATTTGGCTTCTTATTTTTTCTCAAAGGAGAACACAGTGGTGTGCAGAAGAATATGTATGCTGTTACAGTAAAAACAAATGCAATCTGATTTCAGTTGGACTTTAACTCTTGTGCAGTACTGAAAACATCTACAGTAGATTTTGTATTTTCTGATATGAATTGAAGTTGCAATTTTATAATAGATTCATTTTAAAAGAAGGAACCAAGATGTTTCAGTGGCAACATTCTGATCATTCAAATGGAGGCTCGTGTTTTAAAGGGTGCTGGATCAAATCAAATCACATGGTAACATGTGTGAACGGAGAGACAGAATAACTTTCCTCCTTCAAAGCAAGTTTCAGCTGCTCTGATGGACCTTCTCATTGGCCACCAGTAGAGGACTGTGGTCACGGCTGTGGTCACGGCAGCTTGGTCTAAATGTTTGCGTGAGGATGGAAAAGAGCATAAAGCACAGTCAACTTTGCCAGAAAGAATCAAAGCGAGTGTTGAAACACACAGATAGCAGGGCCTCGGAGGCTATTAGCTGCTGTTAGGGTTCCTTCTTGCTCTCCAGGCTGCAGTTGTTCGTCCATCTGCTCACTGTGGAGGGGATATGATACGACTCCCAGCACTGCCTCTGTGTTTACTCTGCTAGAGAGCATTTAATGGCAGCCTTAACGTCACTCTGTTATGCGTGCTAATGTTCCCGGTAATGTGTACGTGTGCACGCGCGTTTCATTCTCTCCATTAAAGCCCCATGCATCTCAGCACTTAAAGTCTGCGAGAGACTTTATGATTAGAGGTTCATGTTTGTATGAATTCTACATTATGATACTAATTACCTCGTTCACTGGCTCTCCCTGAGCCGTGGGCTTTGGAGGGGAGCTGCACTAAAAAGAAAATGCCCACGTTAACAGACCTTTTGGTCTCGTATCCAACATTAAAATTTTTATCTAAAACAAGTTCAAAACCTTCAGTGGGGGAGATGATTCAACTATATTACAACATTGTTTCAAAACGTGTGAGAAACAGTATTTGGTAAAGGTAGAATAATGACAGAAACATGATAAACAGCAGGTGTAATGCTTGATGTATGAAAATAAATATTCATATAATGGTACAGGATATCTGAGGCAGGAGGAACACACATTTACATTACCTTATCAGCTATAGTCACATTAAATGGGTACAGAAAGATCAGATTAAATGAATGTTATTTAATTCCTAAAAGTGTCAGAACTATAAATACACGTCAGGCCTATTTTGCATTTGACTTGAAATTGCAGTTTTATTATGGACTCCAGCCTAGTCTCTACTCTGGATTTTATTTACATGATGCATGTATGGGACACAATGGTTTGTCTACATGCATATGTATGAAGCTCATTAAAAGGCGGCACCACTGAGTTATATACATAAAATCAGTTTACTAGTCATGAGACAGCCCCATTCTTATACAAGAATGTTAATATTGTTTCTGCAAAACCTCAGACTACCTCCAATGCCAACATCTATAAAGTTAAATGGCGAATAAACTGTGGTATACATAATTTGTCTTCCCTTCGATCATTTGGATTGTGACGGTACCATGAGAAGAGAAACCGCACCATACCATGATCCGAACTTCACTATAGGTATGGTAGGCTGTTTTTTAGGGTCATATGCGGAGCTATTTCTGCTCCAAGCGTGACACGTCGTATTGTCGTCGGGGAGTTCGACTTTTGTCTCGTCTGACCACACTTCCTTCTCCCTCTAATCTACAGGCTTCTGCAAATGCTGTGGAGCAAACTTTAGTCAAGCTTCAACATGCCTCTTCTTCCTCCATTCCTCCCTCTCGCTCTCTCTCAGACACATCGGAACTCATTATAACATCTTAACATATTATTGCATGTTTCACAAGCACTAAAGCGGTGTCAGCCACTGCCAGTCACAAACCAACAAACTAACAAACAACACAAACAAATAAAAGATGCGATTCTCTTTCTTCGATATATACTGTATATATATTTGTATAAAACATTTGCACTATATAATTGTTATACTGTCTCCTACTGTGTATTGCAACTGTTGCAGAACAATTTCCCTCGGGATAAATAAAGTTCTATCTCATCTTATCTTAACTACACCTGCCGTTCTGATACGTCTGCTGGACAGACTCCTCATCTGAGTCAAACATGTATAACTAAATCTCTCCCATTTATCCTCTAACGGAGAAACACACAGCAGATATTCCGCCAGATGGGGAGCCATCGCACGAGTCAACCTAGTGCGAGCAGCGGTAGTGGGCAGGGCGAGGAAGGAAGAGCAGATGTGCTTCCAGCCTTGTTAAACAATATATTAGTCATAGCAGAGTTTTTGAATACTTTACAACGTGTCATGTGATGAATACTTACAGTACTCACTGTATAGGACAAACTATACTTCCAGCACTGGACGCTGCCATTGGATGTAAGTCGTCCAATATAAATGAAGTCCTGTGGATGCTGGGCTGCATGGCGAGTAATGCTCAGCTTGTGAAAGCAGTTGAATAATGTCGTCAATGGCTCTGGAAGAACTTTGTACAGGTCTGGGAAAATAAGGAAGTCACAATAACCCCGATGATATCCCCCTGATGACATCATCGGGGTTATTGTGACTTTGGCTTGAATTTACAACGGCAATTAGTGGAGGTGTGAAGTTGAAAAACATAAGCATTTACCAGGCAGGAAGGGCGGAACACACAGTATTACATTGCTGGCATGATGAAAAACTAGGTTTCAATTTCTTAGGTGTTGCAATTTTTCATTTTGACCATTTTAGTCTGTCCTTTGCTAGTCCCCTTGATGGAAGTCCAATACTAAATTGCTGGACTACCCCTTTACACAGCCTGGTTAGTCATTGTGATTCAAACTGTTTGACATGTTCCAGAGCTCCTGTTGTTGTATCTAAATATATAAACACAAGCACTTGACAGTCAGTGATACTGTTTGGTTTGTAGCCAGAAGTAACATTGCTTTTATAATCAAAGTCATGAAAGAAAAGCACAGTTCATCTCAGCAGACACCTGTGTATGTCTGTTCGTGGAGAGAGAAAGACTGAAAGAAAGAAAGACAGAAAGAAAGAAAGAGGTAATGGAAGAAAAGAGACACCTGAGATGGAAGTGTTGCGCAGTAAATGAGTTAGATTGAATATTTTGCCAGTTAGTTTCAAAATTCAAGGGGTGGAGAAGTTGCCAAGCAAAGCCTTCTTCCTTTCTCTTCTTGTATTTTTGTTCTACTCGTCTCAGGGAATCTACAGCCATGCTAGCTACTATTACTGTGTTGAGCTAACAATGCTGATGTTTAGCAGGTTGGATGTTCACCACGAGCATGATGACATAAATAAGAATAAAAAAAGAGATGAAAATGTACTTTATGCTTATTTGGCATGCACATTATATGACAGGCACCATGAGGTTATGCACCCTGGATGGTGCAGAAGTGGACCCATATAATAATGGAAATAGAGGATTTGAATCCTCTTTTAATGGTCACACACATGTACACAGCACCGCTCACACAGTGACAGTTAGACTCTGCATTAACTCATCCTAGTATTAGGAGCAGTGGGCAGCTATTATATATATACAGCGCCCGGGGAGCAGCCTGGGGGTCAGGTGACTTGCTCAAGGGCACCTCGGGAGTGCCCAGCAGCACCACTGCTGAGCTCCTGCCGCCTGTATACTGTATATTCTCCTGAGCAGTGGTGGAATGTAACTAAGTACATGTATTCAAGTACTGTATTTATGTACAAACTTGAGGCACTTGTACTTTGTTTGACTATTTTCTTCTCTTGCCACTTTCTACTTCTACTCCACTACATTTCAGAGATAAATATTGTACTTTTTACTCCACTACATTTATCTGACAGCTTTAATTACTTTGCAGATTGAGATTTTTGCACACGAAACATACAAGAGTACAGCTGAAATTATTAAAGGATTGACAGAAAATTGATTGGCAACTATTTTGATAATCTTTTAGTCATTTTTCATGGACAAACATTTCATGTTTCCAGCTTCTCAAATATGAAGATGATCTGCTTTTCCCTTTAATCAGTTTAGGAGTTTAAATTCGATTTATTAATTTGGAGGTTTGGACTGCTGGTTGGATATCAATTCATATTCATATTAATTCATAATGAAAGTAATTGTTGGTATCTTAAAATATTCAAAATGAGCTCCAACCATAACCAACTACAATATTAAAATTCGGATTTATTATTATAAAGTATTTAAATAATAATAAAGTATTTCTGATTCTAATTCATATAATAATAATAATAATAACAATTAATGCATGATTATTAATAATTTAATGATATAATATATAATAGTTTATAACAGGGAGACAGTTTTAAAAATAAAAAACAAAAAAGTATTGCCTAAATTGCATACAATAATATTATCAGTCAAAACTAAACTCATTTATTGCATCCAAGTGCCATATTACATTCTGGGTTTCAAGGCTGACTTTTTTCCCCACAGTCCCCAACAATAGTTTCAACTGCCTGGAAGTCTAAAGTGTAAACCGTCATCAATTCTAATGTTTATCCTTTTAATGTGTTGTTGTCATCTATTGTGGTTATTTGCAGAAAAACACACAATTCAAATGGTTAGGAAATAAATGATTGTATTTTTATTTTAAATATTTGCTATGATTAAAAAAAACAATCTTGGCATTAGTAGTTTTGATTATGTATTATAATCAGCTTGGAGCGTGATTGGAAAGTAGACAGTAAATATTATATTTTACATTGCTGGGAAAAACATCTGCATTGATTCAAGTTCCTCGCCAAAACCTACGTTTTAGAAGATTACATTTGAAGTAGTCCTTATAACGTTATAATTCATCTTAGCCCACTACTTCATTCAACAGCTCACAATGTAACTCAATGGAACCTCCGTTAACATGAGAAAGCAGGACTGTGCTGCTCACCGGCTGCTACAGCTGACAGCTAATGCTAACTACCTCACCTCCAGACGATGACTACATCACCACAAGCCCGCGCCCTGTGGTTGGTGTGAATTTTCCTGGATGGTTTTTAGTAATCGAGTTACTCAAGTTTCTCAAGGAATCCTTTCAGCCATTGTACAAATATTACATCCCCAACAAGCAGAAAAGGAAGAGTTCTTTTTTATTTTTAAGATGTGAGCAGAGCAAAAGAAGCCATGTAGGCTGCAGGTCAACAAGCTGTTTTTATCAGCTGGATAGAAATGAAAGTCACAGCTGGAGCACAAATGAAACCTGATGTTTACTGTCATCATGGAAAAAGCGGGGCAGCTCCAGCACTCAGAGGGGAGCCAGGTCAGAGCGAGAGAGAGATTTTATCACCTGGCTTTTAAGTGTTATCACAGCAGAGACCGACGCTGCAGATAAAAGGTCCTGCTCCTCTGCAAGATAATTCTGATCATTTTCCTCAGGGCAATATCACATTTTTAGAGCCAAATTAAGCACCATAAAAAAAAAATTCACATACAGTACATAAAATGTTCTTTGTTGAGAAAGAAATCTGTACTGTTAAAGTAATAACTTTATTATACATATACAGTATATATATATATATATATATATATAAAGTTGTGTTGTTTGATGGAAATGTTTGCATTTGATGGATGTTTTTAATGCTTTGAGTGTTAGAGCATTTTGGAACCAAAATGTGTCATTTTGGCCAACTTTCAGTTTAGGCCTGTGTGTAAAACTGTTTAAATTCTAATAAAGTGCACAGGAAGACTTGAAGCGAGCGCTCCTGGGGGAGGGGGGGGCGTGCAGCAAGCTCACCTTCAGTCAGACGTGCGCCAGGTGGGAAAGCCGCCTCAGACACCAGACACCACAACTCTGTCTGGTATACTGCGAAATACAGAGAGCTTTTTGGTAAAAATCCAACGCTCCAGCTTCAATGCACACAAGTGAGATTAATATCATTCTGCCACATTCATACCAAGGCAGATTAGTTGAGTAACACATGTTAAAATGTTTACTCTTACCTCTACTTCAAACTCTGTAACATTAACAAAAAATACTGACTCTGCCTTCAAACTAGTGAATCTCAATGTTCACATAAGTGATCTTCCCATGTCTATTGTCTCTCACTGTAAAACAAAAGTCTGTGAAAACAGAAATGCTAAATTCCCACAGGTACTGTACTGAATGTGTGTTTACCCGTGAATTACAGCCTCACCTCTTCTTTGTCTTCTCTGTTCCATGTCCCACTCAGCTTTCCTGTTGTAGCTCTGCCTGGTATGGAAATGCGTTTCTGTTGGAAAAAATTGATTTGGGGATACTCCAGGCCAGAGAAAGTCACTTCTATCATTCATCATCTACGTAGGTAAGCATGAGAGGGCAATAAGGGAAACAAATCAGCGGCTGGAGGTGGAGAATAGGTTTTAGATTACTGCAAATAAATAAGTGAGAGCACATTTCCGATTGGTAGCCGTTATATTATTGCGGAAATTGAAATTAAATATGTTTTTCTAACTGTTCCCATGAAAAAAATTAAATAACACTGCTGAGAGCTATCTCTTTACTGCATCCTACGCAGTTTCACGCTGCCCACCTCTTCACCCTTCAGCCTTCCTGGTGAGTGGATTAGGAATCCGGACGCCGGCTTTTCCCTCCTCTGCAGGAGCTCGGAGGAGCTGTGTTACCTCAGTAGAGAATAATCAAGGTATCACGTAATGATTAAATACATTAACAAGTAGGCTATCACACACAGGATGAAAAGAACTAAAAGTAAAGAATAACTGTTAAGGTTAAAAATAATGTAATTAGATGTAAACTGTGAAAGCAGGTGTCAATAGAAAGAGATTAATGTCAATATGGATGGAGAAATGCCAATAATATGTGAGGATAAACACATATGTCTTTAAAAGTTGCATGAACCAGGCAACTGGGTTTGCCTCCTTAATGTCTCCACGCAGGGTGTTTTGGAGCATTCTTGAGGAAAGCCACATTCCTTCAGGGGTGGGTGGGAGATATATCTAAAAGGTGGGAAAAAAGAGCACTCTCTGTGCACAATGCTGTACGGAAATAATCTGGAAGTGTAGTTAGAATGAAGTGAGTTTACCAGAACTCTGTAACTCGCCCCTCATTACTGCCTCAGGCTATATTTGCTGCTACTAGCATAACACACTTAAATCTTTCACCCGAGTTGCATTGTGGGAAATGTTGGTGCCAGGTTTTGAAAAGTAAAATATAATAATGTTATAAAGAGGCTCTGGTTTGGTCTCCGCTTCTGATCTTGTTATACATTATATGCTATTATTTTTAGTGGAACAACAATTCCTCATTCATTTCTTTTTTCTTTCTTTTTCCATCTTTAAAGTGGAAAAAACACAAATCCATCCACACAGAACAGTTTGATGTGAGTGAGCACATTCCACACTCAAAACGATCAAGTGGCACAAAGGTGAAATGTATGCTTTATCGGATGAGTTTCCAAACAATATGATTCAATTTTACAAGAGAAAAGACTTCAAGTGTACAGACCAACTGCTTTGTTTGGCAAATGCACGTACAGTAGGATTAAGTTCCCCACCTGCAGTAAGGTACAGCACACTTCTCCTGAGCTTCTCCCTCCCAGCTTCAAGCAGGGTCGTGTGTACAGTATGCCGACACGTATGGTTGGCTTCATTAACGCTCTTGATTTCAGATACATGTTAGTTTAGACTGAAATGTGTGTGTGTGTGTGTGAGTGAGTGAGTGAGTGAGTGTGTGTGTGTGAGTGTGTGTGTGTGTCTGTGTGTGTAAGTGTGTGTGTGTGTGTGTGTGTGTGTAAGTGTGTATGTGTGTGTGTGTGTGGGTGCGTCAGCAGGGTGGACTTAGTCCCAGCCCATTAAAGCAGCTATCAACCTCAACAGTAACAGATGGCGCTGACTGCCGCATTCAGCCCATTTATTACTGAGAGAAATAAACGGATAAATAAATAAACATCACTACACTGACGCCTGTGAGACCTAGACAATGTTTAAAGGTGTTCAGAGATACATGGAGGTGTGCGTGTTTGCGCATGTGTGTGTGGGCAGCGGGATAATAGATCCTGATGGAGCTTCCAATGCTCAGAGCAGACATCCAAAATGCAGCCTGATGATTATAGTGAACTGAGCAACAGAGTAGCTGTAATGGAAGCAGTCATATATGAGATTTATCTCCTTCTGTTTTAAGTGATTTTTTTTTTTTACAATCCTTTGTATTTTTAATGTCAGCATGTGGGAAACATGGCGTACAACTGCTATCTGCTGTGAGCGCCTAAAGCCTGTTTTCACTTTCAACTGCAGTTGTCCTTGGTGGCGATGGCTTGAAGAGAATGGTTGTGTAGAAGGCTACACAGTCATACCACCACTTGATTCATAGTAGTACATAGTAAAGCATAGTTCTATATGGCAGATGTACTGTAATCATGCTGACATTTACTGGGCATCTGCTGACAATAGACAGTGTTTTTCGACAGAAGGTAATTTTAGAGGCAGGCGATTGCTCACAAGTCAATAGAAATTTGCGTTCAGATGCAAATTCCCCCGAGGCTGAATGACCTGATGCATAGAGGCATCAGCAAACAAATGTGTGTGTCCTGGGGCGTTAACAATCTTTTTCATAAACGTACAGAGATAAGAGTAAAAAGTATGACATGCTGGTCAAATGTTTTACTTATCAAAAATCTCAGCATGTAATCGATGGATTGGCACCAAAGAATGTTTGTACAGACATTTATGACGTTTTTTTGTGTAATGTCTCAACCACTATTGGCTTGATTGCTTGATGAATCTTGGTACACGCATTTATGTTCTCCTCAGGATGAATTGTAATAACTTTGGTGATCCTCTGACTTTTTTTGGCAGCATCATCATGCCAACATTTTTTATACAATGCAATATGCAATACTTTGGTTTATGTCCAAATTACTTTTAGTGCTAATTAGCTAATTGGGGTTGGTGGTACTTGTCATGGGCACTGGACATACCACAAACGTGCATTAATTCAGATTCAAGCACCCCACAATTCCCGATGATCAGTCTGTGGAGCTGTGTGAAAAAAGATAAATAAATAATTTAAAATAAAAAATAGAAGAAAAACCCTTCCCGTAACCCGGTCCTCAGTCTAGTATTTTATAGGAGAGGAACAAAGTGCAGAGAAAGCTGCAGACAAGGTTAAACAAAGTTGCGGTGTTACAGAAAGGTGGGCTGTTTATTCTAGAGCAATGCTGACTCTGAAGGTTAATTACAACGGCAACCTTTCCACCTCCCCTTATTTCTCCCTCTTCCTCCTCCCCCGCTCACTTCATTTCAACTTGCTGACTTTGAAGCCACACAAGAACAGCAGGAGTCAAACCTGATAGGAAAGGCAGCTCTCCTCTATCCAATAACTTTCTTGTTTCCATCTTCCTCTGATATTCATCATCTTTCCCTTCACCACCACCATCTCCTCTTCTGCTTCGCTCCATCCCTTTGTTTGTCATTTATTAGTTTACCTCCTTTTCCTTTCTCTCTTGGCCACACTGACTCATTCTCCCAGAGAGTAATAACATCTGTGTATATGTGTGTGCACGTACCACAAATGAGCCACAATGCTCTTTATTACTCCATCTCAGTGCAGCTCTAAAGTGCTGCAATTACTGCACTCTTCAGTAGGAATCTCTGTCTCACCTTCCTCCCTCCTATTGTTCTTTGTAAAAGACAATATTGGCAGCATTGTCTTTTTTTTGGATGGAGACCAGCTAACTAATGGTAGACTGCATTATCCATTTATAGAAAACAATAAAAGTTAGAACCCTGAGCCAAAGATATGCAGGATGTCAGCAATGGATGCGATTCCGTAAGAAAACACATAACACTCGACTTGTGTTATATGTTACTGAGCAAATATACTGCTCTATACTGTAAATATCTGTACAGTATACTCAAGAAAATATCTCTACGTTATGATCGAGATAAAAACTTTTTTTTCTTCCTGTAGGCATGCAGAAGTTAGTATTTTCTTTTAAAGAAGATAGTAACATGTCCCCATGAACGATGTGGATTATCTTTTACAGCACAAATTTGCGAGTCTGTGTTTTGCAAAAAAACACAAGTTCAAACATCTCTTTCCACCCCAGTCGTGGACTATTCTCAGAAACCAAACTGCTGGTAAAAAAAAAAATCTTAGCACACTTTCTTCAACCTAAAAATGCAGTTGGGTATAGGCTACTTAAAAGGTTTGGTAAAATGGGGAAATAGGGAAAGTTTGGATTAGATATTCACCAAAGAGTAAGTGGAAATAGCCTGCTAGACTCCAATTGCGATAGGTGAGCAGGTGGGTGTGGGGATCAGGTGACTAGAACTGTGAACACACAGAGCTATGGTTGCGTTCCACAGCAGACATTTAGACTTGTCACATAGAAAAAGTAAAGTGTAAATGATAAAATTGAATGCTGGCTGAATTCCATTTGGCGGCTTCAGTTTCAGGGTCCTGTGGTCCTCCCGACAAGTGCAACATCTTGACCTGGGATGCCACAATGAAGCCACACAGTCCTGTTGCTGGGTTAGCTCGAGTCTTATTTTCCTGCGACTGGTCATCAGCCAGGAGCAGGCTGGGTAGTGGAATAGCCTTAGGTCCTAGGAGCATATCCCCGCTCTCTTCCCTCTCCTCCTGGGCGGTCACTACGCACTCGATGGTGTTTGGTCGGCAGCTCTGGCTCACTGGCTGTGTGGTCGGACGTTGCCGTGGGCGGTGATCGTCTCAAGGTCTGCTACACTAAAACCAATCCCCAAAGGTATCTCTGTCCTATGCCATACATGCTCCAGTAAAAAAGAAGACAAAAAGAGACAAAATTATGGTCTGATCATGATTTCTCCGAAACAAAGTTGAAAAAAATTGTAAGTGGAAATTATTTTTAAAAAACCTATGTGACCTTTTCATTATCCAGGAGAGTGTGTCCATGTTAAGTAATGTCGAGGAAATCATTTAAAGAAAACATTTCAATACAGAATGAGGAAAAACACTTACGGAATCAATAGCCGCTACCACTGCGAAACTATATAACACTATATATATAGTGTACTATACCTCAGTTAATGCATTAAAGCAGCTATAATTAACACTTGTAATACAACAATATATCAAATGTAATGTAAAAACTGACAATGTGAAAGGGGTCTCAGGTAGTGATACACCTACAGAGAATTATCAGCCGAATCTGCAGCTCCCCTCAGCTTTAAGCTTTAAGCTTTAAGCTTTAGGCTTTAGCTTAGTGAGTTTCTGTCCGACTGCAAATTTACTGTTTTGGTTCATTCTCACCGCTCTCATAGCATTGTTCTCGTCTGCAGCAGGTATGTTGTTTCCAGAGAAAAAGCTCTGAAAGTTAAAGTTGGTAGAGACCAAAAGCAAAGGTAGTTTCACTCATCCCAAATGTATTGAAACACTTCATTGTCTGAACTGCTAAGCCAGCCAGCTGAAAACACAAGTTTCCACCACTGCCTTTCTAAGCTCTACATGAACTAGCAAAATGACAATGAATTTGATGACAGCCATATCCTTGATTCTCCTATAACTGACATCCAGCGGTCTGCTCTCTGTCTCCCCCACCCCCTGATCTGGTCTTGTGAGATTGTGCAGAGTGGTGTGACAGCTGCAGAAATAACTGTATGAAATATTCAGCAAGTCTTTTTCTTGTTATAACTCTTGCAGAGCTGATGAAAGTCCTTCGTCCAAATGCACAGAGCCCCTTGCCCTGAGGCTGTCAGGAAGCCTGTATGTAAATTATATAAAATCTTTAAAAAGTCATTAAGTATTCTGACAGCAACATATTGTTTGTTGTTTTGGCTCTGTGCTGTCTTTACTTTGATGGGGAAATGAGACATTCTGGCATGCAGACCAGGAGCGTTACTTTCAGTTTTGCCAGATCTTTTGGCACCCTAAAATTGGCCAGACTGAATTGAGCAATGTTTCATTCATTGTTGATCCAATATTGTTGAAAATACCCCAAATTAAGAATGATTTACACCTGCACTTTGTAATTTCTCATCTAAAGTAATATGGACCAATAACAAACAGTAAATTGCATCAGACAGGTGTTATTATTGTCACAGGTTGTCATCCAATTTGTACCTATTGTACAAGTTAGATTGATGTTAATTGTGTGAATAAGTAGAAAGGAAAATACGGGGGAACAACATCCCAGCCACAATATTGCTGGAATGAATATAGTATTCTGAAAGCCATGGACATAAATTCTCCCTCCTCTGCTGATCTCCATGTCATCCGAAGGGACTGGGCCTGGTAATCTTCTTATATTGTGCATGCCCATTAAACTTGACAGAGACATCCAGCTGCATACAAATGTACACTTTGCACTGAAAGGAATATAGTGGCTTCAAAACAAGAAAAGGGTGCATTCATACATGTCACACCATCAGCCATGCAAGGTTAAATTGCAGTTAAAATAAGGTCAGACACAATTGAAATCTTGGTTTAAGCAGTTTTATACATTTCAGATAATGGAAAACATGCATCTCTTCCTATGTCTTATTCTGTACAGAGATAGTTGGCACTTGTACATTTGAGTCAGAGAGCTAAGCATCCAATTTTCACAAAAAATAAACCCAAGGCAACCCATAGAAAAAGGTTGTTTAACCACACGTACCGCTGAGGGTATTCCCAGAATCCTCAAAGAATTTTTTTTCTTTTTTCTTAAATTTGTTTCTGAAGTAGTAATTCTTTCCCCCCGATAAACAAAGATGGCTACGGGCAGACGGGTGGCAGTGAAGGTCGGGGACCTCGACGGACCAGACCTGGGCAGCAAAGGCTGGCTCTGGGGACGTGGAACGTCACCTCTCTGTGGGGGAAAGAGCCGGAGCTTGTGCGGGAGGCGGAGCGCTACCAGTTAGATCTGGTTGGGCTCTCCTCTACGCACAGTCTCGGTTCTGGAACCGTACTCCTGGATAGGGGTTGGACCTTATTCTTCTCTGGAGTTGCTCAGGGTGTGAGGCGCCGGGCGGGTGTGGGGATACTCACAAATCCCCGGCTGAGTGCCGTTACGTTGGAGTTCACCCCGGTAGACGAGAGGGTCGCCTCCCTACGCCTACGGGTTATGGGGGGGAAAACTCTGACTGTTGTCTGTGCATATGCACCGAACAGCAGTTCAGAGTATTCGGCCTTCTTGGAGACCCTAAATGGAGTCCTGTTGGGGGCTCCAGTAGGGGACTCCATAGTTCTACTGGGAGACTTCAACGCGCACGTGGGCAGCGATGGAGACACCTGGAGAGGCGTGATTGGGAGGAACGGCCTCCCTGATCTCAACCCGAGTGGTTGTTTGTTATTGGACTTCTGTGCTAGACATGGGCTGTCCATAACAAACACCATGTTCGAACATAAGGATGCTCATAAGTGTACATGGTACCAGAGCACCTTAGGCCGAAGATCGATGATCGATTTTGTAATCGTATCATCTGATCTGAGGCCGCATGTTTTGGACACTCGGGTAAAGAGAGGGGCGGAGCTGTCAACTGATCACCATCTGGTGGTGAGTTGGGTCAGGGGGTGGGGGAAGAGTCTGGACAGACCTGGTAAGCCCAAACGGGTAGTGCGGGTGAACTGGGAACGTCTGGAGGAGGCCCATACCCAAGAGACCTTTAACTCACACCTCCGGCGGAGTTTCTCTGGCATCCCTGTGGAGGTTGGGGGCATTGAGCCTGAGTGGTCAATGTTCAAAGTTTCCATTGCTGAAGCTGCAGCGGGAGCCTGCGGCCTCAAGGTCTTAGGTGCCTCAAGGGGCGGTAACCCTCGAACACCGTGGTGGACCGCGGTGGTCAGGGAAGCCGTCCGACTGAAGAAGGAGTCCTTCCGAGATATGTTATCACGGGGGACTCCAGAGGCGGTTGCAAGGTACCGACAGGCCCGAAGGGCAGCGGCCTCGGCCGTGACAGAGGCAAAGCAGCGGGTGTGGGAGGAGTTCGGAGAAGCCATGGAGAAGGACTTTCGGTCGGCACCAAAGTGCTTCTGGCGTACTGTCCGGCACCTCAGGAGGGGTAAGCGGCGGACCATCCAAGCTGTTTACAGCAGGGATGGAACACTGTTGACCTCAACTGAGGAGGTACTCGGGCGGTGGAAGGAGCATTTTGAGGAACTCCTCAATCCCACTAATACGCCCTCTTTGATAGAGGCAGGGCTGGAAGATTATGGGGGATCATCAGCAATTTCCCTGGTGGAAGTCACTGAGGTAGTCAAACAACTCCACAGTGGCAAGGCCCCGGGGATTGATGAGATCCGTCCAGAAATGTTGAAGGCTTTGGGTGTGGAGGGGCTGTCGTGGCTGACACGTCTCTTCAACATTGCGTGGAAGTCGGGAACAGTGCCTAAGGAGTGGCAGACCGGGGTGGTGGTTCCCCTGTTTAAAAAGGGGGACCAGAGAGTGTGTGCCAATTACAGGGGTATCACACTGCTCAGCCTCCCGGGTAAAGTCTACTCCAAGGTGCTGGAAAGGAGGGTTCGGCCGATAGTCGAACCTCAGATTGAAGAGGAACAATGCGGATTCCGTTCTGGCCGTGGAACAACGGACCAGCTCTTCACTCTCACAAGGATCCTGGAGGGGGCCTGGGAGTATGCCCATCCGGTTTACATGTGTTTTGTGGACCTGGAGAAGGCGTATGACCGGGTCCCCCGGGAGATACTGTGGGAGGTGCTGCGGGAGTATGGGGTGAGGGGGGCGCTTTTGAGGGCCATCCAATCCCTGTACGCCCAAAGCAAGAGTTGTGTCCGGGTTCTCGGCAGTAAGTCGGACTCGTTCCCAGTGGGTGTTGGCCTCCGCCAGGGCTGCGCTTTGTCACCAATCCTGTTTGTGGTATTCATGGACAGGATATCGAGGCGTAGTCGGGGGGAGGAGGGGTTGCAGTTTGGTGGGCTTGGGATCTCATCGCTGCTCTTTGCAGACGATGTGGTCCTGATGGCATCATCAGCCTGTGACCTTCAGCACTCACTGGATCGGTTCGCAGCCGAGTGTGAAGCGGTTGGAATGAGGATCAGCACCTCAAAATCTGAGGCCATGGTTCTCAGCAGGAAACCGGTGGATTGTCTACTCCGGGTAGGGAATGAGTCCTTACCCCAAGTGAAGGAGTTCAAGTACCTAGGGGTCTTGTTCACGAGTGAGGGGAAAATGGAGCGGGAGATGGGCCGGAGAATCGGAGCAGCGGGCGCGGTATTGCATTCGCTTTACCGCACCGTTGTGACGAAAAGAGAGCTGAGCCAGAAGGCAAAGCTCTCGATCTACCGGTCTATCTTCGTTCCTACTCTCACCTATGGTCATGAAGGTTGGGTCATGACCGAAAGGACGAGATCGCGGGTACAAGCGGCCGAAATGGGTTTTCTCAGAAGGGTGGCTGGCTTCTCCCTTAGAGATAGGGTGAGGAGTTCAGTCATCCGAGAGAAGCTCGGAGTAGAACCGCTGCTCCTTTGCGTAGAAAGGAGCCAGTTGAGGTGGTTCGGGCATCTGGTAAGGATGCCCCCTGGGCGCCTCCCTAGGGAGGTGTTCCAGGCACAGCCAGCTGGGAGGAGACCACGGGGAAGACCCAGGACGAGGTGGAGAGATTATATCTCCACACTGGCCTGGGAACGCCTCGGGGTCCCCCAGTCAGAGTTGGCCAATGTGGCCCGGGAAAGGGAAGTTTGGGGCCCCCTGCTGGAGCTGTTGCCCCCGCGACCCGACCCCGGATAAGCGGTTGAAAATGGATGGATGGATGGATGGCTACGGGCAATTTCATTGTCTTGTCTTATGCCGACATCAGACAGAAAGGGGCTGCAGTGTCACAACCTCAGACACAGGGTAGGAGGACTCAAATGTACACCACCAGAGGCAGATGTAAAGTGTAAAATAAAATACTCTACTGCAAAAAGGTAGCACAAACTCACTGTTTATACATGAGGTGAGTGGGCACAGGTGGAAACTATCAGGGGCGGGGCAGACGCTGACGATGGCGGGAAACCACACAAAGGCAGGAAGTAAAGGGATCTGGGATGAGGGACAAGAGGTAAGTACAAAATAAAACAGGAAATGCAATGACAGACAGTGACTGACAAGACTGACTAAAACCAACTAAGAATAAACATGAACTATACTAAACATGAACCTGACTAACACACTAAATAAAATACAATAATAACTACAACATGAAAACTTTAACAAACTCGACATGACACACAGTGCTACCAGTGGTGGTCTTTTTTCTGAGTGGACTGTAAAATTAATTGTATGCGTGTGTATTTTAGCTTTGTTTTGAAGAAAAAAATGATTCTATGGTTATATTGACAGTATCAAATTATAGAAAATAACAATCCTGACGAATATAGCTAATAAACATATTTTTTTGTATCCTTTACTCAGAATGAACATGTCTTCACAGTGACTTCATGTTGGCCCTGGTGACACTGCTGTCGGTGCTGCTACTGGACAGTAAGTACATATTCATTATGGTGATGTCTTTGACAATAAACACCATTTAAAGACAAGAAGTCTATTTGCATTTCAAGGATTTTATGACCTACTATGGCGTTGTGTTGACTGCAAAGAGTGAAAGTAAAAGATAAAGACAAACAGAATGGCCGTGTTGACAGTCAATACCCGAGGACATCAAATTTGGTGTTTTCCTCTTTTTCCTCCAAAGGAAAATATCTACATATGTTACAACTGTTAGACCTCAATAAAAAACTCTACCAAGAGGCAGAAAAAAAAAGGTGCCAAATTTAACACCAAAAAAGGTCATTGATGATGTTCTCCCCCAAAATATTCACTTGTTGTAGCACACTGAAAGAAGTCCGTGCTCACCTGGAGCAAAAGAAAGTGGAAGTCAATAAAAACTAATCCAGACATATTAAAATCCTTAGCAGACGCAGAGGGAGATCATTTGGATCTAGACTGGCAAAATCCCATAACTAGATGACTTAATGCAATTACATACTTCTCTTCAGAGAGTTCCTCCAGATTCACCATGCAAGAGTTGCAAGTTGACCTTCTCAGTCAAGAAAATGATTATGAGGTCTCACTACTACCCTTCCTGTTCAAAGTTCTAGAGCTTCTGAAATCTATCTACTTCATTACTTTACATTACAGTTCATTTAGCTGACGCTTTTGTCCTAAGCGACTTACAATAAGTGCAAACAATCATGAGGATACGACTCCGAACAGCAAGAATCTTGCAAGTACATCAGCTTCAAATAGGTGAAATCATACAAGTGTAAAACAATAGCTTCAGATA
>CALSCE010010660.1:578128-590664 GCA_943593645.1 Bovichtus variegatus
AATACCCCCCGCCCCCCCATTCCCAGCCTGTTCACCATGCTGCCATCTGGCAAGCAATACAGAAGTATCCTCTGAGGTACCACTAGACTACAGAGCAGCCTCTTTACTCAGGCTGGGAGAAACCTGAACTCATCCTCCACTATCCACCTTTTTTTTGTTTTTCTTATGTAGCAGAATGGGACTATAACTGCATTTTGCTCCACAATCCTGTTTTGTACAACAACAATACATTATCGTTGAATCCCTGTATCTTTGTTTTTTCAATGGTATCTCACAAGGCTATCATCATCACACAAAGTGACATGCCAAGCGTCACTTTCTTTCCACCGGGGTGCTGCAGAGATCTGTGCTTGGGCACCTCAATATACACCAACACCCTTGGTCCGATTAGCCACTCACATTGTTTTTGCTTACCACTGTTAACTGATGATACTCAGCTCAATCATTCCTGCCAGATGTTAAACTGCCTCAATAATGATAGAATGGGACTTTCAACTCCTTCTCTTTAAGACTGAACTCCTCGTGATCCCAGCCAATCCTATTTTTCAGCACAACTTTAGTATCCAGCTCCGCCTTGCTCTCTCCAACAAAGTCAGCTAGAAATCTGGACATTAAGATTGATAACCGACTAACTTTCACTAAGCATGTTGCATCTGTCACTCAGAAACATCAGGGTTTATCTGACTGAATACAAGCACCGGACATCTCTCACCTTTGACTAATCTGACATCCTTCAGACGACTGTTACGCATTATTGACAGGGCTGCTAGCATGCACAGTAAAACCTCTGCTAATGGCCCAAAATGTGACAGCAAGTCTGTTCTTCAACCAGCTCATGTCACCCTAACTGCTAAAGTGCACAAATTATCTTTTGGGGCACCAATGTGGGCGTTTATGTTTATCAAAAGTGTCATAACAGCATCAACACCCAAGTGCTTATGGATGGGAACTACATGAGCCTTGATATTGTGGCTAAATAATATGGATCCAGAGATGATTTGAGGGTTGTCAGTGAGAATAGACTAAAACTATTATTTGACCATAATCATGTTCCACATGGATGCCTTCTGCTTGGTGATAAAAATATCTGCAAAAGCGATGGTTGACGGCACTTTTTCCCATGGCAAATGCCTGTGCTCAATGTAATTATAACAGGTAAAAGATTGTATTTTATTTATGTAAAAATACTGAAAAGACATCGAACAAAAAAACTAAACATTACTGCAGAGCATTCAAAAATAAACATCTGTGTTCATCCAGATGATGCATTTGTCTTTACTATATGTTTGGCAGTGCTGTAAAATAGTACTTTACTTTTCCATTAGCTCTATCAATCGGGACACCCAAGATACTGATGCACACACTTAGGTTTTGAGAAGTGGGCCTCAGTTAATATAAATCCCAGTTGGGGGGAATTTGGGTGGGATTAGTTTAGACTGTTCAGACTCTTAAATATAAGATTAGGCTTCTGCCGAGCACTTTCTTAAAACAATGCATTTCTCACAGGGGTAACACGGGCAAATTGAAAGGAGCCGTTGATGTTTTTCAAGCTCACTCTCAATACTGTCACGATCACATGGTTGTCATTGTCATATTGATTGGTTGGCAAACGTCAAGAAAGTGGGCATTACCCAATATGCGCCTTTCAGGAGCAGACGCTAAAAGAGAGAAGGAAGAAGGAAACAAAAATGCCATAGATTTGACATGCTGCAGAGAAATGAGAAACTTGAGACTGACAATGAGTGATGGACAGTGAGGAATAGCCTTCATCCCTGAGGTATTTAGGTTGGTAATCTACATGAACTGACACACTGATCTGTGTTTTGTGAGTATATGGTTGGTGACATGCGGGCCCCGCTTTTACCATCCAGTCAAGAGGGAAGAGACACGAGGGAAAATGAGTTGGATCCAACTGGGTTCAGGGCATGGCTATCAGTATGTGTTAGTAGCTGCTATAGTCGCAAGGCTTAGTGTTGATTTATTCTCTTAGACGTAACAACACATAATTTCTCCTGTATTTGCCATGACAACAAATTCTTCTCATCTTGACTTTTCATAGATATGGGATCTTAACGCACACCTGTCAGGAAGGAGAAAGTATTTTCTGTGGCCATGGCATAAAGCCTATCAATTAAATCCTTCCTTTTTAGCAACACTTGCAGCGTTTCTTTAGGGATGGCAATGTGGGCGATCCACCACTTTGGTCCAGACTGAAATATCTAAACTAATAATAGGCCATGAAATTTGGCACACACATTCATGATCCCCTAAGGATGAATAGACCTCTTTTTCAGACATTTTGAGATGTCATATCTGGTCAAGCACAGATGTATTTAATAGCATTAAGGATGGCTGCATTCCACTTAGGGGAGGTCTTGTTATTGTGCATGGTAGTTCTCTGGAATAGCTTACTGGGACACGTAATGCTACTGAGCCATCGATAATGTTATTAATGTCATCACTTTCGTGGTTCGCTGACTTTCCTCTAGCACCATCATCACTTCAAATCTTTTATTTGTTCAGTAGGCTACTCTAGTTTTGGACTAAATACCTGCAAAAACTGATGACGTTCCCATCATCCTTGAGTTGTTCAGTGATAATTAGCTGATTAGCTGATTAGATGTTAGTGTTTCTTAATATTAGCATGCTAACATGCTTACCTAAGATGTGGAATGTTAAACAGAACATAACACACACTGATATTAGCATTTTAATAAAAACTCAGCTGTGGCTAAGTACAGCCTCACAGAGCAGCTACAGCTGGCTGGAGACACATTTAGCTCCGTTTTTACATACAAAAAAAACCAGGTGACCACATTGCTGCTATTCCCTATCCACAGAAATCCAGTCTTTTGTCTTGAGTTAAAGCCAAAGTTCAGAGGACACTCTCCTTCTGTTCGTCGGCCTTGGAGACACTGCTCTCCATGCTACTTTGGATCTGTCACTAAATGTCTTGATTGGTTTTTATGTACGCTAATCATTTCAGTTGTCTCCTTCCATATCTACACATGTATGATGTCTGCTGTAGTGTGCTCTGCCTCTGTCATGAGATAGTTCATTTAACAGGCAATGGCTATATCAGCCTGCGGTTATCCCTTTTGTCTATGGGCGTGTGTGTGTGTGTTAGTTGAGTTTTGCTCTGCCCAGTGGGACCAGTTAGCAGCTGACTAGCTCTGTTAGCCGACAGTCTAGACTGTCCTTCCACTGACAAACATTGGAAAGTCATTGACATAATGAGCTTCATTGGGGTGGGGGTGGCGTTTGGTAGGCAGGGGTTGGTGTAGCCTCCAGCACCTATGGTATGCTATAATGTTCCTAATTAGCCTGTGAATAGTATAAAAACAGAAGAACGCAGTACAAGTTTGAATCTGTGTGACAATTAATTTGCTTCCAGGATTCCACGTGTGAGCACTGTTGATGTATGAAGGTTGAGTTTAATAAAAGCAGGAAGTGGGGAAGGGGCCATTGCTCTCCCCACTTTACACTCATGGACCTGGGATCAACTCCAGCACCCTGCGACCCTGTTAAGGACAAGCTGTTACCGATAATGGATGATTGGATTTTTTGCGGAATAAAACCCTATTTTTTTAAATCCACTTGTGACTCCTCAAACTGAGCTTCAATCAATGCCATCAATGTATTTTGTGTGTACTCACCATTCTCAGCAGATACCCATCATAGGTTGATACCTCACATGGAATAATGGATGTCTCACAGATACGAAATGCTGTACGCACAAGTAATGGGAATTTGATTGAATGCTTGCCTCAGCTGCAAACACATCCTCCCCTGTGTTGTGGTTGTCCAGCGTGTTAGCCTTGTGTCTCCAGGATTGTGTGAACAGTCATTAGCTGTTTAGCCCCGGGGCTGCTTAAGGATGAGGATAATAAAACATGAGCATTATTGGAGAGGGAAGGATTAAAACTAAACAAACCAATGTCTCTTTGAAACTGTCAGACATGACGAGGGAAGAGATTGAGAATTTGTTGGCCTACTTTTTACCCGTCATGAACATGCGGGCAGTCGATTGTGTCAAAATCTGATAAAATGGATTACATTTGCACCTGAAGATAAAATTGTTTTAAAAAAAAGTGTAAAATTGTGTTCATAACACTTTTTTTTATTCATTTTGTTAACGCTTCATTTTAAGGGTCCATAATTCCCCAGGAAGTAACCTGGAAACAACTATGGAATTATTCAACATTTTCAGACAATTATGGACCCATAAAATAAAGCGTGACCGCCAGGTTTATACAGCTCATGTTTCATGCAGCTGTTTGCATTAGCATGTAATCAGACCACACTGTCAAAGACCTTTGGTGGCATATTGTGTTTCCATTATTAAAATTGGCAGGATTGTGTATTGTGTCACAAGTGTGGGCATGCATGTCAATCCTCATGCACGGCAGCTAACAAGACGAGACCCGTAAAAACATTGCTCCACAGTAGTCAAAAACTCCACAGAGTAGCTTTAAGCAAAAAATGCTAATTATTTTACTTAATTGACTGTATATTGTGAAACCAGATCAGTCATAGAGCAACACCCATTAGAATTGTCATAAACTCTGCAGCTTTTAGCTTCTTTTTGACCATTGTTTTGGTTTTTGCTCACATCAATTACCTGATATTTAACCGAAGGCATTAATTTTGCCTCCAGTGAGTTATAGGTAATTCCTCAGGTGGACAGAAAGAACAACTCCAAACAAATGCTAATGTCACTCTGTCTGCTGGATGTGTAAATGACACATGTTTGCCATAACCACTTTATTATGTGATACTATGTTCCACTGTTCTTAAGTGCCAATGAAAGCTATCAGTGTGCCTGTATCAAGACATGACAGAAAAGAAAAGTGAAGACAAGGCAATGAGAATAGGCTAGAGTGTGTGTGTTACGTGTGTATGTGTGTGTGCTTGTGAGAGGGAGTGTGTGTGTAAGAGTGTGTGTGTGTGTGTGTTTGAGAGAGAGAGAGAGATCTGAGTGTAAAGCAGTCAGTGCCAGTAAGTGGATATTGCTCTGCAGCCAAGAACCTCTTTAATACATAATGCTGCAGAAGTAGCTCTCCTCCTCTCTCATCATCCATCATCTGCAGGCACACACATAGTAAATTATACACCACAGATGCCCTTATGATCACAAAACAGAACCCCCTGTCACAGAGACTAAAATTACTGACAAAGACACAGCATTGAGGGGAAACAATAGGAGTCTTGGGCCTGGCTAGCAGAATGGACATGTATCTGGCTGATGAGCTGAGGTGAAAGGGCTGGCAGTAGGACAAGACTGAACATCAACACCTGCACTGTCAGTTCAAAAATATGCAGCAATATCTTCACACTCAGTTTATGCCTTTCACTGTGTTATGCTCTGCACATACAGTTTGTTACATTCTCTGTATGTGTATCTTGTCTGTCCTTCTTTAAATATATTCCAGCTATCCATTAATATGTTACCATCAAACTTATCTCTGTTCATATGCAACTATCTAAACAATAACTACAATTACAGCACATTTTGGGGGAAACATAATGCCTCATGGATTTTTTTTTTTTTGTATTTTTTACATTTCCTTAAATTTATTTTGCTGCTTAAATATGTCAGTATGTCTGGTTACAGTTAGTGATTTTAATCCTCTTGGCTAAGGAATAGTTCAACCTTTAAGTAAAAACCTTTTGACTTTTTTACTGAGAATTTTCACACATCAAAAGATTAGCTTAGCTTAACATAAACATGTTAATGAAGTTTAGAGGTGTTGCTAAGAGTATTCTTTGACAAAGTCATGCTAGCTGTTTCCCCCTTTCAATCTTTATGCTAAACTAAGCTATTGTCTCTTTGCCGTCAATCTCATCGCCCCGCTCAGTAAGAACCAAAATGTTGAATTATTGCTTTAAAATAAGGGACAAAATTATGATCAAATAATAAAAATGCCAATGCTCCTACTTCTGCAATATGACGCTTAAACATGCATCCATATTCTCAACTGCCACGCCAACATGTTACTCTGCATTAAATAAACATTTCATTACTTCCAACATTCACATTAACACAGTCAGCAGTTTCCATATTGACCGAGAAACAGATATTGCCATCCATGGAGCCATGCCACTAGAATGGCTAAAAATCGAAATGAAATGGCTTCAATCTTCCATTTCTACCTTTGTTTTTACTTTATACTTGTTTGGAAGAGAAAAGAAAGGTAATAACAAGAAATAACATCACTGACTGATCTTGGTTCTCGTTGTATCCTATTACTTGCTGCTGCAATGACCCAGTTTCTTTAAATTGACCATTAAAGTTTCATCCTCTGTTAAACAGTATTAAAGAGATAAAGGAGGAAATAGTGGAAGAAAGTAGATCAAGATAAAACACAAGAAACAATAAAGACAGAATTTGTTTGTCTGTACTTTTAACAGACCATGGAGAATAGCTATACAGAGCCATTTGCTAAGTAACCAGTCAAGAAATATTGGAAAAACTCAATTTCGGTAAATAAAGCAAAAGTAAAGTATCTTCTCCAGAGTGTAGGATCATTTTGACTGTTGAATTGGCAGACATAAAGGACAAAATGACAGAACTATTGTTGCTGCCAGTCTGGGTTTGTCTGCATTTATTGCTGTTGATGCTGCTTTTGGGATTGTAATCCTGCAGTTTAACTTGAAACAGCTCTCTAGTCCTTAAGAATAACTCATCAATATCAACTGCACATTTCTTATGAAAGCTGATAGTCAGTAGACAATGTGGATGGAAGCCCATCATGTCTTCTATCCAAGAATTACCAATTTGTCAAAGCGAGTCCCAGCAACCCCATGTTCGCTGCATGTCAATTGGTTTTGTTGAAATTCCCACAACGAAGGAACAATATCAGTTAAAGCAGGTTCTTCATCATTACCTAATCCTGTCATGAATAGATTATCATGACGTTGGGCCCTGGGTACACATTCACAAAGGGCCCTTACCTAGAGGGCCATAAATGACAGCATGTTAAGGCATCTCTGTGTTGCTGGTTTTTAATTGTTTTTGCAGTTCCTTACAGGTAGCATCAGATACAGTCTTAATCATAGACTATATATAAGAAGTGGACGTATAGTCACCATGACATCACCCATAGGTTTGTGGACTACGGTTTTGAAGCCTGGGGGTTGGCATCACCATCTTGGTTTTTGGATGTTGCCATCTTGGTTTTTGGAACCAGAAGTGACACGAGAAGGTGAAGCTAAGTCCTACCAAACTCTGAAAAAGAAATTTTTAGGCGACCAAAAAAGTTACAGATAACTTTCATGAACAGAAAACATACTATGAAAGGGCTAAAGTTGTAAGATAAAAACACAAACAATACCCAAACCGGACAACACCGTGGTATCACCCTGTCAATCCCAAGGTAGCCACGCCCTGAAGCATACCCTGCATGTTGTATTGAAAAAGACTTGAAACTAGAGATTGAGACTTTAAACTCATTAGGGAAATGTTTACTGGGGTAATAAATCAAGTGAGAAGTAGGGTCATTTACTCATAGACTTCTATGACTATTTTTTTCAACCAGTGGAGTCACTTCCTACTGGTCATTTGAAAGAATGTAGGCACTTTCAAATTGGTTTCACTTTTGAGACCCGGAGGTTGCTGCTTTTTCATGATGCAAATGGTGACTGTACCACCTTCCAGAATTGTCTTTGTAGCTTTTGATAGAGATGTGCTCTTAGTATCTGGTCTAGTCAAAGACTTTCCCAATCACCTGATGGCCCAATTCATCTACACACCTGTTCCTGCTTCCCCCATGTGCTCTCCAGTTGCCTGGCCTCCCTGCCCACCTCCTCACCTGCATCTCATTCAATCATCAGCCTCTCAGTTTATATACTGGCCTGATTCAATTTATTCCCTGCTAGACCATAACTTTTCCATAACCTCAATCTTACCCATGCTAACATGCCTTCCTGCTTTCCTGCCTGTCTGTAAGCCTTTATCCAATTCTTATACTGAAATAAATCCAGTTAATCCAGCCATGCTTCTGGAATTGTTTTATTTATTTGTTTTGTGCTCAATTTTAAAGTCAATTTGAAAAGAAAAGTAGCTATATAGGACATAGCAGTAATGTATGATAGAGTATCTGCTGCCATACCACCAGACTACAGAGTAGCTTCTTTCTATTCCTGTACAATAAAAACGTTTTTTTCCTTTTTTTTGTTTCTTGTCTAGCATGAAGGGACTACAACTCGCATTGTGCAGACAGTTTTGTAGAATGCTGGTAAACAAACCTTGTAAATTGTTGGTTTATTTATATATATTATAAATATACAATACATTGTAAAACTGTCTAACTCTTGTGCTGGATCTTGGTAAGGTTAACAGTAAAACAATGTGAACAAATTGTGAAATAATAAATAATAATAATTAATCATTAATCATTAATCATTAATCATTAATATGAATAACTAATAATAAATAATAATTTACCATACAAATTAAATTAAATGCCATTATCTTGATAGTAGTGTTGTAATTTGCCTTGTTCAACCTCGTTTTAGTTTTTGATCAATTCCAGAAGCAAATCAAACTGCAGGGGAAACAAATGGAGTTTGTAGAAACTGGGAGATGGTTTAGACTTCTGCTTTCCTGCTCGGCTAAGTGGCTCCTTGTTTTGTTTATCTGATTCCACTGTACATTTATTCACCCTCATACCTGTGGTCCAACAAACACAAACAATACTCAGTCATATAAATACTCAACATCATGAAGACAATAAAAAAAAAAAGCTAAGCCAATTTATATCTATATAGCCCAATATCCCAAATGACAAATGTGTCGCAATGTGGTGTGAAACTTGTGAAATGTTGTATTTTATGGCGACGTTATATTTTATTTTCTACAGCTGATATTATGTTACCAAAATTAGTTTTACTGTGTTTTGGTGTCTTTTTTTTATAATTTCTTTTTCTTTTCTGAGATGTAAAGACCCACTATCTAGTTAATAATATTCAACATCTGGCATCATCGCCAGGGACAACAGTATTATCTCAGCAAGCCTTTTGGTAATTTACTGATGTCTCCATAGTGTTTCAAATACTGCATATAATAATCCAGGGTTGTTACTAGAAATATATTGTCTGCAGTTCTTTGGAGACTTTTACAGTGATTTTATTTGATTTTTATCCCATTCCAGGGTATAATTTTGCATCTAAAAGTACCTATTTATGTTTTGGGAGAGATACATGTGAGGATTAGAAAATGCTGAATCAGTTTTCTTCTCCTGCGGTGTAAGGGATAGAATGATGTCTGTAAGGCTTCATCTTTTTATCAGCCACTTCTGCTTATACTGCAAAAACTGTCCATTTTAGAAGTACAGTACACCTCAAAACAAAAAGGCAATCATAATTTACTCCCCGCATGTCCAATGAAATTCCATTTATGTAGGTAGGAACAATAAAAACAGTGAGTTTTTTTACCCATGATTTCATTTTCCATCTTCTTCCAGTGCAAACAGTTTGTGCAGCATCATTCAAGGCACTTTGTATGGCAGCCCTGCCATCAGTGTAGGAAAGTGTGTGAATGGGTAAATGTTGGCATGTCGTGTAAAAGCGCTTTGAGTGGTCGAAAGACTAGAAAGGCGCTATATAAATGCAAGTCCTTTTGCCATTTTCCAACATAGATCTTCTAACAATCCTACAGGTTTAAGTCGTGGCTATCAGTTTCTATTATTTTAACTTATTTTCTGAAAATCCTGTTTTGCATATGGACGGCTCTAAACACTACAATGAGCCTGATGGAGAACAAGCAGGTAAGACGTGAGAATCAGAGCTACATGGAAGGCGGCCTGAGGGTAAATTATCCATAACATGCATCTTCAACCCTACAGTAGGTTTCTCCTGTTACTTTGTGGGTAATACCGCCAGGTTTTGACAAGCAAGAAATGCATTGGGAGTTGTATTCCACTCCTCACATTATGTTTTTTATTTTCACAGGCTTATAACGTCTGTGCTGAGGATTCAACCGAGAGTGTTTCATGGCCTCCAAGCCTTGGAAGTGCGTGAACTGCCAGTCACCTAAAATTGTCTACATAGAAAATGAATGGAACTTTACCTCCCTGTATGCACAAATAACCTTTCCTGCTGGGCTGGGCCCAAGCTTTTTAATGATGAGGAATGAGTGAGACAAAAAGGTGTTTTTCCACCAAGTCAAGAGAGAACCAAACCTTATAGCAGTACACCCACAGTCTTTCACTGAGGGCTGCCTGAAAAACCAGCTCTTTACTCTGGATGTAAACAGTGAGAGGAAGCATAATGGAGGAGGTAGGAAGGGAGGAGGTGGCAGACCAGTGAAAGTGTGGAAAGAAGAATTGACTATACAAACAAATATTGCATACACAATTAATCTCTTGGTGGATTGAATTGACATGGCTGCTGATATAAATGGGATTGATATCCAACAGTGCTCCTGAAATCTATTTTCCATTTACAAAAGGCAATGCTAGGCAATATTGCCCTAAATGAGGCAATGTGGAAACGTCAAAAGAAATGTGCACAGTTTATTTTATCTGCCTCTCTCCACAGTTGTTGGCTGACCCTATGATGCTGATGTGTTTGCACCTGAATGCTTCCCTGCATGTTGGTGAAAGATGGCTGTGGTAAAGTGTAGTCTCTGGGACTCCTCCACCCTGAAGAACTGAGACTCTCGGGTGAGTGCTCACTCCGCTCGGCATCTGCCAATCTGCTCGCTGCTCCCTCACTGCGAGTGGGACCCAGAGACCCCTCAAATAAAACCCGTCTATTTGCTATCCCGGCCCCTATGGTGGAATGGTGGAATGAGCTCCACATTGATGTCAGGTCAGCAGAAAGTCTTCACACCTTCCGCCGCAGACTGAAAACACACCTGTTTCGACTGCGCCTCGGTCAATAAAAAACAAAAAAATAAATAATAATAATTGTACTTTGCACTTGGTTGGCTTATTTGAAGCTATTGGTTGAATTGTTATTCTATTGTTTCTCTTTGTTGCTCTTACTTTGGCTTGGCTTATTTGAAGCTATTGTTCTGCACTTGTATGATTTCACCAGTTTGAAGCTTATGTACTTGCAAGATTCTCGCTGTTTAGAGTCGTATCCTCATGATTGTTTGCACTTATTGTAAGTCGCTTTGGACAAAATATAATAAATAAAATAAAATATAATATGTAATAATTTCAGTTCATTACAACGTGATTCTTATTTTTCGTAGTTTTGGCCAGACACTTGGGGCAGTGGAATAAGCTGTACACTCAACACTGACCTATTATCACCTTGTAAAGGTCCTGCAGTGAACGTGTTAGCAGACTATTGCTTGTTAACACATCGAGCAGATACGAAGCAACAATGGCATTAATTTGGTGTCTACCTAGCAAATGGTATACAAGTCCAATATTCACTCTTCTTTTTAGCTCCTGAGAAAGAAATATGTGTCTCTTTAGCTGCTAAATGCTCCACTATATTGACCAGCTAGTGTCAAACTGTGTCTGTCTGCTGTTTGTTTAGTTTTTTTAGCTTTTTCACTGAAAGAAAGTAACCTGCTGGAACCTGGAAGTCTGGTAGTCGCTCCGAGCCATCCTGCGAATGACCATGAGAAGTCGAACCACTCTGGTACAGTACAAATGCTTTTACACTGCACCACAGAGAAAAGTAAATTGCTTAAATTGATGGTGTGTTGGAGGTGTGCTGATCTCTATAAACAGAAAGAAGTGTACTGGTTTCTGTTTTGTAGTCTGAGTAGCAGTGACTAACGTTCAACTCAGGTATACAGTCTGTGTGGAGAGCAAAAGAGGCGGAATGCAACGGAACCCAGCGGCTACCATGTGACGATGGTTAGCTTTCTCTTAGCTTAAAACAAGCTTTCAAACCAGCTACTCCAGCTGTAGATGTCGTCTCTCAACTCCAACTGCAGTCTCGCATCTCAAGTTGCTAATCGGACTGTAAACAATTGACCGGCGCACGGCAAAGGAAGTGTTGGCCCGGATATCCGCTGGCTACACCAGAACCCCAGAAATCGTTGCTGAAGGGTTCCGAGAATGGAGATGTGCTTATCACAAACCACAGTAGCATGTCCCTTGCTACCAAGCAGTACTAAAGCAACGTGTCTTGCCTTGGCTTGATGCCTGTAGTCTTCCTGCAGGATCCTTGATGGTGGCTGGACCCACACTTTGAAAAACGCTTCTGAAACATCCAGTCATGTCTTTCTCATAATCCAGTTCGACTGGAGCTGCTCATTACGGAGACACAATAGTTTACCAGCACTCACAAGTAATGCCTTCAATGAATTTGAGTGCATAGACACGTTGAATAGATAACCCAATAGTGCTGTTATGTCCTTTACCGCCGGGATTCATCAACACTGTGCTCATGGTGAGAGACTACTTGGAGCTGCATCATAATATACTGGGCATTTCCCAGGCGTGGAACACTTTTTATTCTGCTGTGTGTGCGTATAACAAGATATAACTGAAATATTGCTCTACACGTATGTGTGTGAGTGTGTGTGTGAGAGTGTGTGTGTGTGTGTGTGTGTGTGTGTGTGTGTGTGT
>CALSCE010010660.1:636919-651611 GCA_943593645.1 Bovichtus variegatus
TAGAGTAGAACACATGTCTATAGTGGAGTAGAACACATGTGTATAGTAGAGTAGAACACATTTCTATAGTGGAGTAGAACACATGTCTATAGTGGAGTAGAACACATGTCTATAGTAGAGTAGAACACATATCTATAGTAGAGTAGAACACATGTCTATAGTGGAGTAGAACACATGTCTATAGTGGAGTAGAACACATATCTATAGTAGAGTAGAACACATGTCTATAGTGGAGTAGAACACATATCTATAGTAGAGTAGAACACATGTCTATAGTGGAGTAGAACACATATCTATAGTGGAGTAGAACACATGTCTATAGTGGAGTAGAACACATATCTATAGTGGAGTAGAACACATATCTATAGTGGAGTAGAATGATTGTTTTTTTGTCTTCCATCATGAAGTTGAGGGATGCAGGTCTAAGAGTCTGTCTGCTTTTGTCCATTTTTATCTGCCTCCTCAGGTAGCACTGATCCCTTTTAGATGAGTTTCAAGAGTTCTGAAATCCAACTGATTGGCCCGTGAAATGTGCAACAAATAAGGGCAACATATGAGCATAAAAGTATTAATGATTGGCCCCATCGGCGCTGTTTTTAATATATAAATCACAGAAAATATTATAAAGTCATTCTTATTTACAGTACATTTGAGCTGGGAATTAACTTGGCTTTTTATAGTTTCCATCTTTCTCTCTCGGAATCTTTTCGTGTTTTGTTTTAAACACTAAATTCTTTTTTTTCCGTCCCTGTCCTGTTTTTCCCCTCTTTTTCACACTGCCCCTGTCATTTAATTGCTCTGTGTCTTCTTCTCCTCCCTCTGCGGTTTTCTGCCCAGAGCGCTGATTCTTCACATCTCATTCTTTCTTTTCTGCCTCATTATCTGTATCCTTCCTCCACATTCTTTCCGTGTCATTTTTCTCTCTCTCTCTCTCTCTCTCTCTCTCTCTCGCTCTCTGTCTCTCTCTCTCTTTTGCCCTTTTTCATTTGCTCTCTTAATCCATCTTCTCCCTGTGCCAGTTTTGTTCGCAGTCTGCCCATACGTTGTGATGTGTGAAACAGAGACAGTTTTGCATCAATGGAATGCATCTGCCCTGCTTTGAATATGAAAAGCTTCTTACTGGTTTTACAATAATAACAAAAGTCAGTAACTCTATACCATTTATTACGTTGAAAACAACTGGATTCCATGTTCCTGTTTTCCTTGTACTTGCTATGCTTATTGCTGTGTTCATTTAATTTGGTAGACACTGTAAATACTTAGTGGAGTGGGAACAACTGCTAATGTTAGCCTCTTACAGTAGCTGTAATTATTAGTATTAGAGTATCAAGAATTTCTGACAACTATGAACCATGAACAGAAATACCATAAAAAAATGAGCTGTATGGGAGTAACCATCTTGAACTAATGCACAAATACTCTCAAGCAAGGAATAACAGAGGTGTTCCTGTGTTTCCCCATTCTGCCATCATGGTGAATGCAGCATACAGTATGTGTAATGTCAGAAGAACTTTCATTAGCACTGTTAAAGCTGCATTAATTGCTTTTCTTTGGTCAGTTAAACAAGCTGCAAACAAAACTATGACACATTAACGTTTTAGCAAACTGCTATCCGGTTTACTCATCTAGCCGACACAGAGCAACATTATCATTCACTTGGAGTCATGTTTGTTTCCACCAAGCGCCAACCTCTGGCCCTGAAAAGTGAAGCCAATGCAGAAGTGCCTTGAACCTGCATTCCCTCTTATATGCAGCAGGGGGCGACTCCACTGGATAAGTCCGGTTGTGCAGAAGTCTATGAGAAAATGGCCCTACTTTTCACTTGATTTATTACCTCAGTGAAAAAAATTGTGAGAGAGTTTTTGGTCTGAATCGTTAGTTTTTGAAGTCTTAGTAAAATAGATAGAAACAAAAAAATGCTCTATTCTTTCATGTCACTTCTGGTTGCAAAAAAAAGCATGATGCAGAATGCCAAAAACCAAGACGGGGACGGACAAACCGCCAAACTCGAGGTTTTCAAAACGGTAGTCCACAAACCAATGGGTGACATCATCGTGACTACGTCAACTGCTTATATACAATCCATGCTTTCCAACTGATAAATTTAAGACAAACACCCACTCTCTTTTTAGCATTGGTTTGGGCTTCACCAACTCCTGAGGTAAATATCTGTCTCTTTGGCTGCTAAATGCTCCCCTATGTTAACCAACTGTGTCTGTCTACTGTTTGATACTCGAACATCAAACAATATTTGATAAGCTCACCAATGCTCTCAATCAGACCTTTAATGAGAGCGCTGAGAGTGAACCAAAACAGTAAAGTTGTGGGCCATGAAACCAAAACAATGAGCTGAAAGATGTTAAAAAGCTCCGTAAAGCTGAGTGGCAATGCAGCCTTGGGTGATAATTCTCCGTAGGCTTGTCACTATGAGCAACACCTTTCACATTACACATAGTCTGGTTTTGCTAGCTTTGCTTTTGTATTGGTGATACATTCAAGTTGTGATAGCAATTACAACGTATTAATTATTGTCTGAATATTATAGAGATTTGTCTGAATATCCTGGAGGGAGAGCAGTTTCAGTCTTTGAGTTAATACGGTGTTGTAGAAAACCCAGGCGAGAGACAGGGGTAGAGAGGGGGGCATGAGTACAAAGAGAGGTAAAAGAGTTATCTGAGTTAGTCTCTGCATCCTCAGGGCGGAGAGGACATGCACAGCTGAGGTCCTCCTCAAGGCTGGGGAGATACACTACCAAAGTCATGCTTAATTTACCTCAACAGGAACAACGAAGCCAAAGGAAAAAGCCCCAGACACGTAAAATCCCAGCATACACTGACTGAAACTAACCTTGCATGAAGCCCTAATCTTTCCACGCAACGACCTTTTTCCATTTCCTGCTTTAAAATGACAACAGTCCCCTGAGCATAATGAACTATTGTATTGATGGGATTGATATTGATCGGCCTCTGGGCATGGGACACAGGTTTCAAACCCCCACACCCTGCATAACCATCAGCCCACTTATTAAGTATGCAGTCAATGCATGGCTCTAAGATTGTTAATGAGCAAGTCTAGAAGCTTATGCGAGATGTGTTTGTACCATCTGTCTGTATGCTTAGGTGTGCCATATGTGTATGAGGAAATAAATGCTTGTGTCATTTTCCCCGCACATTCTGCATGTAGCAGTAAAATACAAAAAGGTAAAATCCGTCCTGCATCCACACACTGAAGCGTTGGATGCATTCCAAACGTTAAGATTAGTAAACTAAACACTTCTTGGTGTGTATTTTAATATGGAGAGAGCTGTACTTAATGCAGGACACCAGCATTCAAGTACTTCATGAACATAGTTTCCAGCAATGGCACATTCTGGTGAGACGCGAGTACCCTGAATAATGCATCCATTCACCAACCGAGCAAAAACGCTCAGCTATATTTTATGTTTCCAACACTTTTGTTTCATACCTTTTTATATCTTGCCTCTCGGCAGATATATGTTATGTTTACTAAAACAAAGTGTAAATTATTCACATAGATTAATAGAGGAAGAAACACCTACCTCAGTGCCCTGGAGTCCTGGAAGAGTCTCACAGTTGGAATTAAATGTGACAATGCCTGAGGCCTGAGTAAACTGAGCGACAACACATGCGTAGGTGAGAGCTCAGTTAGCATGCAGGACATATCACTTCAGCCACCTCGGAGCTCTGCTTATCCAGCGCAGATATCTGTAAGACAATAAGATGAGTTTCACAGTAATGCCCACTGGACAGTATTTCTATCAAATCCCTTTAGCTGTCTGCAAATGCAACACCAGTTTGTTGCAGTGATGATGATCTTCAGAGATCTGTGTTTCCCAGAATCAGTATTCTCATCAACTTTATGTTCTTCAAGCTAAATTTCCCTTGAATGATACACTCTATCCCTACATCACTGTTGTCATCTGTGTGGACGCTTCTATGGTGCAAAGCAAAAAAAAAAGAATCTGTGAAGGCCACTTGTTAGAGGACAGTTTGGTTTATTTAGAAACACATACAGTTTCGGTTATATAAAGTTAAAATGACAAACACGTCAGCCAAAAGTTGTTTATTTCAACATCCGGCAGACATGAAGCAGCATAATCATTCATTTGGAGCTGTGTGTGTCGATCTGATAAATGTAATCCAAATATTGCCTCTGCTTTTAGCTCTGTTTTGGTCTCTAACTCCTGAGAGACATATCTGGTTCTTTAGCTGCTAAATGTTCCACTATGTTTACTCTAAACTCTAAATTCGTCTGTCTGCCTTTTGAAAAAGCAAAACAAAATTTCATACATTTTTTACCAAAGGAGCTGAACAATGAGCTGAAAGATGCTAAAATGCTCCATAAGGTTGTGAGGAGCTGCAGAGTTGGGTGATCATTCATTTGATCCATTTTAATATCAAAATATTGATTAGTGTAGCTTAAATAGTAGGCTCAGCGTTAATGATTAAATCCAAACATTTAGGTAATATAGACTTAATGTCATAATTTAACATACCTTTGTAGTGCACACAGAAACTAGCGTGTGTATCAGTCAGTGCGCAGGATAAAACATTTAAAGCAGGGGTCCCCAACCACCGGGCCGCGGACCAGTACCGGGCCGTGGATCATTTGGTACCGGGCCGCACAGAAAGAATAAAACTTTTTTTTTTCTGTTGGTAATATTTCTTGTAAACATTTTTATGTATTATATTATATATATTACAATGTAATAATAATATAAATAAAGTGCAATAATATATATAAAATGGAATAATTACAGTTACATTATATATGTAATAATTAAATTACATGTTTTGCACTTTATTGTGTGTTTTGTTATGCCCCCCCCCAATGGTTTTGCATGAAACTGGTCCGTGGTGCAAAAAGGTTGGAGGCTGATTTAAAGTACTTGATGTTTAAGTCCATTCTCACACTCAGACTGCCACATCAGGCTTTCTCCATTCAGTCCAGAGATTCTGTAAATGTGTTTTACATACTGTACCTTGAAGGCGTCATCATGTAAGCAGCCCTCTGAGGCTAATAGGTTAGCCTGCACTATCAAGTCTGAGCTCCCTGATGTGGCATTCAGCTTCACCTCTCCTCTCTGGCTGCAGGCGCTTTGACCTCCCTGCTCCTCCACATACAATATCCTCCTCCGCTCCTGCTGAGCACGCTGCTACTGCTTCTCCTCATCTGGCGCTCCTTTTCTTTTCTTCAGACACACTGCTCTGGTTATCAAGAGGCAAATTCAGGTCGCTCGGTCCGGACAGATATAGCTTTAGACTTCATTATGGTGCGCTGCAAGAACACAGTGTCATAGTATTTAAGGTTTGTTCTTTTTTTAAACATATGTAAAGATTAAAATAAAAGATTACTGCAAATTCTCAAATTAAAGTTTACAGACTGGTGTACTTAACAATACAATAGCTCCTATTGGACATTCAGAAGACACAAATGTCAAACTTAAATATGATAAAATAAACATAAAACATATTTGCATAAAGTTTGAACGCCATGTTTCTCTCTGCACTTGAGGTGAACAAAGGCAACTATCGGCCACTATTTGAGAATTTTACTGTTTCGAGTGGAACTTGAAATCTAACTGCACATTTCCAACCAGCTCTCACAACCTTCTTTGCTCCTGAGCATGTTTCTGTGGCTGGTTTGCATTAAGATAAGTGCAAATGTTATTGTGCAGTAAAGATCAGAGACACGTGTCTTTATAATGCTGTGATCAGTCTAAACGACATTTATCCTTGCAGCTGGTCATTACGTCACTAAACGAAAAAAAAAAAAATATGACTGCTGGCCTTTCTTTTGGAACCCCGTGAGGCATCTTTTGCTGGGAAAGACTATCTCGTAATGAATGCAAATATTAGTTTTGAATGAAAGACAAATGTCATTTCAATGTGCTGGTGAAATGTTTTCCAGTGAGTTTTGCTAAATCACCTAACCTTCACTCTGATTTCCGTACTCAGCACTAAAGTTTGAGTCTCAGGAACCACTTTGAAGTCAACTGATACATGTTGAAAGAAATTGTAAGTAAGAATGCCAGTTTGAGCACACAACCCACCGTGTCACAAAGTTCCAATGCTCTCATTCAGAGTGTTCATGTGCGCTGTACTTGTATTTCTGACATTTTCTAGCAGGCATCTTAAGGTAGCATGATGTTCAAGGTAAAAAAATGTTCATTCTACTACACAGGGGTTGCATAACGAAACGCAACTTGTAGTCACTTTATGATACACAAGAAATACATTAAATAAAATGTTGCTGGTGGATATGAGTTGGATGGCAGCAGGGTGAACAGGCTGTAGCTGTATTGTCCTTTAATATCATTTGGGCTCTGCACCTCTTCTCCCCCGACATCACTGATGCTCGGTTGATGGGTACCAATAATGTTCTGGACGGTGTTTATGCCTGTGTCGTGCACATCCCATGCCAGTTGTGTAGTGTTTCCAGTCAGGATGTTAATTTGTTATGCCGACACTTTATTCACCAGAAAGCTCATCTCAGCAAATGGAAGATTGCCTGGCCAAAAAAAAGCCAGTCAGACATTTTTGTTACAAATTATTATGCATGTATTACAAAATAGAGATGTCATGTGTGAATGCACGCACACTGGGGTTGTCAGCATCTCTGAGCTATAGCCCGCTCACTCCCACACAGACTTTCCAAACGAGTTTATTTTTCCACTTCAACTTCTGGCTCCTATTAAAATTCACTGTAAATAGCTTATCTAGGGGGTATTAAACGGTATATATATACGGTATATATACATATGTACCGTACATACATCTGCATGCAGATACATATGTGCACATACTTCCACAAGACGGTCCTTCATAGAAGGAGGACAGCATCAGTCGTGCCCCACAGAGCGCCCTCTAGCTTGTTGGACTTGAATGCTTATGTTACTGTGGGCGCTAGATGTTTGAAAATGATACTGTTTGCTCACGTGTTGCTAATATGTGTGCTATCTCACTCGTGGAAAGGGGATGGCTTGGGGATGACGCGAGTTAAATAAATATTATCCTACATACTGTATCACTCATGTTAAAGAGGAGCCATGTTCTACGCTTTGCTACACTGTGACTTCTAAAAATTACGACGTCTTAATTCGCTTTTGGGTCCTAAAGTGTTTTGATCAAAGGAAATGTCTGGGCGATGATCAGAAATGAGTCAGCACCTTACGCTTGAAATGAAATTAATAGTTGACTGATGTTAGTTATATCCATTGAGGATGTTTTTTGTTTTTATTCTGCTGTGTTTGAAACCTTTAAAGTACACTAACATATGCCCCAGAGCTCCTTCTTTTACTCCTACTTTACATTATGTCACTACTTGTGTACTGTCTCTACACAAATCTCTTAAAACTGTGCAAACCTCTCTGCATGGCTACATACCAGTGGAGGTAGTGAGTGTGGAATGTGTGTTTACTTCACTCTCTTTCATAACTTCAAAAGTAATATAAAGAATATGTCTCTTTTGCGATTTTGCAAATTCATACTGTCAACAGACAAAATTAAAATACCCATTACACAAGAAAGTGGTTGCCTACATGTAAATGCTGTGACATTACCCGTACTGTTTCTGTCGTCTTTGAGTGACCCACATCCCATGATGCAGCGCGTTCTTTATTCTCCTATGCAGACTGACTGCTGTCAACAATGCCTCCGCAGTTACTCAGTGATGTGCAGCACATTTTGGCCAACCACATACAGTACGATGGAATAGTTATGGGAGCTATTGAAATGACTCTGAATGCGTTTTCCACCTCCACATTGAGAAGTGAAGCACCCAGATGATCACTCAAAATCATTATCTTTGTAGCTGTTAGCACTGACCTCGCTTTCTGAGCGGAGCAGGCCAAAGTCATTGCCAAAAATAGCAGCAGGATTATTCATTCATTTATATATTGAGTCATATGCTGCCATTATTCTGCAGGCGTTAGGCCGTGCAGCATAGATGGGAGCCTACAGCTTACTGAAGCAGGTAAGATAAGATCACATCAATCTTTAATGACGCCTCTGACATCGGGTAGAGAGGGGCACACGCAGCATTCCCAGAGGCACCGCAGCAGCAGATCGATCTGCTGTGCCCAAAGCTGATTGTCCTGCTGGGAAAAGATGTGTCGGATCAGATAGGAAGAGGTCGCACTTGTTTGTGCAGCTCGCCTCCCTGTCTGGGACTTGAACCCCAATCTCCTGTGTGATTGGCGGACTGAGTGCTGATGAGGACAGAGGTGCTTTTGTCTTCTTCAAAAACTACCATCAAGATGCAGTAGAGGACAACAGCGGCAGAATGAGTGTTGACGTGTCAGCTTCCTTTCAATCTCGGCCGAGCTCTACCGTGGTACAACTAAAATATGGCAACAAATGTGTTCCCTTTTTCTCATCAAGCTTACGGATCCAAATGACAGCAGGATATGTTGTTTGTGTCGAACACAGTGGTCTGCCTTCCACGTTGTGCAGCACTCTCCTTCTTTTTTTTTTTGCATAACGGCCTTTATTTGACAGTGAAGAGACAGAAACTAGAACATTGTGAGAGCGAAGGGTACGAGATGCAACAAAGGTCCCAAGGCTGGAATGAAAGCTGGGACGTTGCAGTAATGCGGCATGCGCTGTAACCACTCGACTCTTCTTCTCATAAACACTTCATGCGCGTTCTTATATTAAAAAAAGGACAAGGGGGTGCCGACTCAAAAGTCAGATCACAATGTGTGATTATGATTGGATAAAGGTCCAACATGTCAGAAGCCATAGGTTTTAAACTTTATTGCTCTATGACCGTAATACCTGGCTTAGACCTAAACACTTTATTACCATAACGCCTCAAAGTGGGGGGACAAATGGTCTCATTGCACCTCAACAAAAGGTAATCTAGTTGACCTGGAATATTCGTGTAGAATTAAGCCGGGAACCTATGAGACAGAATGTTGAAGTAAAGAGCATACATGCTCACAAACCTGTTAATAACATTTTGATATGTGTCAGTTCTACATGTGACTTGTGCCCTACAATGACTACAAGTTGCACTGGCCAGGCACATTCTAGTGTCGCCTAGCACTCATAGTTATGTTAGCGTAGTAAATACTTGTGTGTATAGCATGCTAACCTGATAGTGTACGTCAAACATAATTTTTATTACATGAGCTCCCATCGAATGGTCCAAACTGCCAAACAGGAAGTGGGAGCTTCCAATGGGCTTCATAGTAGAGGGAACTCAAACTGTACCATTTTGAGTAGAGTCTTTTTAGGTGTCCTAAACAATCTACAGTGTTAATATATTTGTGTGAGATATTACAATAATGATTAGAAATGGTTTTGTTGTTTTTACGTAGAAATGTTATTTTATTGTCTTGATTGATTATGGACAAACTTTGGTCTGTCAGTAAATTTTATTCGTTCATTAATTTGTGTTTTCAATCTCACCAAAAACCAGCCTGAACTTCTTGTTGGTGATATGAAAACGTACAAATGAAAGGTGCACAGGGTGACGATTACTCCGGCCTCCACCACTCAGCCAATGCCTTCAGCCTGTATTTGACAGACAAAAATTTCAATGGTTTATAATATTGTTTACAAGTCATTGACGTCAGTATTTTTGAAGCACTTTTATGAGCCATATACCTCAATGACTTTCTAAGGCACTCCTATCAGCTCGGTGTTTTTGTTCCCTTAGTCTTTACAGGAACGAGTAAAGTAGAATGCTGTTTTAGGAGTCCCTTTGAAGCAATTTAGCGTAACACATTAAATCTATAACATCTTTCCAAAATATTCAAAACTAGAAGGGCACTCAGAGAGCGCAGACCTCTGCCAAGGCCGTTTCCATAAGTGAAATATAATGCATGTGTCTGCTCCTTGATCCGGATCCGCACTAAAATGTAATGGGTTCTTTCTTGGCCCACGCTACACCCTTCCACCAAGCTCTAGGGAAGGCGATGTTGCTCCACCACTGTGGTTCAGTCAAATGTCTCAACAACCATTAGATGGATTTCCATCCAATTTAATTTCATGTATTTAAGTTTGGCAGATGATAAGTCCTTATTTGAGCGTGAAATTTCATTCAACCTTGGGAAAATAGTTCTGACAAAAAAAATATTGACAAGGGAGACCATGAGTTGCACTTATAATCTGTGGAAAAAAAACTATTAAATGGACCTTGACTCAAGATTATGTTGACAACTGTATATCCTGATGACTTGTGGAAATTGGCAAATGTCAGCATTCTTACATGCTTAACTACTGTAAGGTGGTTTGACATGAACATTTCCTGTATGTTGACGTTGTCATCGTGGGCATGGTACCCTGCTAACAATGGTATTTAAATGTCTTTAAATGGTCAGAAAATACCAGTGAGAAACATTTTCCTATTAGTTGGATGCCCTGAAATGTGTGTTGTTTTTAAAGCAGCATATGTTGCACACAGCAGGCATGTGGTCATCAGTTTCATGATTGTCATTCTAAAACATTCAAATGTTATGTCTGGTGGCTCCTGTCCTGGTCAACAATAAAGTTCAATCAGAACCCAGCTAACGTACCCAAAGACACGTTTCACACCACGTTTGTAATTTCACACTGACAATTGTCAGCAGCATGAGTCCAGTAGTATCACACATCACCAGCTGGCACATTTTCCACTCCTTTACAGTGACTGATTCAGATTCCACACAATCTTCCAGAACCCTGGATGTGTAAGACCTCTCGCTGCTGCAGAGGATGACAATGTGTGGAAATGAAATTTGAATTAAAGAACAAAAGCGGTAACGTCATCGAACTGACGGCAGCCGACACACAAAAAGCATCAGAGTTTGAACCCCTATCAGATTTCTACCTAAATAAAGTCAGTTTGCAGGCTGGTTATCTGTAAACGTTACCACCAGGTCCTTTAACAGCCACACTGCTAACACAACGTCTGTCTGTCCTTACAGTAGGTTAGTTTACAATGTGTCTCAGCCAGCCCACACACTCTAAAGGAGCATCTGGTGTGTCTTTTTTTATTTAAAATAAATAGTATATTATATGGCTTTACCAAATGTCTTTCTTTTTTTGCATTTGAAGCTTCTATTGAGGTTTTTGAATGAAGCTTTAAATTTCTGTTGTTATCATTTATGACGCCTTCACCCTAAAAAAAAGGAGGGAGACCGCCCCGTGACTCCCTTTGTGTGTGGCAACAGCTTTTCTGACTGCGGTGAAAATGTTGTATTTGAAAGGCTCAACGCAAACAAATGTGGATTGAAGCAGAATATCATTAAATAAAAAAACATGTTGTGAATTTTGTAAGTTGTTACATCTATCTTTTTTTTAATAAATGTTGACTTTTGGACTTCACAACGCTCTAGAGTTATTGGAAATGTTTGGATCACACATGTCGGAAACAACCCTGCGCAGAATAAATATTCTATAAATAGTATAATAACAATAATTTTAATGTAGCCTAATCTGCATCTGCAACTGTGCACAAATACCACACAATGAAGAGACAGGCAAAAAAAATTATCTGCTGTGCAGCATTCAAATGTTGATTTGGAATTTAATGCATGAAAGTGATGCATGGAACTTCGAACTACACGGTACAGCCCTATTATATTAAAGCATTATACATATATATATACAGTATACATATATATATATATATATATATATATATATACATATATAAAAACTACCAGTAAACCTGAAACAACACAACACTTTCTTTGTCCATGTCAGATTGGCTGATGAAGAAATGCGCACTCAGCAGGATTGTGATGCTGTGGCAGCGGGATGGTTTGGTTGCCGTGGCAGCATAAGGAGGTGGGTGGTTACTGTGGCGGCAGGGGGTGAGAGATGACGTATTGATCTAATGGGAAAGTCAGAAATAAATGACCTGACCCCGCTTTTCTAGTTCACTCTCTCTTTCTCTGTCTTTACATCTTCCACTTTTAAAACACATCGTGTCCCAGTGCACCGACAGCTATTTTCATTCTGGGGACGTTCGCCCCCCCCCCATCTACATCCACAACCTACAGACCTCACTATGAACACTTTTCAGGACTATTTATCACTCGTATGATTCAATGTTCATATCCAAAATCTCCCTTCATGAAGTTGCAGATGGATCTATTGTTTGAGCTGCGTTAGAGACGTCCTGCTGGAGACACCTACTGTAGCAGGAACTACCACAGAGGAGGTGTTGATGACTTTGCTCGCTGTTTACTGTACATTTCTGTCTGTCTGTGGACACATTTTGTCACCGGGATAGCTTCACGACCCTGCAAGATGCAGTCACAAAGCTTTACAGGTGTGTAGTTGAGATCAAAATGAAGGCCAACTTCGCAGATGGGCGTGTTCCAAAGAAGGGCGGCGGAAGCAGTGGGGGCCCCTCCCCCACTTCCTGCCCCTGGTGTGATCCCATCGCAAGATGCTTTAGTGATATTTCCTTTCACATTTCATATTTGTATTTGAACAAATCAAAATCAGGCCAGTGCTGTCACATTTCCTGAGTTTGCATGTCATGAGGCAGGTGTTCATTTGAATAAACCAATTTTCATACACATACTATGATCCACATGAGAATTTCTATTACCTCTTTTACCTGGCAAAAAGCTGTCACTTTTGTCTTGTTTTGTTGAATTGTATTCCCTGTGTTAGCACCTTGCCTTGTATTAAAAAGACAAAACATCTGTGCTCTCTTTCTACCCTGACCCTGTCTTCTTCTCTGTCTTCTTCTTCCCTCTTGGTCACAAACCTCCCCCTGCACTCCTCTGCAGTCCTGTACCGGTCGCATGCTGCATGTACTCTCTCTCTCTCTCTGTCTCTCTCTCTCTCTCTGTCTCTGTCTCTCTCTCTCCCTGTCTGTCTCTCTGTCTCTCTCTCTCTCTCTGTCTCTCTCTCCCTCTCTGTCTCTCTCTCTCTCTCTGTCTCTCTCTCCCTCTCTGTCTCTCTCTCTCCCTCTCTCTGTCGCTCTCCCTCTCTCTGTCTCTCTCTCTCTCTCCCTCTCTCTGTCTCTCTCCCTCTCTCTGTCACTCTCTCTCTCTCTCTCTCTCTCGGTGCATGCTGGGAGTTTGTGGTGTGTGAGTGAGACGCTGAGCGTGTGGTTTTTGAGATTTTTTGTAATTTATTTTTGTAAAAATAGATGTTAATTTAACTTAGTTTATTGGTGGCAGTTTACTTTAGTTTAATTGTGGTGTTTGTAGGTGGTGTAGGTGGTGTGTGTTTTTCCATCCTGCCGGTGTCGTGCCGGTCGGCGTCTGACACCATGGTAAATGGAGATTTCACCAAGCTCACGAGGAAGCACGGTATCAAGATATCTGCCGGCTTCCCGTGTAGCGTGGAGGAGATCGGGCTTGCTGTGGGGGAGAAGGTCGGACACGGCAGTGTGAAGTCGCTGGCGCGGATGAACAGCGCCGTTGTCGTCTTCCTGGACCAGGTGGAGAAGGTGCACCGCGTCATCGAGACAGGTGTTGTGGTGAACGATTTGTTTGTGCAGGTTCAGCCACTGACCCTGCCCGCAACCAGAGTGATCCTGTCCAACGTCCCTCCCTTCATAACCGATGAGTTCCTCAGTAGAGAGCTGTCCAGACACGGGAAGATAGTTTCCCCGGTGAAGAAGATGCTGTCTGGATGTAAGTCTCAGTTACTGAAGCACGTAGTGTCTCACCGCAGACAGCTGTATATGATACTTAATAACCGGGATGTGGAGCTCAACCTCCGCTTCCACGTTAAAGTAGATGATTATGACTACGTGATTTTTGCAACTTCATCGGTTATGAAGTGTTTTGGTTGCGGAGAGGAGGGACACACCGCGAGGGCCTGTCCGAGGCGCGGGGAGCCGGCTCCGCCTGGGCCGGAGGAGGTGGCTGCGCCTGGCCCGGGGGAGACGGCTCCGCCTGGCCCGGGGGAGACGGCTGGCGCTGCTGCGGGGCCGCCCTCTACCGTGCCGGTTGTAGCGGAGCGGCGGGCGGCTGCTGCCGCTGTGGCGGTGGGCCCCCTCGCCCCGGGAACGGCCGCTGCTGCAGTCGCTGCGGATGAGGTGGCACCGGTGGCCGCTCTGCGAGCCGCGCCGCGCCACTGTCGTGTCCGACCTGGTGCACGAGATAGGTGGTGAGATTTCACAGGGTGTGTGTAATAGTAAAAATGTAAAAGAAAGTGGGAAAGGTTGTTTAGGTGAGGCAGGAGAAAACAAGGTTGGGGGTAAAAAAGGCAAAGAAACAGGTGAAAATGATAGGGAGCAGATCAATAAAACAGAAAAAAACAGTGAAGAACAGGCAGAACCAGAAGATAACAGTGAAATGAATGTAAATCATATAGTGGAAAAAAGGACTTGGGGTGAACAGGTCGAGGAAGCTGAGATGGAGGAGGAAGCAGCAGTAGCAGAAGAAAACAAACAAAAACCTGCTACAAAAAGAAGAAGAAGGGCAAAAAAAGAAACTGAGGCAAAAAATATAAAAATTGGGGATGAAGGGCAGACAGGAAGAAGGCTGGGGCAGACAGAGGACAGTGCTAGTGAGGAAGAGTCTGCCTCAGACAGCAGCGATGGTTTTAGTGTGGTTTTAAGTAATAGTCAGAAAAAAAAAATTTACACGGCTGAAATGTTGAAAGTGTTGGTGTAAAAGTGGAGGATCACTTTCCTGATATAGCCGTTTTTAATACCTCAGCCAGACTCCATATGAGCCAGAGAGAGGAGTCTGGCCTCACTGACCAAGAGG
>CALSCE010010660.1:715758-728459 GCA_943593645.1 Bovichtus variegatus
GTGTGTGTGTGTGTGTGTGTGTGTGTGTGTGTGTGTGTGTGTGTGTGTGTATATGAAGCCACTTAAATAGGGCTGAGGCACAAACCATTTCAAACCATTTCCAAGAACTTTTAAGTTAAAAAAAAAACCTCCATCAAAATCCCACCAATATTTGTATTGATAAGTCATCCAGCCCTGGAACACAGCCTTAAATCGACAGCATCTCACATGGTTCACTCTATTTGTCTAGACAGGGATAGTAAAAAACAACATTTAAAACCCACAACAGTATTGTTTATTTTATATTTCTGTCGGATGATAGTTTGGTTCTCGTCAACATATCCCACACGCAGATGAAATTGATCCCACAAACACATATTGTCTGTCCATGCTATGTACACTTAGTGGTGGTTTAACATATCGGCCCCAGAGGATTATTGCCTTGGGCCTCATTGAGAGGGGGGCATACAGAGAAGTGGCTTGCGTCTCCCATCGAACCGACTCTTGTCAGCATAGTCAAATCTGAACACACGCTGTTGGAATTAGCTGGACACTTTGCAGGGTCAGCAGCAACTTCAAAGCCCAACGAGGATAAACGTTCACAAACCAGCTAAGACGTTTCAAATGTTGCCCTCTAATCATCATGTTTGGACATTTTCTTCCTGATTGCCAGTAATCCAGTAACTGTTGGATTTCAATTTGGAAGTACGTCCATGGTTACAATGTAAATTGTACACAAACATAGGCTAAAACCAGAATTTCCGCCTTGTGTTTGTATGCTCCGCCATACCAGTCAAGTTACAGTTTACATCCATGTCTGTCCAAAATGTCATCATTGTGAAGCTACAGACCTTGACCTTTGACCTTTGTCCACCAAATTCTGGGTAGTTCATCCTTGAGTCGTAGTGGATGGTCGGGCCAACTCTCTCCAGCCGCGCCCAACATAATCACTAGTGCATCAAATGTGTATTAATCTGCTGCTGAAAGTATTCCCCCTATAGGTAACGTTTGATAAAAACTACAATGTCCAGTTGTTTTAGGAAATGACTGAGCGTTTTTTTATGAAACTACTATATACATATAACTACTATATTTGTGAGATATTTGTAGAGATTTATACCTTCAGTAGACAATGGACTTGCAGCTGAGAGCCACAGACAGTGTAGGGAAGTCAGAGAGTATTGCTAGACAGACTTATAATTGCTGGTTGGCTCTTTTCATTGATTTTTTGACAATAACAACATATAGAATACTGGCAGCCTTAAACTGACACCATTTCCCACAAACTCTAGAGTTTCTCAGGTTGAACGTCACCAGTGGCGAGCTTTGATAATAGACAGGGGAGGGCCGAATAACGTAGCAGAGATTATAGCTCAAAGGTTGAGGAGATGATATTAGTGTTGTATCTACGGATTAAAGATATTTGTTTAACTTTGTGAAAGTATCATTAGTGGTTTGGATTCTTATATCAAGTGCTGCAGTAGATGCTCTTTTATTTACTCAGAAACATTTTTTTTTTAGAAAGACTGAAAAGCTCAACGAGAGATTGTAGTGAATTACAGAGGCTAGTAAAAAACATCCAGCACAGCTCAGTTCACTCTTATAGAACGCATACAGTGTCTGCCTTTGTGTGACATATCTAACTAAAGCCATGATGACTTTATTTATCAATGTATATGTTAATATTGCAATTAATCAAGAAGCCTACACAGCTTCTTTTTATGCAATATCATAACTAAAGATAAATGTATGTCCCAATTCATCTGGCGGTGAAGTAATGTCTTTAGTTAGTTTGTTTTTTCTGGACAACAGCCCAGAAACAGTAGAAAAACAGTAGATCTTTATATTTAAGAGGCTGGAACCATTAGATAAAATTAAATAAAAAGATTTCAGTACTATATTGACGCCTGTGTAGAACAATATAAGGTGAGTCTCTCCTCGTCTCTGTTCATCACTCTCCCTCTGGGTTTGTGTTCAGGATCCAAAGAAGAACGGGGAGTGGAAGCTACACTTCAGAGACCTTCCTAGTTCTCTCACCTCTCTGCTGGTGCTGCTCACCACCGCCAACAACCCAGACGGTACACACGACTAGCCACGTTTGTTGACTGCCATTGGTAGTTTCTGTGATGGAACTCTTTTCAACATTTCTTCTGTCCTGTCACAGTGATGATCCCTGCCTACTCCCTAAACAGAGGCTACTCCATTTTCTTTGTCACCTTCAGTGTGATTGGTAAGCAGTGATTATTATAGTCTGTGTCAGTGCGCCAGATTCTTGTTTTGTTGTTAAAGCAAAATCAATGTGTTGAGTCAGGTGTTTTTAGAAGGATTTGCTGTGCTTCCTGGCAGGAACCTACTGTCTGATGAATTTACTGACAGCCATCATCTATAACCAGTTCAGGGGCTATTTACTGGTGAGTCACACACACAGTCTGACATCATGCTGCTGAGGAGCATTTCATCACTATGGGAGTTAACTTACACTTACAGCTCCACGCATTCGTACTGGAAACCACTCCAAGCAAGTGTTGTATTGTTTATACCTTTCCAGGCATGCATTGGTTTCTCTTCATTTCTGTAGAATGTAAAACATCCTTGCTCTTGCTTGAATTGTGTAATCCATCTGAGTGAACATCAAGTCTGCATCAAATTCGGTCAAATATCTAGTTTGGATCGGCAATCAAACATAATGTAAAAAGGTATTCTGACTTGAACCATACGATTAGAGCAGGTTTCAAAAGGAAACCAATGGCTGCCCTGAAGGGTAGGAAAAACGCTTTTAGAAATGGTCATCAAAAATGTGAAGTAGTAATAACTACATGACCTGTACCTCTGTATACTTGCAAACACACCACTCCCTGACAAAGTGTGTGAAACCGGTTGCTGAGTTGTGACTGCCATCTGCTGGAATATAAGAGGAGTCTAACTGGATCATTCTGACAGAGTACATCCTCAAATATAAAAGATTCAAATTCACCAATCTCTGTACAGCAATAATAAAAAGGCACCATGCACGCCTTACTATTCTAGTAAAACCCACATCTCTCAGGGCTTTTTCAAATGTGGGAATCTTTCTGTTCATGTTGTCGTCCAGATGTCGGTCCAAACGTCCATCATCAGGAGACGACTGGGGATCCGAGCTGCTTTCCAAATCCTCAGCTGCCAGGGAGCCCAAACAGCTGCTGAGTAAGAGACACAGAAAACATTTGTATTGTTTGTTGCTCCTGGGGTGGTGAGGACCGCTCGGAATATTCTTCCATGAATCTAAAATTAACAGAAAACATGGAGAGAGTTGTATTGTTTTCTCTGTCAGGGAGGGTGTGGCTGTTGATGTGGTGCTGAAGGTGATGTCCAGGGTCCAGATGAAGAGCTACTACAGAGCGGCCATCACTACGGTCAGAGCCGACATCACAAATAGCGCACACAATTTGAGATGCGGAAAGAATATTAATTTCTAGACTAATTCTGAAAAGTGAAGGTAATGGAGAAGTGACTTAACATTCATCCATAGACATTATTTCTAGTATCCAGCAGGGGGCGACTCCACTGGTTGCAAAAAGAAGTCAGATTGTATAGAAGTCTATGAGAAAATGACCCCTACTTTTCTCTTGAATTATTACCTCAGTAAATATTTCCCTAATGGGTTTATGGTCTCAATCACTAGTTTCAAGTCTTCTTCAATACAGCATGATGTTTATTTAGTAAATGATGGTTCCATTTAGAGTAAAATAAATGATAAAGGCTGGCATTCCTTAGGGTGTGGCTACCTTGCGATTGACAGGTAACTACCACGGTGTTGTCCGGTTTAGGTGTTGTCCATCTTTTCGTCTTACAACTTTGACCCTTTCACAGTGTGGTCTCAGTTCATGAAGTAAAAAATGTCTTGTTCAGCGTTTGGTTATACTCTGTTCCACCCTCTCGTGTCACTTCTGGTTCCAAAAAAACAAGATAGCGGCGGCCAAAATGCCAAACTCAAGGCTTCAAAACAGCAGACAATGCTACTTCTTTTACACAGTCCCAGCTGTTTTGTGTTAAAGTGCTTCGAATTACATTTTATTTGAACCGACTTTGTAATGTGAGAGGGGTCGCTCAGAGTTACAAACTCAAACAATTATCTCTACCTTTGCAGTTCCCCTGAGCTCTGTGTTGTGTTTTAGCATCTTTGAGGTCATTGTTTTGGTTTTATGGCCTGCAGACTGGTGTCCAGCAGCATTAGCAGGCTTTCACTGCTTTTATTCAAAAAGTTCTGATAAACCCAGCAGGTCGAGACTAGCTGATGAACATAGTGGAGCATTTAGCTGCTTAAGAGCCTGGAGCCGCAGTTGGTGGAAAGACGAAACAACGAGTTACTATTAGTTTAACTTTTATTATTTAGCTTTGAAACGATTTGTTGGAAATTATATTGGAACTAGATTTTGAGTTTGTTCTTTTTGACTGGATTGATGTATTTTAATTTAACCACAAGATCGTGCCATAACAACATGTAAAGCAGACACAGACGGTAATGCAGGTGATACAGATGATGACTTGATTAGCAATCATAGGATTATCCTATAGGATGCCTTGTTATGTTTGGAAATGTATAGAAGTGTCGTCAAATGAAGACACATGTCGAAACATTGGGCTTTTGATTCAGCACCTTTTTGTTGAAATAAATACAAATATAAACATATATACTGTATATATATTTCCACGGGTAATCAAAAAACTAAACTTCTAAAAGACAAAAAACCCAACAATTTATGAGTGAACATTTTTTGTGCACTTAACAACAGCATTTATCAGCATCTCCTTGTTTCTGAGAGAAATTTGTAAATTGACCTAAATAAAAAATAGATTAACAATGTTGGTGTAGTGGCCTTCCCTGAGGTCTGGACTACGAAGCTGGATTCAGGGTGAGCGAGGTAACTTCAGGGTAACCCTGCTGCGTTTTTAGTCCTACGACGGTGGTTCACTTCTTACCGGGGTAGATCGCCATGGTAACTCATGCTGCACAGCTAACCCGCTCCAGACCAGTTTATGTTCCAGATAAGAGATCAACTCGTGTGAAAGCACCGTCTGCTGACCAATCACAGCTCGGTGCGTGGATCTTAAGATAATATTACACAAATGCGAAGAAGTTATAGGCTATATAAAGTCATAATCCAGCTAAAAGCAACAGTTTAAACTGCCAAATGCAGGATGGACAGCTGGCAAAACATCTCCGACTGTGTGAATGTGTAAATTAACAGGATTATAATATCACTGCCCCACATAGGGCGTGTATCAGACTATAATTACATGTGTGTATTCCGTTCAATTAATGTGTTGCTTAGATGTATTATTATGGCGTATATTATAATATGTTTTTTTCTGCTGCAACCCCGGTGGTGTGAAACGGATTTATAAATACAAAAATAAATACATATAAGTACATAATTCAAATTGGTAAATAGGTTTACGTATTAACACCCGCAGCATACATAAACGTACCCGAAGCAAAGTAACGCAAGGCAATGCGCAGAGTCTGCGGCTCTGTAAGCACACGACTCCGATGTGTCTCACATATATCAAATCATATCATCATATACGTATATTCACTTTGTGTCAGATTCTTGAGCCGTGCGACGTGTCGCAGTCGTGTGCTTGCAGTCACACCGACTATGCAGTGTGTGTGTGTAGTGTCGGCCTATGCTCTGGGTGATTATCCATATATGGTAGAAATTCTGCTTACCGCTTCGAATTATGTTTTTATATTATTTTTGATTTGGTCCCAAGTCCGTTTTACACCGCCGGGGGTATTATCATACGCACCATGATTTTCCCAAAAGGATGAATAAAGTATCTTTATATTATATTAGAATACATTAAATACAACACCTTAATTTAATGGAATACACAAATGTAATTACAGTGAGATCTAATCGTGTTATATCATATATCTTATTCATTTACACATTCACACAGTCGGATATTTTTTGCCAGCTGTCCTTCCTGCATTTGGCGGTTTTGTGACTTTTATCCTGGATTATGTGTTGAACTTCTTCGCATTTGTCTAACATTGTAGTTTGCTCTCCATTTGTAAAATATGACGCTCTGCTGAAAGTCCATGTTTGTGATACAAACCCCGCCCCGTTTACGTGAACACACTCATATTCAGACTGAGAAACTCTGGGTTCACCTACCGAGGTGATAACCAGCGTCGTTGGACCGTTGAGCAGGATCGTGGTTGTTCGGGTTTGTGAAGCCAGTTAACACAAAGATATCCTGGGTTTGTTGAACTCAGTGTTGGCTCAGTGAAATAAATAATAGGCCAATACTGATTATCTCAAAATATGTATATATATATATATATAGATATAGATATATATACATAGCATAAATCTTACCATAAATTCAGCTTTTTAGTGGGTTACAACGCATTGAGATGAGAGGATGCATCCTCTGGTTCTTCACCTTAATTGTTTTTTCTTCACGTCACGTGGCCTTCAGGAGGCTCGGCAGTATGCAGAGGTGGGCTTCATGGGTCGAGAGCAGTTCAGGAAGATATTTGATGAGCTGGATAAAGATCGCATTAAGGAGGTAGAGCTGCCCGCGGCCTCGACTGTTGAAAAGGATTCATTAAACATTGCGATTCACTTTGACATCTGTTTTATGTCTCTAAGTGTGTGTGTGTGTGTGTGTGTGTGTGTGTGTGTGTGTGTGTGTGTGTGTGTGTGTGTGTGTGTGTGTGTGTGTGTGTGTGTGTGTGTGTGTGTGTGTGTGTGTGTGTGTGTGTGTGTGTGTGTGTTCCTCCCAGCACCCTCCCTTGCCCCAGTACAACTCTCCAGTCCTGCAAAGACTCCAGGTGGTATTCAGTCACTACTATCTCACGATACTCGGCAACGCGGTGGCACTGGCCAATGTCGTGTGCATATGTGTAAGTTACACACACACACACACACATGCATATACATACATGTACTGTGTGTACTCATACACCTTCACCTTCGTGTTTCAGACTGTCCTGGTGTTGAATTCTGAAAAGTCCACAGCAGAGAGAGACAACTACATCATGGAGGTGAACACAGTCATGTATAATGTCTTTCAAATGTTCATTGTCCACAGGGGATGATTCTTAATTATGTTTATATTTTTATGACCCCCTGACCTTTCCTCTAGTACCAGCATCAGGTCATAATGAAACCCTAACCAAGACTTTGGTCTAATAAAAAGTATATCTCAAAAGAGTCATGCCTGAAATTAAGTGTGAAAAAGGAATCCGGATGTTTTCATTTATTTATTTATTTTTACACAAACCAAACACAAACGTAATTGTGTTTTTAAAACATTATTTCTTACAAAAAATAAGGAGTGTTTTTGAATGGCCTCTTCTCAAACTCTTTAAAAATATCAAAATCATCAGTAGCTCATTTGTTTCATCTTGTGGTTTAATGGGACTGAAAAATGAACATTTGACCCTTTTTGACATTGTGAACATAAACTACTTCATAAATGAACTGACTACACACTTCCACTGTCCAACTGCCAGATCATCAACATGTGCTTCATCCTATATTACCTGTTTGAAATGTGCGTGAAGATCTTTGCCTTCGGCTGGAAAGGGTACCTGTCCTATAGGAACAACATCTTTGACGGCTTCCTCACCATCCTGCTCTTGGTAACCCTGCTCTCCACTCTCACTCTTATGATTGTCATATTAAGTAAAATACATGTGCAGTTTAGTCAAATGTGAAAAGCAGACACTAAGAACCAGATGTACTAAGACTTATTTCCTTGTCAAATTACACCCCCCGCATGATGTATAATAATATTGTGTACAGCGTCTCATATTATTCTGTCTGCGTCGTTCTGTTGTGGCTCGAAGGTTTGCGCAGGATTTACACTGCATCTTTATTATGAACAAAATATGCAGCTTGACCAACCTACTGCAGAATTTTGGAATTGAGCATGGTCATTTAGTGACAACTCTCTGTTATGCCAATGTGTTCATCCTGATTGTTAAATGACTAGTTCATCATTTTTGTGTTTTTTTGTGTTTGTGTGTTTGTGTGTTTTGTGCAATTTGTGTTTGCTGTAACAAATTAATTTAATGAAGTAAAATGTCTCATGAACATTTGATTTATTTCTATATTTACCACTTTTGATATTCATCACTAATCTTATGTGTAATCTCTCCATCAGGTCCTACAGATCACTATATACGTCACCTACAGGCTTCCTTCTTCTCAATGGTAAGTTTTCATCTAATCAGTTTTAAGTGAATGTATATTAAACTTCAGTTTGGACCTCTCATGTAATCTGTAGTCATTGTTTTTATATTCTGCAATGATGATTCACATTTAAGTGGCAGGAATATATCAAAAATAACTTCTTTATATGTTTGGAAAGGGTACCTGGGTACTCATTTCAAATGTAACCTTTATTTAACAAGGTCCAATTGAGCATTCATCTTTGAGATGGGAGACCTGACCAAGACAGACGGACAAAATAGAAAAAGCAGAGCACATATACCAAGATGTGAGACACAATCTAATCAGTGAAGAACATAGACAAATAGCAATAGAGTCCCTGAATCTATGAATATTAAAGACTTTATTTCAGACTTTTTCCTGAGGCTGGAGCACAAAACATTTTCCTTCCCATTTCTGCAATTCCACATCTTTGGATCAAACGTATTACTGATTTAAAAGATGAATTGAAGTGAAATACAAAGACACACTGTTAAACTTTTTAACCAACATTTATAAAGACATGTCGGACACTCTTAGCCTCACCTTTCCCTGTGCAGTTTCCATTTTATGTTTGGATAATGACCGGCCGTGTGTGTGTGTGTGTGTGTGTGTGTGTGTGTGTGTGTGTGTGTGTGTGTGTGTGTGTGTGTGTGTGTGTGTGTGACAGGGGGTCATCCTCTCATGGAGTAATGTCTCTGTGGGAGATGGTTCGTTTGATCAACATGCTGATTGTGTTCCGCTTCCTGCGCATCATCCCAGATATCAAGGTACACAGCAGGCAAACAAAAACAGCAACTTTTTTGTTGTTGATAAAAGCAGAACAATTAGCACTCACATACCAATTAGGGTTTTTTTCTGAGAAGCCAAGCGTGACAGTGAAATAACAGTATTTACAGAGAGTACAGCCTCCTCACAAATGCATTCCTGTGTCTGTCTTTATGTCGCTTTTTGCCTTTCATACGTTCCTTCTTGTTGTCCAGCTCATGGCTTTGGTGGCAAGTACACTGCTGGACCTGGTGAAGAACCTTAGAGCCTTTGCAGGAATACTAATGGTGAGTCAGCAGACTTCAATCAACCAGCTGATCTACATTTACTTTTCTATAAAACATATGACTTTTCTCAAGTCCCATTGCATACATATTTTCTAATTATTCATTTGAGTAATGAAGCAGTGCAAAAAAGAACAAAAAAAAAAAAAAAAGAAATCCCAAGTAGAAAAGTGTTCATATTTTTTTCATGTATTTTGAAATGGCCTCTACCTGCTGTACAAGTGTCGTGTGAAAACCTTTCATCTTCTTTTTTGGTCATAATCATGCCTTCAAATATGCTGAATGATGACACAAGATCATTGTCTCTGGCTCATAAAACCATCAAATCTGTGCATATTGTTAAAAAACAGCATCACGTTTGGTCTGCTGAGCAGTGGTGGAGATGCAAGGTTTCCAGCTGACAGCTTTCAGCGAGGTGCAGAGCAGTCGCCATGTAAACATGTTGACTGTCTGATGTCTTCTTCGTGCGCTCTGTGCAGGTGGTGTTCTATGTGTTTGCTGTGTTTGGGATCTGGCTGTTTGAGGGAGCCATTAAACCTCCTCCAGACATGAGGTATGGAGCCATCTGCAGTGAGAACACATGATAGAGACGAAACAGACACGACATGACACGAAGCTCTTCCCCATATCTGTGTTGAAAAAATTAAAGCAGAAACACCAAATAATGTATTATTATGTACCTGTATGTACAACCTGAAAATGAGGTGAGCAGCCAGAGTTTGCATCCCACACATTAGAATAACAGCTGCATCCTCCGGCCTTTTTTAAATGTATTTAACAAGCTACTTGTTACATATATTGGTCTTTTTTATGCGCACAGTCAAATTGTGTTTGTACTCATTAACTAAAGGACTGCACTTAGGTTTTACTCGGGTAAAGTGGAAGAACACTGCTGAAAATCTGTGCAATATCATTTCCATTCGCTCCTTTTATATTTCGAGCCTCTAAACAGGAACGGCTCAAAATATAAAATGGAAATGAGTATAACTATCTGCAGCACTGCTTTATCAGATGCACACGCACAGAGGCAGAGACTGACAGAGAGAAGCGGTGGCAAGGAAAGTACTTTAGTGTTAGCTGTTGCTGAATATTGCAGCAAATGAAAAGACCCATTGGAAAGTGAATTTATGGTTGTTGCGACTTAAAGGTTCACAGAAGTCCCTGATCTGGTCTCATTTAATGGCCCTTTATGCAAACCAGAGTAAGTACAGCTGGGTTCACTGACAGTCTGAATATTACATTTAATAAAAAATATGTGGCGATGGTCATTTGCAGTAGACTAAGTAAATATTCCCCTGAGTCCTGGGGCATAGAGTGTTGCTTCTTTCTCTAAATGACCTTTGATCACGTACAGACATCCGCTGAGAGCACAATAACCAACAACATTATCCAGGTTTCATTTTGACCTTTTGGCAAGTTACTTACATTAACTACTGACAGCTGATGTAATCTGTCATCGGCAACAATTCAGTGCAAGGTAAAATGAGAAGCTGCTGCTAACTGAAGGTTGTGTACATTTGCTCTTTGCTAATATTGAGGAAAGATGAAGATTTGACGCTAATTGAAACCTGGTATTTTATGAACCTGGAACAGATTGTAGTATTTCGTTTTTCTAAGTAGCCTGATATGCACGTGCAAAAGAGATCCCAATTAAATGTGAGGTGTGTTGGATGATTAAATGTCTGTGTCATTGAAGTGGCAGTCCTCCTGTGCTCTGCAATACAGCAGACACACAACATTTTCCTCACAGTTGAGTAACCTGTGAACACCCTGCTCTGTTGTTGGGTTTGCAGTGGGTTCTCCAATATCTCCATGGAGAACATCACCTCTAACTTCAGCATGGAGTGTGGCACCTATGAGCAGCTGGGCTACTGGCCGAATAACTTTGATGACTTCGCTGTGAGTAACAAGAGCAGTCAGATCTTCATTGTCGTGATTGGTTTCAGTTATTTATGTTTTGTGCTTTTTGAAAGTAATTATTTGACATTTGATGACGATGAGTTACCAACGCCAATGATGGTCACAGGTACTTTTGTGACGGGTTAGGTACTGTGATTGAATCTTTTTGTACTGCTGCAGACTGCTGAAGAGAATCTTTCCCTTCCTCTCTCTCAGGCCTCCATCATTTTGCTCTATGATGTCATGATAGTCAACAACTGGCAGGCCTTCATGGATGCATACAGCAGATACACTACTGAGTAAGAAAAATACATTTGACATGCACAGCAGCTAATGCTGGTGTTGGTGGTGACTGATGGATGTTTTGTGTTTGTCTTTCCCCAGGTGGTCAAAGATCTACTTTGTGTGTTGGTGGCTCACCTCCTCTGTCATGTGGGTCAACTTGTTTGTGGCGCTCATCTTAGAGGTCAGTTCACTCAGACAACACAGCTGTTTGACGTCACGCGTGCACAAGGTTAATTAAACTGCAAGTAACCATGGAAACATAACTTTCTCTTTATTCATTAAGGTAACGTAGCTAGGGATTAGACCATTTAAACAGGCCTGTGTGGTGTCATTTTCTCTGATGTTGTCACACCTTGTCAACATTTCAGCCATGTGTGACCCTAAAGCTTACCCTGCTTTATCATCTTATTTCACTGTAATTGGGAACATCATTTACAAAGTGAACACCATGCTGTAATGAAGAAGACTTGAAACTAGCGATTGAGACCATAAACTCATTTCAAAAAAGTTTATGAGGTAATAAACCAAGTGAGAAGTAGGCTCATTTTCTCATAGACTTCTATACAATCTGACTTATTTTTGCAACCAGTGGAGTCGCCTCCTCTTGGCCATTAGATATAATGCAGGTTTAAGGCAGTTCTGCTTTGGCTTCACTTTTTAGAGCCTGAGGTTGCCACTGAGTACAAAATGTTAATGACACATCGATAAACCACACTGACAGTTGGACAGGTCACATTTGTCTCTGACCTTTTTAAAATGTAACTTATTTGTAAGGGGTTTTAAAAATGTACATCGTCATTGCCACAGGCGAAATAGGAATGGGATTGTTAGTTTAAGTGGCTTGTTGAATGAAAATCTGGAAAAATGGGAGCCTTATAACTACATATTAAACGTGGTGACAGCACAAATACTCTGTGTTCCTTGTTTTCTAACAGAACTTCATCTATAAGTGGGACCGTAGTCACAGCTGCTCTGTTACAGACGTGGAGAGGATCAGATATCAAACCTCTGTTCAACTCATGTTCAGGTAGGTTGACACTACTGTTTTGTTGTAAGTCATTTAACTGAAAAATCTAGCTCTGAAGCCACAGCTCACTCTTTGTTGTCCAATCTGTCCTCTATCCTCCATGACTTGCCCCTCTTTCTCTGCAGAGAGCAGATCCAGGAGCCAACCGAAGAGGAATTACTATGCCAACTACACCAACATCCACACTTACACATACACTGGTGACACACACACACACACACACACACACACACACACACACACACACACACA
>CALSCE010010660.1:826658-844675 GCA_943593645.1 Bovichtus variegatus
TGAAGAAATATAATTGTATAAAATTTAGTATTGTTCTTGTAATCTGTTGTTTTCTTTTGAAAAGACTGGCCATGGTGTCGGAATGTAATTCTTGGTGTCTTTAATGTAAAGATGTGAATTACAAAGGGCTTGTGCGTGTGGTGCGCGGTACTGCATGTAGGGGGCAACATCACGCCTTGCAGCGGACACTGTGCCGGAAACTTCAGAACAAGAAGAAGGAGGAACCGGAAGTGATCTTGTGTTGTGATCAAAACACACGTGAACAGTTTGTCAGATGGAGTCGGTGTTGGAATTTCATCGGAAAGTCTGATAACGTGGAAATGGAAGGTGAGTGTCAAGGAGTTAATGAGTGTTGATCATAATCCAAAAAACTAATGTGTTTCACATGTACAACATGTCCCCTCTTTATCTTTACAGCCCAATATCTGTGGAGGTAGCACCAATTCGGTGTAGATATTGTTACAAATAAGAAATCCTGCTTTCAGAAATTACTTAGTTAAGTAGGCTAAAAGTACAAATATTGTAATACAAATAATAATTGTATATGCTACATACTAACGTTACTGGAGGTACAAGAGCAAGACGTACAAGCACATACAACACAATGACGACACAACATCGCACTGCAGCGCAGGACCGCGACGCATTGACACAGAAGGCACCTCGTTTACGTTTGCTTGTTCAGATGATATCAAAATGAACTTAAAACAAGAACTGGAAGGCTCAAATGTAGTGAGTACTTGTTGTTTGATTCATTCTCTCCACTCTCAATAACCCCTGTGTGTGCTTTCCAGCAGTAGTAGTATTTAGTATTAAAAAATAAATAAATAAAAAAAAAAGCTGCTGAACACATTGGAGCATTTAGTAAGTAAAGAGACAGATAGCAGAGCCAAAAGACCGAGAATACTGGACTTGCATTTATATTATGATAAAGGTTGAAAATGTTACTCTTGAAAAGCTGTCAAAGCCCTGTGTACAAGAACTTTGCCTGAAATAAAATTCCAAAATGTCCAATTCTACTTGAAATCAGGAACTGTCGGTTCAAAGAGGAAGTAGACAAGATTATGCTTCGGACCAGAGATGCAAAGGCAGTTTTCAATATGTGACCAATTTTGATACTCAACAGATGCATTTCAGTCGGTACCAAAAAGTACTAAGATTCAACACCCAGCTCTGCACCACTGCACTGCAGTAGCTAGTCAGACAGGTCTGTCTCCTCTCCACTGTCCTCTCTGTCACTTCCCTAAACTAATAACTGCTGTTTATACTTTTAATGTGCTTCACCTGAAGCTATACTGTCAGTCAGAACATGCAACATGTAACTAAACCTCTCCGATGTAAGTTTAAGACTGGAAAGGTGTTTACAGCATAACTGACTTCCTCACAGGAAAGTCCCAGTCTTCTTTGGCTTCAGTATCAGGGTTGAATCAAACCTGATTTTTTCATACAGGTTTTTCTTGTTTTTCCATACATCTTTCCAGTCTTAAAAAAAAAAAAATAGATCAAATCCTAGAAACCAATTGATTTTCCTGAAGTTACAAAATGATGATTGTAAATTAGAATCTCATATCGTCACCTTCTTAAACTAATGGCCCAAGTCATATTTAAAAGTTTAAAAAAAAACTGAACCAAATATAGAATATCTATTCTATATTTGGTTTTTTTTTTTTTAAAACTTTTAAATATGACTTAGGCCATTAGTTTAAGAATGTGACGATATGTAATGTGAACTGTCAAAAAAAATAATCAGATCATCCCACAACATCTGGCAGCTGAATTTTAGTTCATGAAAGAAGTTGGATTGGACTATAATAGGGGGATTTAATAGTAGGATTATACTGACTTTAAAACTCAGTTGTCAATCAATGAATTGACAATTATTTTGATACTTGATCGTATAGGTCATCAATATGCCAAACAGTGTCAGCCCCCTGCTTCTTAAATGTGTAGATGTTCTCCTTGTTTTATGGTTGTATAGCAGTTTGGACCTGTGACTCCGCTACTATGGAGTTTTTCCAGTTCCCTGAGGCGGGCTGCGGAGGTCTACATCGGCCCCAAAGGCACTACTGCATTCTGGTCCAGGGCCTCAGTGAGATGATCAGGTTGTGTGTAATGCTAGTTTTGTTTGTCCTGTTCAACAGAAGCACTTGTTCGAGCCACGATTCCTCAGGATCTGGTGAAGGTTCTTGGTGTTGAGGTGAGCAGATATTTCTCCGTGCACATGATGTGCTGTATCGTGCACTGAAGAGTGTACTCCAACTGGAACTGTTTAGTAATCAGTTGTTTTTGTAATTTTTTGAGAAAAAACAACCAAAACTAATTGTTGGTTCAACCTTCTTAAATATGAGGATTTGATGCTTTCCTTCATTGAATAAGTTACAATAGTAATGATAAATATCTTTGGTTTTTGACAGTTGGTCAGATATTTGAAACTAGAAAACCATAACAAGCATTTTTCACTATTTTCGGACATTGTATGTCTGTATACATGCATTAATATATTTGACCCTTATTTTTCTAAATGTATGTTTTTAAATATGTTTTTGCATTTATTTTTGATTTGTAGTTATGTGGTAGTTTTATTTATTTGTTAATTTAAATGGGACAATACAGATAACCATTGTCGCACAGGGAACGTCGTGTGATGCACGAGATTCAGGAGGAGAGTTTAGTCCTCTGAAGTTTACTCTTAAAATGTTGATGTTTGATAGTGAAGTTTACTATTGAACTGTTAAATATATTGTTATCATTTTTTTTCACTCTTAATTATTATTATGTCGACCTCAGAAGTCTCATCAGACGAGCTCTACCAAACCTAAGGGTTTGTTTCAAACGTTTGTCCCACCGCTACAGACTGGGCTAAATTGTGTGCATGTTACAGGAAGAGAAACATTTCACATCTCTGTAAATGTCCCTGGCGCCATTTTCTCATTTGCAGTCTCGGCCCAACTCTAAAGCCGAGGCCTTCACCCAGGCCTTCCTGAAGAACAGCCTTCAGCAGCACGCACGGTATGATCTGAAGAACATGTTGACTCACAAGGCTGTGATACTGGGCTACGCCCGGCCCAAGAAGGACAAGTCCAAGAGGAAAAGCAAGAAGGCCAAAGGGCTGAACGCTCGGCAGAAGAGGGCGATGAAGATCTTCCAGATCAAGCCTGAGCACCAGAGGTTGGTGAGGGACAGTCATCGTGCTCCACATGGAAAGAAACGTGTTTGGAACATTGACACATGGCCGCATCGAAACCTTTTTGATTGTGATGCATTTCTCATTCAGCCCAGTTGTTTTCTCTCCCCACTGTCCTTCTCATCATCACTGTAGATACAAGCTGTTCCTGCCTCTGCATGAACTCTGGAGACGCTACGTTATTGACCTGTGCAGTGGATTGAAACCAACAAGGTAAATCCGTTTGGATCTCCACGGATGTGAAGTTTAAGCTATTTGAGAAGCTCTTTTGATTCGCTGTGTACGCAGACTCATCTGCTGTCTTGTGTTTTTACAGCAGTCCACAGTTTGTGCAACAGAAGCTTCTGAAGGCAGACTTCCATGGTGCCATCTTCACAGGTAGACTTTTAGTTTAGTCTCAAATTAACATCACTGAGTTGAATCAGTATCACTATCCAGTGTGGGAAGTTATAGTGACGTTTTATTTATTTATTTATTGAATTCAGTTAGATCAGAGATTTCTAAAGATGCTGTGTGGGGGAAGGGGACCGGTGCCTGCAGGTGTAGGCATGGGGCGATTATCCTGGCCAAAATAATTAAGATTTGCAACGTTATCCTGATAATTAGCAAAATATGTTTAACACTCGTAAAATGGTACTAATACATCCTGAAATAACTTTACCCTACATTTTGTTATGAAACTAATACTAACTAATATTTTTATTATATCACATACATTTTTTTTTGGTGAACATCCTTTTTGTGAAAAAATATAAGGTAATCATAAATAATGAGGCCCCCCTTCATAAATAAAGGGTAAATACATATGTTTTTAAAGCAACATTGTGTGAGTCTGTTCTTTCTTACAGGAAAATTCCTGTGTTTTTAAATTTAAAGTAAATCAACTTTGAGTCACTCATGTGTAGATATTAACGATTAAATGATAATGGAAATTCACCACGATCAACTTTGATTTGTGATCATATCCTATATGGTCCCATCCCCGTGCAGGTAGTTCTTGTAGTTTGGTGGCTGAGTTGACCTCTCCCCAACAAGGTCAGCAGGTGGCGCTGCAGCAGTGGCTGTGACACGCAGCTCATGCAGGCTCTTTATGATCCTAAATTAGCCTAATTTCTGCAAATGTAATCATCCAAAGAACCCAGAGATTAGTTTTTCCTGTCCATTAAAGCGACAGCTTGGGATCAGTTGAGAGCTGTGTTGATGTCTGTATGAAGGACAGAACTTTCCATTTTCCATTTCGCAGCCTGGTTGAGATGCATCGTCTGTGAGCCAGTGTTGATGTGATACGTGACCTACTGAATGGTGTCTTTCCGCATGTTGATCGATGCGCCTGATTGTGAAACCCTACAAGTACCACATGTTTGAATACACATACTTGCCTCATGATCAGTCTTGTTTTAACAACAATCTGCTTTATGTTGTGAGTTGAGCTTCAACACCATCATCTGGATGCATTTCTCTGAGCGCACACGCAGCGATGACGCTGTCCTTCTACTGTCCCTGTCTCTCACAGTGGTCCGCTCTAAATGCCCATCATATGTCGGGACTACAGGGATTATAGTCCAAGAGTTCAAACACGTCTTCAAAATCATCACCAAAGAAGACAAACTGAAAGGTTAGATGTTTTGCTCTTGTTTGCTAAGAGGTGGGTCAGGTAAATGGGTCACTTTTGGAATGTCACGAGAACCGATACTTTGGTACCAAGTCGATGCTGAAAATCAGAAAATGTGACTGTCCTCTTTTTGTAAAGTACAGCAGGTTGACTCTGATAGTTGTGGCAGAACACAGTTAGAACTGGAATAAAGTGTCTCTGTCTCTCTCTCGCTGTCTCTCTCTCTCTCGCTGTCTCTCTCTCTGTCGCTCTCTCTGTCTCTCGCTGTCTCTCGCTGTCTCTGTCTCTGTCTCTCTCGCTTTCTCTTTCTCTCTGTCTCTCTGTCTCTCTGTCTCTCGCTGTCTCTGTCTCTCTCTCTCTCGCTGTCTCTGTCTCTCTCTCTCTCGCTGTCTCTGTCTCTTTCTCTGTCTCGCTGTCTCTGCCTCTTTCTCTCTGTCTCTCTCTTGCTGTCGCTGTCTCTCTGTCGGTGTCTCTCTCTCAGCGTCTGTCTGAGCGCTGGGTTGATGGCAGTGTTTTTCATATTCATGCATTATGAGGCGATCACAGTTTTGTGTTTTTCTCTCTCCCTCCTCTTGTGTGACAGTGATCCCTAAGAGGAACAGTGTGTTTGCGGTGGAGATCAACGGCTTCGTCTCCCACATCTATGGAAGCAAGTTCGAGCAGCGAGCCAGTGAACGCTCCGCCAAGAAGTTTAAAGTGAGAGGAACCATCGACTTGTGATGCGTCACTACAGGATGCAGTGAGCCTCACCAAGAGAGCCATTACGTACTTGAACTGCAACCACAATTGCTAATGTGTAGCAGATAAGAAGTGGTTTCACATGAGTATCTCCTTATTTTAAAGGAAACTCCACGGATTTGGCACACTGGACTGTGTGCCTGGAGCTTTGTCAGGTCTGAGAAAATAACTGATGTCATCAGCCGTCTCAGTTTGTGCTTGCAGACTACACATTTATAGGGTATCTGCTGATTCAATATTTATATTTACCATCAAATGCATATCTGACACATTGAAAATGCAGCTGTAGACTACTTAATCTGGTGTTCATTTTCCACAAGATACTGAAATACTGATTGATCTGAATGAAAGAAATAACTGGAGAATGTGATTCCTGAAACTGAAGCGACAGCTGCTGGAGAGAAGACGTGTCACTCTGTCGGAGTGTGAAGCACAGAAACTCTTAGTCCCCTCGTCATTGTAGTGCGGCGTTACAGAGTGAACGGACGACAGGCAGCAGCTCAACCACACAACACGTTTCATTTTGGTTACTGCTCATATTTATAGTTGTTATAGTAGTTGTCAGATGCTTCCGGATTAAAATGGCTAGTATCATTTAAAATAGTATGTTGGTCAAGCTATGAAAAATTAAATGCACGTGTGACTCTTTTTATTTAAATTTTGTTGATATTCCTCGAAGAAAAGTATCACCAAAACTTAGTTATCTGATCTAGATTAAGACTGCACATTCCAGATTTTCAGGTTTGTTTCTGTTGCATCGTGTGAAGCCAAAACATACGTGTGTGCCTCTGAGGACACGCGGTTAATTACAGTTCTTTTATGACTGCTTAAGCAAGCTTTTGAAAATGGAGCTAATTTTGTCAGTTCATACCTCCCCAGATATTTTTGCAAAAATAAAAATCCTTTATAGAAATCCAAATCATGTCCCCCGTTACACACTGCATTACATACTGCTTTTTTTCAGAGGTATTGTAAGTAAAGTACAATAATATATGGATCAAAACACAAGACCAGGACATTCTGGTTTTATTTGTACCCTATAGGTGGAAAGGTTGTCAGTGATGGAACTACTGACTATTGAGGAAGTTCGGGTGGAGACGTAGGAATATATCACGCTACTTCACTTTATCTGCCTGTAAGGGTAATTAGCTCCGTCTGTTGCTTTGCAAACATGTATTTGGAGTCCTGTATCATTCTGTACAATGCCACTAATGCACTGACCAAGCTATACTGCATGTCTTTTTCATAGCAGACATTTCGACACGTCACAGGTGGAAATAATCGAATGAATGATGGCTGGATTCCATTTAGCTGCTTCAGTTTTAGGTTCCTGTGTGCTGCTCTGTCACAGTTTACTGGGGAATTGAATAGAACTGAGCCCTCATTAATGTTATTAGTTACACCTGTGCTTTTCCTACTATGACAAGTCAAACTGTCTGCTGTGAATCAGGCCTGTAACTTTATCTCAACCGCATGATAGAAAATATTTCCCTCTGCTCATGTTTATAAAGTAACTGGTTAAGAACTGATCAGCTGTGCGTCCTTCCAGCAGATGCATCTGTTAACCCTACATAGACAAAGAAATGCCTGGACATAGTTTTATATTTTTGAGAAATTCTGAGCTTATTCTTTCAGTCCGCATCAAGTGTTATACTTCATATTATTTAGGGGAACATAATGTTTCTTTCTGGTGTAGTGTAAAGTCCCCATCCTGCACCTGCATGTTTGTGTGAGCATACCATACCACTTTTGTTGATGACTCCATGGTCAACCAGCTAATTTTAGTTTTTTTCAATGAAAAAAGTTGTATTGAGCTGTTTTGGAGCTCCATGTGAAGTTTGGTGCAAATACACCATTTCCTCAGTGAGTCACAGCTATTTATTGAATATTGTCAATACCGGGTCAGCTGTGATGGCCAAATCAGGCCAAGGGCATTAAGTGGGTGGGGGGCAATGGCGCCCTTGCTTGGACCACACCCATCTTTGAAGTCCTTCATATAGATTTCAACCACACACCTGTCACGTTTTGTGACTATATCTCCCACGGTTGCAAAGCTGTGGCGTTGACGAGATCAGTCACAGACATAAACACCTGGCAAAGTCCTCGAAAGTGAACCGCCTCTGTGGTACTTCCCACTACAGTGGGGGTTTCCGGGAGCACACACAATCACAAGCCAAGAATCTCACGGTTCAGACACTATGTAAAGCTCATCTCCATCGTAAACATTCCAAAGTTATTGATTGCCAGTTTCTCATTGTGTGAGAAACTGGCAATCAGGTTATCACATGTACAGTATAGCCTCAGTATATACGTCAATATTCACATAGTGTTTCTCAGGTGTTTAAAAGGTTTATAATGCTTTTAATTTGAACCCAAGTGATGGCTGATGATGGAGTGCATGGTGAAATACAAATGTGCATTCGTCAGTTCATGAGCTGGAAATGTGAAATAGTTAGTCAGAATATTTCCACCTGTGAGTCGAAACAATTCAGTCAAAAGCCATGATGTATGTTTAAAAAATCTGCACATATAAAGTGAAGGGCAAGTGCCCAGCAGAAAGGCAATTTAGGTTATAAAAGTGTTGCTATTCTGTAAATACTGTCATTTCCTCCTTTAGAATTTCTTTTGTGACTCTGAATTCAAATGTAGCTCCCGCCCTCTCACTTCTTGCATAATGTGTTTGCGTTAAAGCTGAACTGACTTTGGAAAGTCCAATTGCGTCACCAAGACCTAAGGGTTTAAATACTTCTGCACAGATGCTTGTCTCATCAGAGAGAAGAGACAAACACACAACATCATCTCACACCTACACAGTCGTGGAACTAGCAGCAGAAACCCGCAGACAACAGCACTGTTGTTGACTACACACACGGACACCATGGTGGAGCAGCTAACTTTTGATCAGGACAACTGGGAGCGGATCCACGCTGTGGAGAATTCATTTGGGCCGTCGGGGAAGCCCCTGTCCCAGCCAGGCCGGGTTCTGATCGGAGAGGGCCGACTGATGAAGCTGAGCCGCCGGGGGCCACAGCCTAAAGTCTTCTTCCTCTTCAATGATGTGCTGGTGTATGGCAGCATCATTCTGAACGGCCGCTGGAACAAAAAACAGCAGATCATCCCTCTAGGTGAGCAACTCATCTGCTTCTCTAGAACACTTGATCCAAGTAGACAAACGCTCCCCTGAGGACTACAGAGAAACATTAGGCTTAGTTGTTTCGTCACGTTTCGGGTTTGGAAATGCTTTGACGGTAAAAAGTAAACCTCAGACTCACAAAGAAAAAGCTACACAAGAATAAGAACAAAGAGCCAAAACAGTCAAAAGAAACTTTCCTGGCTCACATGCTTGTTGACCACACAATAGTGTCTTTGTCACCTTGTCCTAACAAACCATTTTTTTCATCATTTCAGAGGACATCCAGCTGGAGGACTTGGAGGACAGTGTGAAAATGAGAAACCAATGGTTGTTCCGAACACCACGCAAGTCCTTCTACGTGGCAGCGATCTCATATGAAGAGAAGCGTGCCTGGATCGAACATATTGAGGAGTGCCGGTCCAGGCTGCTGCAGAGCGGCGGCTGCAGGCCCGGCTCCACCTTTGCCATCACCTGGATCCCTGACCAGGCCTCCGCGGTCTGCATGCGCTGCTCCAACAAGTTCTCCGTGGCCCAGCGTCGACACCACTGCCGGAAATGTGGCTTCGTGGTCTGCGGCACGTGCTCCAAGAAGCGAGCGGTAATCGCACACATTCACCCGACTAAGTGTTTGAGAGTCTGCACCATGTGTCACTCAAGCCTTTCGACGGATGCAGAGGCCCAAGAGGTGTGTTGTGGGAGGGGAAACAGCACCGAGAAGATAGGCCCGGATGAAGATGAGGTTGAGGGATCCAGTGAAGAAGAGGAGGCAGAGGAGCAGCTGGAGGAGCATGACCCCACCAGGTGGATAGACCCCCAGATAGACTCCTGCTCCACCTATGTCTACTTCAAACCAGAGCATGTGACGCCCCGAACATGAGCACATCACCAGGGCTGCAGCCCCTCGCACACAACCTTGTGTTGGACCTTCTTAAACATGGACACAATACTGATGCAGCGTTGTGCAGCATTGTCGCACCGTTGTAAACAAAACCAGACAATAATTTATTAAGTAAAACAATTTTGTACATACTGTATTTATTGATATGAGTAATTATTAATGATTATTTGTATGTTGTCTTTTCACATTATGCTGTTTGTGGGAACACTTATTGCTGTGAAGTCGTCACTGGATTTTCGCCACTTTTTTATTTCAGCTTGGTTTCAGTCACGTATGTACACTGTATGTCAGTGTTTGTGTACATGTGTGCATGTGGGCTTAACATTGGCCTCAAATCTGTCTTTGGAAATAACTGTGAAAAATAAAGCACTTACAGAAAAACAATCTGTCTGTGGTGATTGGAGTGTTACTGATTGAAGAACTACTCGACACTTTTCTATGAAATAATGAGTCACGCAGATGGCACTTTAAAGCGAAGCCTCGTAGATCTACTGTGAACAACTTGGACGTTCATGGTCAAATCAACAGTACCACATGTGGATCCCCTATAATATTTTGATGAAATAATGATCAGCTTTTTATTTTTATTTTAACATGTTGCTCCAAAATCTCCCATAGGTGTTCAGTTGGGTTAAGATCTGATGACTGTGAAGGGCACAGTGTGTGATTCACATCCCCCTGCTAACTGGCTTTCTTATCAGTACCAAATAAAGTCTATACCACAGTGGCTGCAATAATATATGGCAGCATTACTGATAACAAGTATGATTTACTACATTCTACACACATTTATTGATGTGTATTACAGCTGCAGTCCTATAGAATCCATGGTCACTTGATCTGTTGTGTATTCTTGAGTAATAAGTTAACAATAAACTCATTAATGTAAGGCTTTATCATCAATAGTAGTAGTGGTAAATGTGGTTTAATGATTGATGTGTTAACATTTAAATTTCAGGTCAAAATCGAAATGTTGACGATGTCAGCATGCTGATGTTAGCATTTAGCTCAAAGCATCATCGTACCTAAATACAGCCTCACAGTCGTGGCTGGATAACAAAACAATGGGCCCCGAGGCACACACATGCAAAGGGGCCCCACCACCTCTCCGAGCATGACACACACACTTTAGAGTTGCCTCTTTGCAGTTTTCTTTGTGTCTCTTTGTAGTTGTTTTATTTCTCTTTGTGGACGTTTTGAGTCTCTTCCTGGTTGGTACGTGTCTGCACGCTGCTGGGAAGTGAGTGTTTGTCACTGACAGAAAAAGAGGGTGTGGTGGTTCGCAGTAGAATACTTAAATTAATCAGAATCAGAAAACAGGTCATCAGAGCAGTATTTTCCCTGAACTCAAATTAAAAAAGTCCCTAGACTGTGTAAACACACCCTTTGACACGCTTCTGTATCCTCTCCATACAGTGGACGTTGGTGTTCCACATAGGCAACACTTTGAAAAAACTGTTGTTTAACTGGGTTTTACCACAGGCAGGAAAAGCAACAATGAGCCAAGGCTTGGACTATGGTGTCAAACCTGTTTGACTTACCTGCCTCCGGCAAGCTGGCTGCACGGAGCAAGAACATGTTAAACCGTTTCTGAAAGAAGACGCCGGGCGGTAGTACAGCGTCATCTGGCAGATTGACGATGTCATATGTAGTACGCTAGTACGCTACGGGTCAGGTGCATTGTAATCTCCCTTAGAGTTACCCCTTAAAATATTTAAAATGTTTAAAACCCTGTGTCTCTACACCAACAGTATAATAGTTTGTATCTGCAGGTTCCAACTCTCCAAACTGTATCATACTTTAACTGGGTAAAAACTTCAAAACCAAGAAGCCATGTTCATGTTGCCACATCACTTCAAATGGTAATATTGTGGATATATTCTACATCATTTTGTAAACCTTTTCCCAGAATTAATTCTCACACTTTTAAGGGTTGAATACGCTCCAAAAAGGATGTGGACATGGACAGCTGTATACGGCTGCACAGAGAGTCTCTTATCTTATTATGCAGCCAAGTATAATCTGGCTTTTAGAATCTTTGAAAACTTTTAATTAAAAAGGATGAGGCACCAGTGTCCAGCGGAGTTGAAGATATAGCCTTCAAAGACCTTTTCAAAGTACTCTGAAATGTTTCCAGTACTTTTCTCAGATCTCCCCACTCCCCTGGTTTTTATTCTTCCTCTTGAGTTAGAGGTCCGATTTGAGTTAAGAAATTCCTATTTGATTATTTGGTCTAACAAAAGAAAAAATATTTAATGCATACAAATTCCTCCTACCTATAAATAAGTCATAATCAATGTATATTAATAGCTTAATTAAAAACTACTAATAATGGTATAATATCTGGTTTTATATTATATCTGGACTGTGGTGGTGGAGTTCTCTACTTTAGTGAAATGTGAAGGTACTTTCAGTGCTTTATTTGAGTTTTCTCCACTGTATTTTAGAGAGAAATATTATACCTTCGACAATATTCACAACATTAATTTTACAGATATTCTTTTTAGTTACAGATGATTGTAGATTGTACATTGCAGTATTACTACATTCATTCAGAAAAGTATTTAATTATTTCCCACCACTGACTGTTGAAAACGTGAACAAGAAACGTAAGAAACTGCCGACAGTGGGGGAAGCCAGTATCACTTTGTTTAAGCCACGAAGATTTCAGATAAACAAGAAGGAAACGAAGAGTGTGTTAATCTATGATTTTGAAAACATTGTGGTGGACTTTTCTGACTACAATAGTTCCTCTTTATACAAACTGGTTTTCTAAGGAATGAAGTCACGCACCAACCTTGCTCGAGTCAGAGACAGAAGGTGTCCTTATTTCATTGTTCTGCTTCTTGCTTTTAGTTGATTTCATTAATGTGAGTAAACATGCTGCATATGCTTAACCATATTTGGTATATTTACAATTGTAAAATGACCAGGCAGAGCCCATAGAGGGCGAATTATTGGGGCTCACCACTGAAAACAAACAGCCATCATGGAAGTGCCACAGCTTGAAGACTGGTGCATTGAAGCATTCAACACACACACCAAATGAAAAAAGAAAACTCAATGTGTCTTCCAGTAGTTATGATTTCAGTATCTTGTAATTGTGACGTAGATGTCTAGAAAAATTAGACAGTTCATGATTACCTCCAAGCAATATTGCATCAAGAGTGATGCAATGACATTTAGAAATAAATTAATTCTTTGAATCCATGTCAATTATCATAAAATATCGAGATGTTTTTTGACATAAGGTTTTTTTGGCATTTCTCATCCTTGTTTGATTCAATATCCTGTTGCAAAATGTTGAGAGACCAAAGAAAAATCCTTAAATGCAGCTTTCAGCTGGGTAAACACAAACATCTGTGACACAAGTGTAAACATACATTCATAAAAGTAAACGATCCTCACTTTATAGGACAACATGTGACTTTTTCATTCTTTATCTTGATCACCTCCATACATAACTCCACACAAGGTACTAACAAGGCAGTCTCAGTTGGAGACACGAGTCAGTGATAAGGCAGGAAACAGCAGCCCCTACTGTGCTCAGTCAGCAAGTCAAAAACAGATTCACAAACCCTACTGCTTCACGTGGGCGGCTGTGGCTCAGGAGGTGGAGGTCGTCCACGTGTTCAATCCCCAGCCTCTGCAGTCAGCATGTTGAAGTGTCCTTGAGCAAGATACTGAACCCCAAATTGCTCCCGATGGCTAACGGTGTGTGAGTGTGTGTGAATGGTGATCTCTGATGAGCAGGTGGCACCTTGTACAGCAGCCTCTGACTGTATGAATGTGTGTGAATGCTGACGTGTTGTACAGTGCTTAGAGTGATCGCAAAGATTGGAAAAGCGCTATATAAATGCATAATCCATATAAGTCCATTTACAGGCACATATACATTGTGTTCAATATTCCCACCACAGACATACAGTATATTCACAGTTATATCCTTGATACTAAATGTAATGATATTGAAGGAACAGTATTCATTGTCTGTGGCTGGTATGGAACTTAACCATCATGCTTTTTTGGTTGGTTTCAATACATCTCCCCTATGAACCTAGAATATTAATCATACATTTATACCCTGTAGATTTTAAAACAAAAAAGGGCGAATGGGTGCTTGTTAATACATGTATTTTTTTAATCAAAGAGGTCTATGGCATTTCACCGGAAAAGTCAAAATAAACCATCCGTAGGTAAAAGGATTAAGGAGATGGCATCATGCCATTACATACTTACTGGGAAACAAACAACATTCATTTATAGAAATATGGGAGCCCTTAGTGCAGTGTGTGTGTTAGATGATCTCAGTGTAAATAATTAAGGAGCTATAAATTGTAATTATGTGTTACCTGCAATTTGTATTGTTTTTCCCTGGAAGAGTTGGAGGGGAGGGTTGGTGTGGGTGGGGTTAAGTGAATAATATGAACTGGTTTGGGCTGTACTATGTTTGAGTTTTATTTGACATAATTCCTTTTGCGCAACAAAAAGACTTGGTTCAGACATTTATTTTCCCCTCCGGATAAATTGTGATCATTCCTCTAGCACCATCATAAGGCCAAAGTATTCCTTAAAGCAAATCAAATCAAATTCTATTTATATAGCCCGATATCACAAATTCCACATTTGTCTCAGTGGGCTTTACAGACTGTACAGGATACGACCCCCTCTGTCCCCAGACCATCGCATCGCACAAGGAAAAACTCCCTAAAAGAAACCGCACAATTAAAGGGGAAACATGTTCTAAACCTCAGGGAGACTGAGGAAGATCCCTCTCCCAGGACAGACAGACTGTAATAGATGTCGTGTGTTAGAATAAACAACATAGTAAAATGACAACATAGACAATCCATGCGACAGAATGCCATTTCCTTTTAGGTTTTCTCAAATTTTGCTTTACTTCGCAGGTTTGCCGGTTAAGCCACGGAGCTAGCCTTCTTTGTTTTATTATGTTCTTTCTTTCGTGGGGCGACAGAGTCCAGGGTCATTGGCAGTGAGGCTGCATCACTATCAACAAGATGATCAATTTAGGGGAGATTAAAGTTAGCACAGGAGTCCTCTGTTATATTGAGACATATGAATTAAACGCCAATGGAATCACTTCCTTAAATTTAGCTACAGCTATCAGATAGCCATCTAGTGTAGGAATGCACTCCTAATGCCTTGTAGTCCAGTAGCAGGACTTCAACAGTGGTTAACAAATGGTCTGATAAAAGAGGATTATGTGGACAGACTAATAAATGTTCAATTTCAACACCATATGCCAGAACAAGGTCCAGGTTTAAACAGTGAGTTGGTTCATGTACATTCTGACTGAACACAATTGAATCTAATAATGAGATAAACGCAGTATTAAGTCATTATTGATGTCCACATGAATATTAAAGTCACCTACAATAATTACTTTATCTGTTTTAAGGACTAAACTCGATAAGAATTCTGAGAATTCAGATAAAGATTAGTACGGACCAGGAGGGCGGTACACTATAACAAATAAGATTGGCCTCATTGTTTTCCATGTTGGGTTTAAATGACTGAGAACAAGGCTTTCAAAAGAGTTATAGTTTAGTTTAGGTTTAGAGTTAATTAATAGGCTTGAGGTGAATATGGCTGCAGCTCCTCGGCCTCGAGGAACGTGAGTATTAATATGACGAGGCGGAGTGGATTCACTTAGAATGACATATTCTTCATGTCTCAGCCAGGGTTCAGTGAGACAAAATAAATCTATCTGATTATCTGATATTCATTATTATTATTATCATTTACTAGTCCAGCTTTAGATGGAATCGGATGCTCTCCTGAGATCAGATTTCCTGTTTTGTTGTACTGTTTTTTATTAGGCTTTTATGTATAATCCCTCCTCTGTTTGCTATAGATTTTATTTATTTCAGTGGTCGTGGGGCAGAAACAGTCACTATGGGTGTTTGAGAAGCGTGTAAAACTGCAACTCTGCCTCCTGGTCTCAACTCCGGGTTGTCATGGATGAGGTCCGCTAATAAATTTGTAATGTTAATAGAGATGAGATCCGCTCCTTCCAAAGTAGGATGAATGCCGTCTCTCCAAATCAGACCAGGAGTCCGTTAAAGCACCATTGTGTCTAAGTGCAGCCTCACAGAGCTCGACTGTCCCAGTAATCCAAGTGAGATTTAATGTTGTTGCCAGACCAGGTAAACTGAATTCTCCTGACACCCAGACTCCCTCCCCAGACTCCTGCAGGGAGCAGAGAGGGAAACAGTCCAGGGGCTGAACACTACAGGGGAAGCGTTAGGCCAGTCTTCATTGTGCTTTTTATCTTTGTAAATCACTTGCCTTATACTAATGTGATGTATTTAAAAGTTCATCACTCTACCCTCAGGGTATCTCAGGACCCCACAGGTCATGCTACAGCTGATTTTGAGAACCACAATTCCCTTTGTTAGGCCCTAAATGTAAACAATTGAACTTACTCCACACTATATTCAAAACGTCTCTGGGCACGTCAGACTGAGTCAGTACATTCTAAATAAAGCAAATGTTTTTCTTTATATACCCAACGCGGTAGGCCATTACATTATGTGGTTTGAGATGAAAATAATGCGAACCAACTTGTTGTGTAAAACCAGCTTTGTGAAACACAGACAGATGTGTTAGAGAGATGCTGACCCAACTTTAAGGTCATTGATGATTAAAAGGTATTCATAATAATTCTGTATATCCAATACAACTACTTTGCATTTCAATACCTCCACCTGTACAACATGCCGTTCTTTCTTTTTCTACATGCATATGAGGCAATTGGAGCTTTAATATTAGCTGTATCAAGAGGAGCTGTTTTTGAGCAGTCAGTGTTTTTAATGTGGCCTTACTACAGTAATTTAATGTACATGAAGAGGGTCACGGATTCCAAAAATGTTCTTCCGCTCATTCCATCACATAGCCAGTGGACAGACTGAGAGACATATCGCAAAACTCAACAAAGGATAATGAAGAAACAACTCTGATGGTCAACATCAAACATGCCATGGTGATGAATCCACACACAGAGGTTCACGTTGGTCCAACAGTCAGTCCGTTCTGTTTGTAGAGACAAGTGATTCATTGGTCAGTGACACATACCCTGCTTGAGAGTCTGCCAGCGCAGCAGGGCCTCTTCCAGGACAAACACCTGCCAAATAGTGTGTCTGTACTAACTGCAGAGAAATAAAAGAAATTAAATGAATTGCGGATTTGTTTGTCGACAGCAAAACGATATCTAACTATAGCGTACGACGGGACGGCTTTGCTGTCATTAAACGTGGCCACCAGTTACTTCAATTCATTAAGAGTGTTCTCTGTTTTTGTATTCTTCGTTCAGCGGGGAGGCTGGCGAGAAAAACAAGGTTTACTTCACAAATGCAAGCTAACATGGGGTGAGTAATTGATACACAAATGGTCATTGTGGGGGGCCAACAAGGTAAAGTGGGCACAACCAAAAGCGAACAGTAACAATGCTAACTTGCTGATGTTTGGAATGTTTCCCCCCAATGTTTTGAATACTTCTCACTTGCTAATTGGCACCTAACACCGAGTACGGCTGAGGCTGATGGGAATTCTTTAGAAATCATTAGTTTTGCAGACATTTGTTCATAAAACCAAAGTATTGGACAAATTAAAACGTCAACCTAACGATGGCTCTAGATAAAAAAGTCATGATGATAAGTTATTACAATTCAGCCTGGAGGGGAACATCTGAACCAAATGTCATGGCAACCCATCCAACTGTTTTTGAGATATTTCTGTCTGGACCAAAGTAGTAATAGTAGTAGTATTAGTAGTAAGACAGACAGACAGACAGATGGGCGTTGCAGTTGTATGCTGTGATCACATCCAGCTGGCAGCCAATCAGCTGTGGGACCCAGAGAGCAGCAGAGGGCCCCAAATGAGCAAAACACAAATATGACGTGTCCTTTCAATGTTGCATGATGTATTCAGTTATGCACTCATTATTATTTATCGCCATTTAAGTATATATTTGAATAATATTCATGTAGTGTTTCATACCTTCACTCTGTACTATTACTAAACAAATGTTTGTAATAAAAGGGTTATTGGGATGTTTATAGAGTTTGGAGTTTTATGAAAGGAGACGGAGGAGTGGGGGCGTGTTTTTAAGAATTTAAATAGTTTATTGAACAGGGCATCTTTAAGTTTTCAATTAACATGTCCACCATTTGTTTTGGATGGATTTGTGTTGTCACCTAAACGCCAACGACACCTAAAGTTATTATTTTTTCTTCCCTATATGACATGCCAACAATGTATTGAGTCATTTGTGCGTTGTGATTTATTTAAATGTGCTGTTGTTTTAGAATAACGTGTGGTTGAATCGCTCCGCAGGTAAATCAGTGCATGTCACAGCAGCAGCATCAGATCCTGTCTGTCTCACGGTGATCTACACTGTCTCACTGTCTCATTGTGATCTACACTGTCTCAC
>CALSCE010010660.1:866145-890198 GCA_943593645.1 Bovichtus variegatus
AAAAAAAAAAAACACTTTAGGGACATAAACCAATCAAATCTAATTAAAAAAGGCCTAACATATTTTCTCAAGAAGTCTAGAAACTGATTGCATAATGAATAAAGCATGTTGTGGAAAGAGAGTTACTGCATTAGCTATGTGCACTGGTGATGCTGATTATGATGATTGTGGCGTGGTGTTCATCAAGGACCGTGCCACAGCGAGTGTGGAGACCAGGGCTGTGACGGACCAGACACCGACCACTGCCTCAATTGTGTCCACTTCAGCTCAGGCACTTTGAAAAGTGGCAGGTAAGACTTGATAGAAGGAAGTGTCCCAAACTTTAAAGCTGAACTACTCGATGTTGTTTTATTAACAATTGTATCATGTGTATGTGTCATTTGAAAAAAGATCCCACTGTACATAACCTGCCCAGCTCCAAAAGACAGATAGCAGTTGTTAGACCCCGTAGATTACGCCTTACTAGACCAACTCTCCTTTTTAAAGGGTCTGAGCCCCAAAACCTATTAATTGGGACCTTAATGGGTTCCTAAGGACTGTCTAAGCTGTCAATGAGGAGACTTAGCCTGGCTTCTACTACCTATATCCAGACGTCTATCCTGCTTCATCCGATACTACTGCTGATTGAATAGCCTTGAAATCAATTTGAGACTAGCTGGTGAACAGTGGTGACCAAACCAGAGCTAAAAGGAGCGTCAGGTGGTCAGTCAGTTGGCCGGAAAACAACTAATTTGCACCTTAGTTCAAACCAAAAGTTCACTGGACTTTCATTTATGACCCGAGATGTTTATTAACCCTGAGGTAGGTCTATTTGTCTTTAAAGTTCCCTACTTTACCATGGGTCTAGCTCCATAAGTCTGTGTAATGAGGTGTAGATTATGAACTGTAATACAGGTTTTAGCATTTTCCCATCACACCAAATGAAATCAAGTTTATTTATTCAGCCCAATATCACAAATTACACATTTGTCTCAGTGGGCTTTACAGACTGTACAGAATACAACCCCTTCTCTCCTTAGACCCACCAGTTGCCACTTGTTAGCCAAGGGCTGCTCTTCATAAAAAACGTACTCGAGTACAGTTTGAATTTGGCAAACCTCAGTCACCTGTTTATCTGTGCTGGCGTAATCAATACAGATCCAACCATACAAGCTCGTCCATATTGTGGCTGTAAACTAACTCTTTCATCGCCCTACCTCCCCCTGTGTAGAACCTGTGTGAGCCACTGTCCACTGGGACACTATGAGGACACAGCGTCTCGTCGCTGTAGACGCTGCTCTAAAGGCTGCGAGGGATGTGTTGGCCGATCAGCAGGCGATTGTCTCTCCTGCCGAAGAGGCCTTTACCTCAACACACTCAACTCCAGCTGCATCGATACCTGTCCCCCAGGTTACTTTGCTGAGGAGAGTAAGTCAACACATCCACAGTGTCGACCCAACTCAGCTGGCCTTTTATTAAATATATATCTTATGTACCAGTCATGTAGGTCAGGGGTGTGCAACATTTTAGCTCCATGGACCGTTCTTATCTTCCCTACCTCAAAATCTCTAAAACAGTCCCTCAAACTCATAAGGTTCTTGTTCCTTATCCATATTAGCCAACACTGCGTCACAACCCTCGGCGACTGACACAGGCGAAAACAGCCTTTAGCGTCTGTATGAGACGCACTGGGTGGAGGTGACGAGGAGGACCCAAACGCAGATAACAGACGATAGGATAACGAAAAGAGAGCTTTATTCTAAAAGCTTACAAAACAAGCAAACAGGTAAAAAGCAAAGAACTGAGACACAAACCGGGCTGGCACGAGGGACCACGGTGCTCGCCAACATGGCAGCCGAAGACAACGTACCGACGAGGAACAATGAAACAGGACAGGAATATATCCACACAAACACTAATGACAGACGAGACACAGCTGAGAGGGCAGGTAATGACACAAGGGTGGCAGGGTGATTACAGAGACAGGAAGTCAAACTAAACAGGACACAAGTGGAAAGCACTTTACAAAATAAAACAGGAAGTGGGGAAAACACAAAGACCATGACACTGGGCATTCAAATGAAAGCAACGTAAAGCTATCCGTTGCAGTAACAACAAGCAGAGGACTTTTATCTAGGAGACCACTGTTTGTCTTTTCCTAATTCCTAAATGTTTTGGTTTAAATTCACAACGTTAACCATGTGTTTACTGCGACTCGAGTGGAGCGTCACAGTTCGACACGCAGGGCTACCCCGTGCCTCCGAAAGAGACGCTAAGGGGTCTCTAATAACCGTCCGGATGTAAAGAGTTGGGAATAAGAATGGTTTGAAAGGACTGATGGCCTTCCATTCCAATGACTTACTTTTGTTTAAAATCACAGTGTGGGCTCGATGGGGACTGATGAGGGAAGACACACCCCACCGATTTCAAGGCAATTACAGCACAAATATCCTATAACAGTCAAATATAGGGAATAGTATCCAATCATAACGTTTCCTGGTACCCTGGTGGTAAAGGGTCAATGGTAAGGCCTGCTGTGGGTTTGCTGATTCAGAAGTGGCTCATGTAAATTGTTAAAAAAAGCTTGGAGCCCTAATTTTGTTATTTCCAACACTATATTGATGCTTGTGCATGCTGTCTATGCCAGATCAGAGACAGTGTCTGAAGTGTCATGACACCTGTGTGAGATGCCTGAGGTATGCAGACAGATGCACTGCCTGCAGCAAAGGCTACAGGTATGTTGAAACGGTCAGACTGCCATTTATATTTGAACTTTGAATTTTTAAAACAACGTATCGTAATGTCGTTGATTGTGTTTATAGTCTGGCAGGGATGACTTGTGTTCCTGAATGTAGCAATGGGACCTTTTTCCACCTGGAAGAGATGACCTGCAGCCCGTGCCATTCCTCTTGTCGGACTTGTACAGGTCAGTGAGTTTATCAGGCATGTGCAGTTTCTACAGTGCCACCACAGAGCCGCAGTGTCTTACAGCTTCACCTTTGAACTCAGTTTAGGAGACATTAAGATGTACTTCAGCGTCGAGGCTCTGTGATGTAGAAACTGAAGAGCAGACTCTGAATGCTGCTTTTATCTCACGTTTATCTGCAACACTGTTCAAGTAACCGGTCACCTGTCTCACAAAGCCAAATGTGCTATTTAAATGTTTCATAAAGCGCTTTACAAAAACATTACAAGCATTAAGACACAGGGCAAGGACAATGCTAATGTCAAAACCTGAGGTAAACAAGACCTGTGGCCCAGCAGGCGAAGCAGAAGAGACTTTAAGTTTAATGTCTGTGTTTCCCAGGGCCGGGGGAGGAGGAGTGTATCCAGTGTGCTGAGGGCTACCTGCAGCAGGAGTGGAGGTGTGTGCAGACCTGTAGTCCTGGCTACTACTCCGGAGAGGCAGCAGGAGTCCCTCACAGGATGTGTCACAGGTGGGTGATTCTCAGTGCGACAAACATCACTCATTTAAACAGCTTTTTCAAACAATTACACAGTAGCTTGTGAAAAATGGTTTCAAGTCAGTCAGTCAGGGTTCAGTGCTTCTCATATTTATGACATAACAGCCACTGTAAAATCTAAATCTTGGATAATTCATCTATTGCAGATGAATTATGTCAATATGTATTTGAAATATACACCGGGCAGCTGCAGAGGAAAACACCAGCTTCAGCTTAAGTCAAATTAATCAAAATGCTACGTACGGCTTAATGCTTTGTAGCAACTTTCTCCATATGAAAGGAACACAATCGGTGTTTGTTTGAGATTTAGTGATTTCAGTGCTGTTCTGATGGATTTATCTCTTAAGGTGTGCGGAGAACTGTCTGAGCTGCAGTGACCCCGGAACAACTTGCACCAAATGCAAAGAGGGATACGGTCTGGTCAGCAGGACTTGTATTGTGAATGCATCCTGTAATAATGGTGAGTTTGAAAGGATGTGCTCGGTCGGGTCAGTGAGAGCTTAAAAATCATTTGGGTCGTGACGCTCCAAAAACATCTTTGACCATTTTACAGGCGCACCAGTAGCGACAGCGTTAGGCTACAGTGGAGCGCATCACGTCATGACGTAGGACGATTTCAACTAAGTCCCGCACAGAGAGACGTGAGAGGGTGTAAGGCCTGAGCCTTTTCAAAGCCTTCTAGTGTTTGTGGGCATAAGTTAATGTTTTATTGCTGTCCCAGTATAGCTCTGCTCTGTCAGTTGTACGTTAATATTGTTATATATTATTATATGTTGTTTTAGGTCCTCTAATGCAGCGGTCTCCACCTTTTTGCACCACGGACCGGTTTCGTTCAAGACAATTTTTCTACGGACCGAGGGGGGGGCAGGCATAACAAAACACACAAAGTGCAAAACATATCATTTAATTATTACATATATAATGTAAATGTGATTATTCCATTTTATATTATGCACTTTATTTAGATTATTATTACATTGTAAAATATATAATATGTAAAAAATGTTTACATATAAATATTACTGACACAAAAAAAATGTTTTTCTTCTTTCTGTGCGGCCCGGTACTGGTCTGCGGCCCGGTGGTTGGGGACCCCTGCTCTAATGCCGACTACTGGCACTGCTAAACTCTTCTGTTTTTTTCATCAGCAGCACCCACTTCTATTTTCTCAATATTAAGGAAAAATGCAACACATAGCAGATACAATTGAAACGCTGAGCAGACAGTAAAGGTTTATTTAGTTGAGCTGATTCTGTGCTTCTGCTCTGTCTGTCCGTCCAGCTGATGAAGTGTTCTGTGAGATGGTCAAGTCCAACCGTCTCTGTGAGAAGAGGCTTTACCGTCAGTTCTGCTGCCGTACCTGTCTGATGAGCGGATGAGGACTGATGCTCTAAATCAGGGATAACAGCTGGAGTGGTATCATTTTGTCAAACGTACAATCACTCATAAAGAACTAAGATGGCTTCAACTGTTTTACAAATGTCGGATGTCTCACTTTGGAATGAAGCTCTTCAGTTGTATTTGTGCAGGTTTCTGAGGCCTGGTGTAATTTTCATAGAACATTTTGTAAGTGGAATGTGTAGAAATGTTTTGTACTGAACATGTATTAAACGTGTACAAAACTGCATTATGGTGATCTGGTGAAACTGCATTATCCTTTTTACAATATGAATCACATCAAATTAGTTTGACTTTCTATACCATTTCATGATCTCAGTTCAAAGTTGTGAGCTATTGTCTATTTCCCATCACCTGTTTTTAAAGAGTTTTTATTTTGAGCTCATTAAAATGTAAATAATAAAGCACACTGAGCTTTTTAGCACTACCGAGCGTCTGAGCATCTTTCAGCCCAGCGTTCTTCTGCAGCCCCCAGCTTTACTGCTTTTTACACTCATGCAGCTGTTTTCGGGGAAACGGTTCCGATAGACTCGCTCGTGGGACATGAACCAGGGATGTTAACAATAATTGTGATCAATATTAGTTCAAAAATAAAATAAATTCTTGAGGATGAAGATGGAGAGTGCGAGCACAAACCCCCGGCTAGCAGTCAATCCCACGTGTTGCAGCCTTCAAAAACCCATATGGTCTGAAGTGTTCAAGGAAAACACACAACAGCTGTAAACTGGTGAGTGACCTGAGGTTTAAATTCTTGAGATGAAGCAACTGGAATGTTTTTATGTCCTCTTGGTGTATAACTGGAAACTCACTTGAGTGTGTTGTTCCCGGTAATGATGAAGATCCTCTCCTTACGGAACGGGGGGAGGGTTGTTCTGTCTTATATCAGACCCTCTTGTCCTGTTAGGGTCCGCTGCTCAGCTGAAGGCAATCAAGTGAGGACACCAGTTAATAAAATAATAAACACATTTTCAGTGAGGGATGCTCCATTCAATATGCACACAAGGACAAGTGATGCCACGAACATGATATTAAAGATGTATAAACCTGTAAATTGATTGCGACATCATCTTTCATTTAATTTCTGGCACTTTTATTGTCTGAGCTATAAACATCTTTTGAAATATGAAAAAAGCAAATATCCCTGTGTGCTTGAACATACAATTGTTTTGTTTTTTTCCGTTTTGGCAAGAAACTACGATGTTCCTACGACTTGAACTGTTAAGGATTACACTTTGAATGACTTGAGCCACACGTGTGACACTATGTGCCCCATAGGTGGTGCTAAAAGGTCATTGTTGTAGCGATAACTTAGGTTGTTTTGGTGAGAGAGAAAGAGAGAGAAAGCTGGAAAGACAATGTACGTAGATCTGTACTATGAGTGAAACCCTTCAAGACACACCGCTGCCCTCCGCAGCTACAGCTCTATTCACAGCACATTTAGCCACTCCAGATTCTAGCTGGATTTGACTGTAATATACAGACGTGGGACGAGTTAAAGGAGGAACCAGAATAAATGATGTTTGATTGCTTCCGTACAGGTCATGAGGGTTCACTGAATGGTTATTGTGGCCTTCACGGTCAGCGCTCTCCACCACCATCATGAGAACTCCACACGAGGAACATCTTTTAGCAGGATGCTGTTTTACCCTCCAGCTGTTAATCGAAGCTGTTCAGGAGGATGCACGAGACACTGGGGATCTTTCATCAGAGGCATTGCTGCAGTGTACTCCTACTGGGAACTGCAAACAAAGTAAGAGTTTGTAAACAGATGTTTTTATGTAGTTTTTCTGTTGTTAAATTACTTTTTTTTCCATTTGTGTTCCTCTATTTTTTGGATTCTTCGTTCACAGTGGAGGCATGAGAGAAAGACAGTTTTCTTTAACGATTGAAGGCAACACGAGGGGAGTAATTGATATACAAATGATCGTTTTGTGGGCGAAGTGTTCCTTTAAGGGAAGTGAAGCTTTGATGTGTGTTAAATTAAGCATGAAATGAGAGTAATTGTTTCTGCAGCTTACGTTCAGCAGACCGGTCAACCCTTCCTCTGACGTGCTGCACGTTTGGCTTGTTGCTCTCTGCTAAGAACTCCTCACAGGTCAGGGGAGCTGAGCTTCCCCTAACTCCTGGATAAAAGCCTGATCAGACTTGACTCCTGAGCCTAGAACACTTTATGCATCAACGTGAGACTTTCGCACTGGGTGGGACTGATGTCACACCTGCCGTTACTGACAATGGCGGAAAAACACACTACATAAGTATTCAAAAGAATTACTTAAGAGTACAAAAGTATTGGCATCAAAATATACTTAAAATACCAAAAACAAAATGGCCCCATTTCAGAATGAGTTTTATAATTATTGACCCATTGTGTTCATCACGTGAATGTTTCAGCTGGGTGTCAAAGGTGGAGCTCATTTTAATGACTGCATGGAGTGCTGGGTGACTCAGCCTGTACTAATTATTTTAGATTTTGTATCGACTATCAATCTGAGAGGTAACAAATAAATGCAGGGGTGTAAAAATAATATACAATACTGGCTTCCAGAATGCAGTGGAGTAGAAGTAGCATAACATGTAAATACTCAAGTAACTCAAAATTGTTTGCAAGTACAGTAAATGTATTTACATTCCACCACTGGTCCCAGGCCTACCTCACAAAAATAACAGCATTGTCTCAGGAAAGGAAACGGAACTAAACTGCTCATCAGACCAACACCTCCAGCAGAGAGAAAACCTTTTAGTGAAACACATCGCCCCTAGTCTTCAGGCGCTGATCACTGACTGCATACTTTTCTCTGGAGCGCAAATGATCAGATTTTATGTCCAGTCTCCAAACTGACCATTTGATTATGTTTTCATTACTAATGTTGTGTTTATCCTGAAAGAAAAATTGACACGGAGATGTTTAAAGTTTATTTTGAAAGTTTTTTCCTTTTTATACACATCTACATATTTACAAAAAAAATGTAATTCAACAAGCATCCAAAAGAAACAATCTGAGCTTCAAAGGGCAATTTCTGAACCAAACTCACACACCCACAACATAACATATGCATCACGCTTTCACATTAAGAAAAGATCTAACACACACAATTGTACCTACACGCACTACCATGCACAAAATGCACCCTAAACTGCAACCACACGCTGCCTGAGACACTCACGAACAGAAGTGTTAACAGCACAAAGCATACAAGGCATATCACACTAATGTGCAACATTTTTAAACACACATCCACATTGAACAAACACCCACACAAATTCACTCCACCAGTTAAAAAAAAACAAAACAAAAAAACTCTGGATCCTTCAGGGAATAACGCCTACAGCTTCACCCTCTGTGTAGTAGAGGTAGGGAGGGATTTCACGCTAAAAAGATTTGTACTCGTATATGTTATGTATGACATTTTATGAACCATTAGTGGTTGACAAGCTATGTGACTCGGAGACATTTTTTTTTAATGGATATATTTGCATATAAAATGTTACTCTAACAGAATGTTCCCAGCCAATAGAACTTGTATTTTTTCCCAATCCGACTAGTGCTACACATTAATTGCTACACTTTGAGAAGGTAAGTACATTTTTTTCTGGTTTCTATTATGCATCGTTTCCCTCCACGCTCACCTACACAGAGGTCTGTAGAGTACAGCGTCTTTGTGGACCGGGCATTGCGAAGATCCACCGACAGGTGTGGGTTAAAGGACAGATCAATCGGAATTATATTTGTCTCCATCATCATCCTCCTCCTCATTTTTATCTTCACCACGGCAGCCCAGCTCATGCAGCACCTCCCTCTGGTAGAGCCCCCAGCTCCTCCGGCTGTACGAGTGCTCCTCCTCCCAGTAACCTGCAGACATGAGACACAAGGACGGTGATATAATAGAACCACCACATTTGGAAAGGTGGTGGTTCTAAAGTGACTGGAAGACTGGACAAACCACACAAAGACCCCCCCCCCCCCCCAACCATACACGCACTTCTGCTGGGTGCTTTGTTCTCAAATGACTGTGCATAGTTGTTGTGGACTTGTGGTGTGCCAACTTTCACTCCACCTAATTTTCGTTTATTCTGTAATGAAGTTCCACACAGAACTTTGTTTGAGGGCTGAAGTAGTCTTTGCGTGTTTCTCATCATCTAGCCCATCTCACAGCGCTGTAACAAGCGCTTTACTGCCTTTGTGCAGAAAAGACAACTTTAATATACTTTAAAATAGAAATATGTGTGATTTTTATATTGCACCGACTGAAGCAGGCGGATATTTATTTGCACAGGTGAACTTTAAATCCTTTAAATCCAACGCTTGACATTTTTGTTCTCATGAACCTGATTTACTAGTTTAAGTCTTTTGTTTTTAACTCAAGTGTTGTGGTCAAGTTTGTATTGTACTTCCAAATAAAAAAGAAGAAAATAATCAACGTTGATGAAGTATGGTATGGTTATTTTAAACCATTTTTCTTAATTGAATTTACAGAGCATTTACTGCATCGCCTTCAATAACTGACACATTAATAAATGCATTAGCACGTACCGCCGTAGCGCTCCTCTCTGTCACTGTCTGCATCACTGCCCTCGTCAGGGTAGTCATTCCTCCAGTTGCCTTCCTCGTTTTCATCATCCTCATCTTCATACACCTCCTCTTCATGAACCACAAGGTCAGGCACCTGGGATAAACAACAAGCAATTTATCTGAAGGCCTCATTTCTGTTGATTCACTATTGGCATTATTGTCCTCACAGAAACTGTTTGTAATAATGATGAGGATTAAAGGGTTTTTTTTTTTAAATTAGCCAGCTTCATGGTTAAAGCAATAAACTGAAATCAACACTTTTGGACAATCACTTTGAACCACTGTCCCAATACTTAAAAACGTATTTTGTATATTTGAAAGTTTTTAAGTTCCTTGTTGTGAATAATTTTGGCCAAAAATAATAAAAAAGGCAGGAAATGTCACCCACAGTTTTGAATGCTACTTTCTATAGACAACATTATTAAGGTACGTACAATTTTCCCCATAGAGTGGTTTCACCTGGCAGATCAGAACAGGTTTATTCGGCACTGACAGGCCTAAAGCAGCGTTTGATCCATGGCCACTGCTTTGACTTAGTTCGGCAAATATAAAAAGATAGACAGCATAACAGGTAGGCAAAGACTTGTAATTTAGTCAAGCCCGACTGCATGTCAGCTGACACTCGCTGATTTATCCACCAAACAATTTCACAGGCAGTTAGGATATAGCGGGTGTGAAGCTTCCCCCATGTCTACTCTCTACTTCACCCATGTCTTCATTCACTCACTCAGAGTTCAGCACTCATTCATCTGTCCGTCCATCCATCCACACACACCAGTTCTCCCTCATCGGCGTAGGCCCTGACAGACAGGATGTCCTGGATCCACCCTGGTGTGACCGTTTCCTGGTAGTAAAGATCGTAGACGTAGTCGTCGTCATCCTGCTCCCGGAGCTCTTCCCCCACTCTTTCTCCAGTTATGCTCAGGCGCTCCCGCAGCATCTTGGTGCTGTTACACAGGATCACTTCTGGGTCCGAGGACAGCGTCTTTATAGAAAACAGAGTGAGAGAATAAATCCCTACTGAGGCAATCCATACCAGCAGAGATAACTAATCCCTTGAATTATGAACAGAGAACAGAAACGAACAGATTAACACACTATACCAGGGGTGCCCACACTTTTTCATCTTGGGAGCTACTTTTAAAATGACCAAGTCAAAATGATCTACCTACATTAAAAATGCTAAACATATATTTATTTATATTGTGGCGAGCACCACGGGAAGCGAATGGATAGAGAACACCAACGAGTCAGAGACGGGAGTACGTTTTATGTTGTCCTGTGCCACATACACCGCAAGACCCCAGATACAACTTTTATTACCAGGAAACTACCACCTGTTAACCACAACACACCGGGGGTCGCCCCCTCCGGGACATAACTCTCACCCATGGTGGCAAAGCACACAAAACATGAACACGCATAATTAAACAACACCACTCACGGACAAGTCTGCGCACACATCAACAACAACAGACTTCACAACTTCTTCGAAATAGCGATCGTAGAGTTGCAGATCAGACAAACGCACTTTGAATATGACATGGTGAAAAAAAAGTCCTCCTCCCATTCTGGATGGAAGTTGTAAGTTTTTGGTTTCTTACTTGGTCCAGCTTCCCCACTCATTTTTATACCCTTTCTTTAGCAGAATTGTATAAATTGGAAGGCTAACTAGCTAATCAGCTTGCGGTGATTTGCAGCTGGCGGGATTGACCGCGCATGAGTGGTGAACCGCGTGTTAGAAAAGATGAGATCTCAGACTGGCTGACCTGTACGTCAATCAAGTGGCAAATGCCATAGTGAGAATGGATGATAGGCTAACTTTTAATTACATTTTTTTTTTTTTTTTTTTTCAATGCCATGCGATCTACCCACACTACCTTTGCGATCGACCGGTCGATCGACGTACTGAGCACCCCTGCACTATACTATAAGGAGCTGAACAACGGAAGGAATTTGTACACCATGTCACAGAAACACATCTAATCTATGTATTCAAACAGTATTTAGGTTATTAAGTTATTAAATACAATAATATCATTTGCCCTGTTGAACGTAAACACATGTTGTTCAGCAATTATACTGTCACTAGCTCTAACTTCAGAGTAATGCATTATACTGCTTTTTTAGGAATTCTAACCTTTCGTTAAATTTTTTTTTTGGCTATGATGAGGAAAGGTTTTATGGCAGACAGGTTAAAAAGTGGGGGGGGGGGGGGGCTCCCTTACGCAAATTGAATGAAAGTATAGTTAACGCTCACTGCAAGTGCACAACTGTTGTGTGTAATGGGAGTAACACCTGCAAACTAAAAGAAGAACATGTCAGAAATGTGCAGTGTTGTGGGCAGCGTTTAGAAAGCTGTAGCGCCAAATACAGGAAGGCGACTCTGAAACCCAGAAAAATGTGAGAATCAGTGAGAATTAGATCAATCAATCACATTTCCAGTCAAATGTAATACCACCAGTTCCAATACAGATACTTTTACAGATTGTGGTACCCTCGTTCCTCGGGTTACTTTTCCAAATCACTTTGCTGCTTTGCACAGCTATAAATAGGCCTACCTTTTTGAATTTATTAAAATATTACCACCATTATTATCTTGTGTATGTATGCAGGTTTCTGCATATCAATCAAATTTTATTTATATAGCCCAATATCACAAATGACCAATTAGCTCTCTGTCCCTAGACCCTTGTAGCGAACAAGGACAAATGCATGCAAGCACATATTTATGTAAATGTATATTTATGTGTAAGTGGGGCTGCCCCCTCTTGGTCGACTGGGATTTCTTTGAGCGGTCTTTTTTTTTTTTTTTTTTTTAATGCCGAGCGACTCGTTTCCTGGCGACCTGCGAGCGTCTCTGGTGAGCACAGGAGTTGGAGTGGTACTTTGGTGGTGGTTGTTGGACAACTGGGAGTTTCTTTGGTCAAGGACGAATAAATATAGTTTTGCTGCATACCATCTACCACAAGTATTACTTTATTGTATTAATGTCATGGCAAACGTTTTTTGTATGAAATAATTTATTTTAGCTTTGTCGTCATGTTTTTTTTCTTGAGGTTTTTTTGTCCACCAATGGTGAAAATGAATAAAGACAGTGATTTAAAAATAAAAATGTAAATAAATGAAAGGCAGTATGGTAAATCAAAAACATTACAGACAAACTCCTAATAATACTCTTATCTAACCAGCTACCATAACGTTTAACTCACCTTGCCAGAGGATTTGTCCTGGTTCTCTTCATCCTCATGTAGGAGGTCAACCACCTGGATTGCACCAAGACCCAGACATTTGTCCTGCTGTTTCCCAGTTTCCTCTTCGCCCTCAGAAGCTTCTGTCTGGGGGCGTTGCTGCTCAGCAGGGCTTGACAGCCCTGCACGGTGGCTCGAGAGTATTCTGTAGCGTTCCTCCCTCCGGGTGCTCCACTTTGTGCTCCGGAGGTTCCCAAGTATCCGTTGTGAGCTGGCAGCAGAGGGGCGCAGTGCGTGGGCCATGCGAGGCCGAGCCAAAGCCTGTCGTACCTGAGTCTGAACAGGAGCATCCTGTGGTGGGGAGACGACAAAGGTGAGCACTTACACAAAAACGAATGAAGTGTTTGACGTGTACTTCCGAACACCTAGAAGCGGAAGGGAACAGCAGGAACCAACAACACATCTCACCACAAGTGTCACAGTGAGAAGAAGCACATTAACCAGTTAGCATGTGGCCATTTAAGTAAAAAGCAGGGGGGGGGGCAGTTAAATTCTCTTGCAATAACATTATACCGAACATGTAGACCTCGCCAGAAGAGGTTCACCAGTCTAGTAACGTTAATTAGCTTGTGTGGTGGATGAGACATTGTGTATTCAAATACAGTTATGTTAAAGCTACGACAACTTTGGATGAAGTCATGTCATTTCCGAGGCCTGAAAATACGTCATAACTACGTTCAACATCAACAAAATGAGCTAACGAGTGAAAAGGCTAACGCAATTTGGGCTGATGTGCGGCTAATGTAGGCTAACAACGCTGCCTAAATGGAGTATTATGCTAACAACAACTAGCACCGAAGGCGCGTTGTTTTCCAACAAGCACCATCGTTGTAAGCAGTTAGAATTCAGCTGGATATCAGCAGGTCATATTTGCTAAATCGGTACGCTTTTACCGACACGCTAACTAACGTTCATCTCCCGTTTCTGCCACCAGCTGCGTTGACGTTAGCCTGCAGCGCTAGGTTAGCTAACACCGTGCCTGTACCAGCGGGCCTCTCACCTGTGTCGCTACCGTCGCCACGAGTTTGAAGACAGAGTTTTCCACCTCGGCTTCATTTGGCTCCGGTACCGTTTCGCCTGAGCTCTGGGACGTCTCCGGTCGGATGCGTTTGCACGCCAGCAACAGCGCATCTGCCGGGTCGGTCCCCCTTTTTCTCTTGACTCGCAGGATCGTCGTATTCGGATCCATGTTGTCCCTCTGTCTGAGTTTGTGTCTGGCAGCAGGGAGGAGGAGAAACATTGGAGAGCTCCGCCTTTGTTTCCGGGCATCGCAAACGTCACAGCACAAGATAATAATAATGATAGTCAATATTTCCTCCAATTAATTATTCGTGCCGTCGACTAACTTACAAGCAATATATGCTCGATTTTCTTCATGTTTTTCGTCAAAAATATTATTTTGTGCCTTCAAATTGATTTAATGAACTCGTTCTTTGGAGTCTGGAGTCTGCTATCATGATAATAATGAGTTACTATTCAAAAGCTAAAGGATTATTAAATGCTGCAATTAATAATTATATTTCATTACTGTGTACTTTAAATGACGACTCAATTAATTACAATTTGAAATAAATTGAGGGAACAAAACATCTTCCAAAAGGCTTCTTATTTGTTTTATGTTGTTATTTTGGAAATTAATTACCTCATCTTGTTGAAAATTGCACCTTGCCCCATCTCAGCTCATCTTATTTTTACATTTGTCTACACACATATATATATATATATATATATATTTGTATAAAACATTTTGCACTATTTGTACATTTTTATAACTTTTAGAATCTTATACTGTCTCCTACTGTGTATTGCAACTGTTACACAACAATTTCCCTCGCATTAAATACAATTCTATCTCATCTTATCTTATCTTAAAATAGTTTTTCTGTTTGTTGTTATCATGAAGCATGCATTATTATAGATGCATCAACATGTACTTTACTGTACTTAACACAAACACTGATAACTTATGATATTGCATGGACTATTATAGCGTACTTTGAGTCCTTACTACAGTTGACTGTTGAGGTGTGTATAGATGAGTATACTGTCGGTAGCTCTAATGTTTTATAAGCCTCGTCGGTCAACCTCTAGTTTATAACTAGTCAAGAGCATCCATAAGACACTTTTAATTCATTATACGTCACAACAAGCATTATCTGTGTTTGTGTGCAGTCGTGAAGCATTATAAATGCATTATAAAAGTATTTCTTCATGCTTTTATTTATGGTTTTGGTTTATGGGGTTTTATTTCCTATGTCATTTCCTTGTTTCGTATAAATGTTATCCATAAATTGAACGTTGGACCTTGGATAGCCATCAGATGGCACTCATCTGCCACTGTTACACACCCTGTATGTGCACCTGCAGCACACGTAACCTATAAACTGCCTTAGTTTTAGCTCATTTTATATTAAGTGTCTCTACAAGATATGTCAGAGGTCTTTTGTATACTGTTTTTTTTTTTTTTTTTTTTTGTACATGAAACACCTCAAAGCCTGTTAATACCACAGGGCAAAGCAACATTAACAATACTAACAACAAAGCAGAAATCTCAACGTATCACTGAACAAAAAGACAAAAGCTGACATTTCTGTGGTATAACCGTTGACATTTCATGTTGGACATTCAAAGGAAACCAACAACAGCTGAGGTGAACTTCGACACAGGAGTTTGCATCATTGACCTCTAGTGCCCTTTCAGGAAACAAGGAGCCAAAATGTAAGAAACGTTGTACTCTGCAACATCCACTTTTATTCAACAGCCCTCTGAGCAGTAATACGCTACAAATAAGTCTTTTGTATAAACATTGATCTTATTGTATCATGTTTCTGAAATGTAAAAAAATAAGCCTTAAAAGCTAATTAGGAGCAATATATATGCCCAGAAAACACTGTGTCTCAGGTTTTAACACGTCGGCGCTGCAACGTTGTCTTCCTCAACATGACATTCTCACTTTTGCAGAAAAGACAATGAGAGAATTTGTTATTCAGTGATTCACCAATGATAATCTTTGCCTGTCCATATTGGAAATTACTATAACCATAAGAATCATAAGTGTAGCAACAATACATCATTTGAAAGGATTATTGTTCATGATGCATGTTTGTCTACGCAATCTTCATTTAAATAATTTACAACACTGATTAAGTTATTGTTAGTTATCATTTAACTGCATATGACTGGAGTCCAAATGCCAGTAAACACCTAATATAGGCAACAATGCACTTGTTGTAGCTGTGAATATCAGTTATTGAAACTGGTAGTCATCACTTTCTGAGAGGAAGGGTCTTTGACTGAGGAGTTATTGTCAGATCGAGACTTGCAGGTCAAAGCCACGGACCACAGGAACATAAATACACCTAAGAGAGAAAAGAAAAAGTCCTTGAATTCTTGCAGCGTACAATAAAAGCACAGAAGACATTTTATATGAGGTTCATAACATACTGACCCTGCAGGGAGTTTAGTATAGTGAATAAGTAGATCCCAGGAAGGGAGATGTAGGTGGTGCTCGCTAAGCCCCAAGGTAAGCCCAGCACACAGCTGAGGCCCAGCACTGTGGCACAGTCTTTCCATAACTTCATCCCTTTCTCTCTGTTCATCTTCTTCCAGCCACTGCTGCTTTCAATGCCTCCACCACCTGTCCTTAGCCCCCAGAGCTTAAACACCACCAGGCCCAGCATGCAGGAATTACACAGTATCACCAGGCATGGGAAGGCCACAGTAGTGACGTAGCTGACCAAAAGCCTCTGTGGGAACTGTTGTCTCATCCAGCATCTGCAGGTTATTTTAAATGAAGAAGAAAAATCAAGTTAACTTTGAATTCCAAATGACCCGCAAGGACTAAAGCAGTATATATTTGCTAAGAATTCAAGCATCCTGTGTGGTTCAATATTTCAAATCATAACAATAAATGGTGGTTTCTTACATCTGCGCTGTCGAGTTGGGGTTGTTGGCATCACTCACATCCAGACTGTATTTGCCATAAACGCCTAAAATCCCACAAACCATTGCAATCAGTGTTGGAAGACCTGCGTAAAGACAAGACAGATACAGAAGTTACTTCAACAACACGCAGACAGAAGAACAGAGCACTTCTGTTCTCAAAGAGCAACCTCGCCCCCCCCAATAAAACCTTTTTATTTCTCTGTAGGGTCCTTTCCTTTACATAATGTTGTCAGACACTTCTAATAACAATCTGAGCCTTTCAGTGGCAAAAACAGGCAGAATTTGTACATTGACGGTGTGGAATTACCCCGAGGGATTACATTGCAGCCCGTTTAACGGCTAACAGCTGCGGCGCTCTCGCTTCATAGGACCAAATAGACAAATGTTAAAAATGGTTGTCGACATTAGTCACTTAGACACAAAAATGTAGGAAAATAGGTTTCAGTTTGAAAAATACCGAAGCTACCCATTAAACTTTCAACCTGTCTCAACCAGACTCCACTCACCCCATCCGATCAGGCTAAGCTTCAGCAGGTACCTCCTGATGTAGATGTTAAAGACTCGGACTAAGAGAAGGTAGAGGTGGAATCCTTCCAGAGCCAGCCAGCTGACGGTGGCCAGCAGTGACCAATGTAAAAAGAGACCCAGACTCCGGCAGACCCAGCCCTCCTCATCCTCATTCAGCTGCCACACCCAGAAGCTGCACAGAAGGAAGCTGAGGTGGAGGCAGAGCAGCGCTCCTGTTAGTTGCAAATGCACACCGATAGCCTTCTCAGAACGCCGCCGTCTGAAAGGGAAACAGTATAAGGTATATTAGGATAATTTTTGTATTGCCTATTTAGCACATACAGTACTATATATCTGGCTATTTCTGACCTGAAAGTAGTTTCATCTCAACACAGTCCTAAGAGCCCAGTGGACTCCCACCTATCTCGCCATAACAGTTCTGATGTTACCGTAGCTCCTGATTCTTGTTACTTGGAGCAGGCTGACTACTGGGACACACCGGCTTCAATCTTGGAACACATATCGGTCTGGCGACGACAAGCCTCTATGTGCCAGGGGCCATATTTTGGGGATTCCAGTGCAGCCAGCAGGTATCCGGTCCAAGACTTCCTTTTTTCTGTGCTCAGCTCATTGCTTACAGGCCGATAAGCAAACCACATGCGAGAATGGAGTTGAGAGTTGAGAGACGACCGGATTGTTTCACAAGCAGCCAGATTGCAAGCTCATTTTTAGGTAACATAAAGCTAGATCATCGTCAGGAAATAGCCCATGGGTTCCGAGGTTGCATTTTCGTGCATGCTTGAACGTGATTGGTCAATACTACTCGGACTAAAAACGGAAACTAGGCGACTCCGATACCATAATCTTGTCCCCGATTTTTCGGTCATACCACACTTTTGTCTTTCTTGAAGGCATTCATAGTGTTGCAGTGAGTCTTTTGCACGGACAAGAAGTGACAGAAGTAGTTGTGGTGATAAAGAGATCTTGAAAGAGAGGCTTTCTTCTCCGACTGTCAATTTTGTAAAGTTACAGAAATTGTCAGATGCATATGATGCATATCTCACAGTTCTTACGTGAGAAAGGTGTGGGGCAGGGGGTTTCCAATGCTGTTCAACCATCCCCCAAGCACTTTGACGCAACGTGACGCCCTAAGTCATGGGCCTGTAGTGAGTGGATACTGCTATTTTTAATCTAAATATCTCTGTAACTTCAGGTAAGATTTTTAATCATGACAATGTGTCTAAACTCTAACATGGACACAGAGCGATAAGGTTGCTCTTGTGTAAGCATGCAAGATAAAGCAGGAAAGCTTCTTCCTCTGGGCTCTATTGTATATAAAACAACATGTATGTGTGTATTCAGATATGTTTCATTTATACTTGAATAATCATATTTCTGGTCTTTTCTGTTTCAAACCTGCATCCTGACAGGAAGTTAGGTCAACAACATTGATCGTTTGGCCAACAATGTCTCATGGCAATTCTCTGCAACCTATGACAGCCATTTCTGCAGCCACAGGAACAAAACTACCACACTTAAACACTCAAACCCCTAATAACACCAGACACTTATCATCCCTGACGTAAAGTGTATGGTGTTATTAGATTATTGCTTCAGTTTCTTGACAGAAAGTATGAATGTCATCTCTGTTAAATGTTGTTGTATTCTTAATATAATTCACTGTAGATCTATAGAGATCATCAATTGAAGTCGAACAGAAAAACTCACTGTAGACATATATAGATGATCAAGCTGATGACAGTGAAGAAGATGGAGAGTGCTGATCCAATGTAGGTGATATAGCTGAGGTTCACAGCATTTCTTGCATCCACTGATAATTCTGGGTTCTAAAACAGAAAAATACAAGTCCAATTAAAATGTAGCTTAAGTTCAGAAGTCTACCTAAGAACTTTACCTCTTCAGTAGATATATTGTAAATAATATATATTTAGATCTGTCTTAAGTACTTGCGGTAGCACTTTCTATGACGCCCATGTCTTTAATGCATTTTAAACATACTTTTAATGCGCTTTAACTTTTTTTTTGCAAGGATCATGCAAGGTGCATTAGAAGTCCAACATCTTAATCTTTTTTATAATGCATTCTAAAAATACACTATATGCAGTATAATCATATTACGCATCATAAGTATGTTTATAACTCATTATAGACATGAGATTGTAAAATAAATGTCTGTGAGTGAGCAGCAATGAATGTGTTAGGGTTTTTGTTATAAAGCACTATGAATATCTATGAGTGCTTGTAACTATAAATGCACAGTGCCTATAGGCATAACACAAAGATTCTTAGTTTCAGGTGATTATACACTAATTAAAACAGTTAGAATAATTGTATTACATTTCTGCTAATGACCCCCCTGTTTTTGAAAACATCCACTGAAGACAAATTCATTTGCACATTCGGTAACATGTGGCTAATGATGGAAACGATTAGATTTTACCACAAGCACTGCAAAGAAGCTCAGGTGGTTGCAGCTGCAAACAAACTCGATTCCAGTGTGACTGGTGTCACATCCGTCTGTGGTCCAATTACCTAAAAACACACAGGTCATGTATAAATCTTCTTTCATCTGTTTAATAGAAGGAATGAATTCAGGCTGGCATGTGTAGCCTACCTGTTCCGTCCTCAAGCTGTGACTCCTGCCAAAACACACAAACCCCATTTTGTACCTGCAACATTCAGAAGTGTATTCAAAATAAGAGGAAAGCAGATTGATCCAACTGTAATGCCTTCAGAGCTGGTTGTGTTATTGTACCTGTTTGTTGTGTTTGAAGATTAATGTGATGGGTTGTGAGAGGTTTCTGACAGGTTGGGTCCCTGCCCTCACTGCCAGGACTAAATCCCCCAGAACAGTGCCTTTCCTGTGGACAGGCTGGTTTGGTATGAGTAGTCTCGTGCTGCCTTTTCTCTGAGGGGGACTCAGCTGCAATGACAGATAGAGGTGGCAGAGGTAATGCACCAACATTAGCTACAGGGTCAACCTTTCCTCCATTTTCATAACCCACAATGGCTGACTGTGAGTGTACAAAATTCATGGAAGTCAATGCAAATCAGCACGAGGGGAATGTGCTTATTTGAATAACTACACAGATGTAAATAACTTAACGTAGAAGTCAGTGTCAGTGTGAAAAAATATGAAAGTCCTCCTCCTTATCCATCATCCTTAATAAGAGCCACCTTTGCTTAGTCCTTAATTCACCTACATGTCTTTACGAACACGCACATTAGTGTGAATTAATAAGGGCAATCAAGGATGAACTAGTCCCTCCTAAGAGGCCTCCTGTGGCTCACATGTTGGACCTTCAGAGCAACTGACCTTGAAGAAAGTGCTGTTGATCACAGTGGCCACCAGCAGCACCTCTTCCTGAGACCCAGCACCTCTGCTCCTCTGGAGAGCCGAGGATGGTATGTGAACCCTGTGTTCAAGAGTGGGACTCTCTTCAGCCTAAAAACCATAAAATATACACAAAACATTGATAAAAAAAAAAAAAAGATGTATTCATTTGTTTATGGAAATGAAATTGTTGAGAATGATTTTAATTGCACTGATTTGTTCACATTTTCCAAGAAAATAACTTGTACTTTACTTGGGTGTTTCCATTGTATCCTACTTTACTTTTTACTCCACTACATCTCAGAGGTTATTATTGTACTTTTTACTCCACTACATTTGTCTGACAGCTTTAGTTACTTTTCAGATTACAGTTTCTTATCCCCTCCCTGTCCAGTGAAAACCATGTAACCAGATGTTGAATGTTTGTGATCAACTGAAGGATGGAGTGTTCAATTATGTGTTGAAAAAAAATGTAACGAAATAAAGTCTTTAAAAAGCCTCTTGGATCAGCTGGAAAAAGCATTGTCACAAAGCTGAAAACAGGTGTTTTTTCTGAGAAACTCATGAAAATCTTTTTAGAGACACGTGGTTCTCACAGGACAGAGACAAAGATACAAACATATGATAATCTTATAGAATATGAAGCATTGTGTAGATTAAACCACCAACAGTATATACATTAGCACAACCGTAAACATCTACAGTAGTAAAATGCAACATACACATTAATGCAGCAGAAATATGAATCCAGAAACATCATACTGTAATAGTAAAACACTGAAAGGAAATATTTTTCTGCGCATTGAATACTATTACTTTCAGTACATTCTTCTAATAATAATTACATGCTTTTACTTAAGTGAGGTTTTGAATGCAGGACTTTTACTTGTAGTGAAGTATTTTGACAGTGTCCATTAGCACTTTTACTGAACTGAAGGCCCCGAATACTGATGTGATTGAGGAAGACAACTAACTATTTCTCTCCAGTTTTGCTCATGTTAGCGCATTTGACACAAACTTCAGATTGTTTGAGAACCAGATGAGACAAGAGCGGGGAGCCGGTTGACCTCACCTCTTGAGACGAGCTCACCATCCGCTGAATGAAGTTTGGCATTGAGCGGCCTCTTGGTCTGCAGCTTGCAATCCTGTCCTCGTAACAACTGCCAACACACGTTTCACAATCCAAACAGTTACATAGACTTGAAAAAGTATTGATTTCATGTGAAGGTTACGGCCACAGCCGACGCCAACCACCCCCGACACAAGAAATTGTCTTTTGTCTTTTGTCCTTTGATATTGTTTTAATGATTACTGCACAGTCACGTAAGGGTTTTAGAAAGTTGTACACCACTTTTTGGCAGAGCTGCAGCATTTCATAACTCTGGTATAAACAGAGGGCAGCACAGTCATTTAGTACCTTGCAAGGCTTACAAGCCGGAGACAAGAATTTTGTTTCCAACGACATTATGGTAAGTTCTAATAATTGGTTGTTGTTGATGTGCTTATTTTGTTTCAGGGTCTCACCATGTCCTCATGTCAGAGCTATCCCAGCAGGGAACGACCACATGTATTCATTAGTGTACACAAAAGGATGTATTACCCTTAAAAAAGAAAAAGGAGAGCAAGATCTACAGTATCGGCTCAGTACGTGTGTGTATGAGTCACCTGGTCCAGGGGACATCGCCTAGTTGACAGTCATGGAGGACATTTTCACAGAAGTCTGTAAGAATGATGGAGAAAGAAAGTGAAAGACTCAAACATAGTACAATATTGAATGAGATAAATGAGATAAAATGCTAACCCTCTTTTATGATTCCCATGTCTATAATGCATTATTAACATACTTATAATGCGTTATAATCTGTTCATAGCACTGTATACTTATAGTTATAAGAGCTTGATTTTAAGGGGTGCAAGACAACTTTTTAAATAAATGTACAGTCGGTTAATATCTCAGGATTTCATTCAAATCTGTGAAGAAAACTAAATGAAATAGTTAGTTTTACAGTTTGGATAGTTATTTAAGACAATTGAATTTGTTGAAAAATGAGCCGATTAAGTATGCAAGATTGTTAAAATTAAAAAAGAAAATAACATAATACAGACAGAGAATTGTACTAAAAATTCCTAAAAATAACAGGAAAACTGATCTTTGATGCAATATTCACAGGAAATAATCTGCTCAAAATTCATTCAAATCGTTTGTTTTACACAAACGTCCTGCAGTTATTGTGTTATCTATTTTGGTTAATTGTACAGTTTATCAGTTTTTCTACACATTGTAAAACATGTCACTTGGTCAGGGGTTGTCAGTTTACTCAATGATAGAAAATGGGTCCTCTAAGGAAAAAGTTGATTACAACCATATTATAATGCATTATAACATTGATTATAATGCATTATAAAAAGATGAAAACGTATTACAACTATGGGAATTATAATGCATTATGATCCTCGCATGTCGGTGAGTAACACTTTTGAAGTACCATGATACTTGACCTTATAAATCAGTATAACATGCTATATAGTATAATATACAGTGCTATAAACAGATTATAATGCTTTCTAAGCATGTTTATGATACATTATAGACATGGGCGTCATAGAAAGTGTTACAGATAGAACAGACATAAGGACAGTTTGATCACCACTTGCTCAGGGAAACTGTGGCTTTTATTGTTACACAACTGGTTGGGTAAGAGTCCCTAACGCCGTGTGGCAGAGGACCAGAGTGACTTAAAAATCCACCACCTTAATAAAGAGTTAAAATGGTATTCATCTCATAAGCACTCAACCATAAAAATAAACATATAAAAAACTCACCACCAGCTTGGGTCTTAGAAAACCACAGTATGAGAAGACAAAGAGCAATCCACATCGTGTCCGTCTCTTCCTCAAACACACATATGAAGTGACTGTTTGAGTTTTGCTTGATACACGAGCAGCGAGTTTCACATCTACATATATCACATGATGCCAGCAGAGCGGGGGTTGACAGCACATATAGACAGGAAGACGCATTTTAAAGGGTTTTATAATGACCCCACTATTTTTAAGCTGCTGATATAAATTGTCATAGGAAATCTTATGTATTTTATCAGCTTATCTGTTGATTTAAAGATGACTTTTATCACTGAGAGAAAGACAATAAAATCTCCAACGTTTAAAATGTGACTGATTGTTCACAGAAATAGACACCGCCACGATTATAGCAGGGATCACTGAGAACCACACACACTTCATCTCCCCAACAATCAATCGGCATACTAAGCTGCATCGTAAACAAAACAGAGTGCTATAGAGAGTGAGAGAGTGAGAGAGAAAAAGAGAGAGAGAGACAGAGAGAGAGTGAGACAGCGAGAGAGAGAGAGAGAGTGAGAGAGAGAGAGAGAGAGAGACAGAGAGAGAGAGAGAGAGAGTGAGAGAGAGAGAGAGAGAGAGAGAGAGAGAGAGAGAGAGAGAGAGAGAGAGAAAGAGAGAGAGAGAGAGAGAGAGAGAGAGAGAGAGAGAGAGAGAGAGAGAGAGAGAGAGAGAGACAGAGAGAGTGAGGGAGAGAGAGAGAGAGAGAGAGAGAGAGAGAGAGA
>CALSCE010010660.1:890298-926014 GCA_943593645.1 Bovichtus variegatus
CAGACACTGATCACCACATCAGCATGTAATAAATACGGTCGTTGCTCCTGCAGCACTCACCCCATCCAGCGAGAGAGAGTTGGAGCAGGTAGTGTTTGATGTAGGTGTTGAACACCTTTATCAGCAGTAGATAGAGGTGAAGTGCCTCTATGGCCATCCAGATCAAACAGCAGAGGAAGGAGTAGTGCATGAGAGCCGCGACAAACACTCACACCCAGTCTGGCTTTATTGGGGCCCCCCACTCGGTCAGCAGGAAGGCTGAGTTGAGCAGAAACAAGGCCCCGCTCAGAGATACATGTATGGAGATGGAGTAATCCATTTTGCGGTTTCTGAGGAAGAGATAGAAGAAGAACATTGATCAGCACTGCAAGATAAGTGCTTTTTGATAATCAGACTTCTGCTTTAGTTGTGCAATTTCTTAATATATAACTGCAGCATTATGATCTAAAAACACCAAATACATACAATCCACTTTAAAAAGGTAACTTTGGTATGTTCAACCTGCACCATATTTTCCCATGTTTTAGTCTCTGAGTGAGTAATGACAACAATTTTGGAAATTGTTCCAGTATTGAGTGAGAGAGCTGCAGCAGAAAGCGTAGCTCGGTGTTATGTAAAATATTTTCAATGTCATGACGGATTATTAAGATGATTTCAACAATGTGGATGCTTTTTTATATTGCCTTGTGTGATAGAATACATGTATACCTACCGACCGAAGCCATATATCACAAGGGACAAAGCAGGCTTCAGCCTATGTAACTGATTAGTGACAGGATTTTCCAGTGAATTTCAGCAATTGGGTCCCTCATCTGCAGAAAATATGGAATGGTGGAAATTATTTGTAATTTACAGTTGAACTTTTACAAACATCTGGGAACATATCAGAGGCTGGTATTTCATACTGGGTGAATGCCAGCACTGTACTTCATGCCTTTAGGCTTCCAAAGACAACACCAGAAGGTTGTGAGTTCAGCACCAGGCTGCCACCATTGAGCCCCTGAGCAAGACACTTCACCCTGAGTTGCTCCAGCGGGACTGTCCCTGTGGTTAGTCACTGTAAGTCGCTCTGGATAAGAGCGTCTGCTAAATGGCCTGTAATGTACTAGTACTGAAGAAAGATGATCATGTTATCTGTTGTCTTATTTTTTTCCTGTATGAGAGGTGGTAAATGAACAAAGGCTTCACTAACTGTTGAATATATCATTAGATACAAATCAGTCAAATGGTCTTCTTACCAGTAGGACGGCAAAGGGTGTTGCATGGTACAGTTGCAAATAATGTCAGTTTGGCTGTCATTGGTCTCACATCCATCGGTTTTCCAGAGCCAATCTGGAAATGTGAACATTATTACTTAAAATAATCAGACCTAATTCTAAACAGCAAAATACAACAAAATATATAAATACAAATATATATACTGTATATATATATATATATATACAGTATATATATAAAAAAGCCAAAACGGATTACCAACCTACCATGTTCATCAAGATAGTGACACTTTAACCATGAGTCATTCTGTAAAAATACAAAAATATAGAGCTACATTATAGTTAACAATGGATCATGCCGCCCAGTAAAAGAAGTTTCCCCAATAGATTAAGGACAGGTTCAACAAAACAATGTGATCAAATCCAGTCAAATCAATTATTTGAATTCCCATTCAAAGCTAAATTATTCAGTGTTCAGAACATTTTGTGACTAATTAAATAAAGTCAAGTCAATCTTATTTATTCAGCCATAAAGTTTCCATATTTACATCTGAACCATCTGTACAGCATACAAAGCACTGGCTTTTCTAAAGGCCACGACACACCATGCTGTTGGCACCAGTCGGCCCTTTCCAGCAACTGAATCGGAACCCGTGGGAAAAGTAAGCAAAATGACCAAAGTCAAGAGGACACACAGAAGCCCCTTCTCATTTTTAATCTTCATCTCATCTGATCATTCCAATACACCAATATTTTCACAACGACACGGCCATCTGGAATGAGGCTAAGTGGCATAAAAACGGTGTGTACGTATGCATCATTACGACGGCTTGTATATCCTAGGTCTTTCGGTTTCCTTTTGTAATGACGACTACAGACTACCACCACCTGATGGTATGGAGAGCCAGTTGGCTGTAATCTTTGCGGTATGATCATGAGCAACATTTTTTGGGCCAAAACATAGGCGAACATAGTTCTTTGATGTCGATGTGGTGTGTCCTGGAATTTAGACCCGCAGTTGACAATCAAACAGATCGTTGTTGAAAACACAAAAGCATGCACAGACAGACATACATCCATTTGCGTGTGTGGAAAAATTCTGAAAGTCATCGTGATTGGGGTCTTCAGATTCTGAAGGGGTTGTTGGCCCAGTAGCTCTATCCTGAGAACCATTGATGGGATTTCTTCCTGTTCAAACTAAGAGACAGTTTCAGTATATAAGTGTATATGTATGTATATATTTCCATATTCCAACTCACAATGACCAAAGAATCTGCAAACATTCTTGACCGTGACAAAATCTTTAACACATGAGTGAATCAGGACTGCGGATTAGATGGATGATGCAATAAGAAAGAAGATAAAACGGTTATACTTGGAACTGGCTGCGCTGCATGTAGCTGACCAAACCAATAATCCTCTCCTCCTTTGGGATGGCGCGCAAGGCATATGCAGGCAGCCAAATGTCAGGGATAAATGACGTGTTCTGAGGACGCAGCTAGTTGGGGATATAAGAAGATGAGGTTAAACAGGGCAGCTTGTGGTTTTCACTCAAAAACCATCAACGTTAATGTTAACATGGGTCAACAAGGTCACGAGTCATGTCAGCCCAACATAGACATTAACGTGTTGAAATCATGTGTTCGTGAACATCATCGTGTCTTCTGAGTTCATCAGCACCATCTTCATCCCAGTTTGTGTACCTGTGGAGCTTCTATCTGGATGGTGGAGCTGCTGGTGCTGAGGTTAGCGTCACTGATGCTGACCACATTCAGAGACAAGCCCTTCAGGTTGTGGTTAACGGAGCCTCCAGTCTCCAGCCGGGATGTTCCCATGATGTTATGGATAATCTGTCGTTCCGCTCTGCAGAAAGACAATGGACATCAAACAGCTTTGTGATGAGTGGCATGTACGAGTCATTTAAAAGAATGTGTGGCTTTCACAAGTTTTTCCTAACTTAGAATTTTTTTAGATACAAAGAGAATTCACAACCTGTCACATGAGTCTGGTGCACTGGTAACAACCGCCCTGTGATCAAAATGTGTTTCTTGATTGGTCAGCTGATCTGATGGCCATTATAAGGCCGAGCTGTGGAAACAGCATCACTGTTAATATTAATAATATTACATAATTGTTGTCCTGTAGATTAGCCAAACTACCTGTGGAAACAGGAATAACTGCGCCACTGTAGCTACTCATATATATTCATTCATTTAAAAATATTACGTTTAGGTTCTGATTCGTGAAATTATCAAGAAGACACTCCTGTAACTTTTTCTTTTTTTTTCATAAGCCAAAAGGCTTTCCTTATTTTCTGCTCCAAAATATCAAATATATATATATAATATTATTATTATTATTATTATATTATTATAATATAATATTACATATAAACCCTAACCCTATTATTATGAGTCCTATAATATCATCCTGAGTTTGAAAAGGACATCAGAACATTTAGCTATCTTTATTGCTCCCTCATATTCATTCTGTTCTCTCAGTAATAAAAAGTGAGTAATGATATTCAACAGGAAAGCACCGGATACAGCGCTGACACGAGTTAGTAGCTGCACAATTCATCTTTTCTAAATGTTTGAACAAATAGTCTGAACAACAAAATTGAGAATAATGCGAAATGTGTAATATTTTTGATTTCCAACAGCAGGACGAGAAGCTTGCAGTGTGAAATGATTTTTCCGCCCTCTATTCATCCTCTGGGAACCATACACACACACATACACACACACACACACACACACACACACACACACACACACACACACAGGTCTGACACTCACAGGTTAAAGGCCATCTTGACTCCATGGTTGCTACTGAAGAGTTGTGGGCATGAGTCCTTTATGTAGAAGAGTTGCATCATGTCTTCCTGGTCAGAGCTGTCCCTACTCAGCAAATTCAACATTTGCATGATGCTAGTGTTCGTGCATGAGCATAAACTGCAATTGATATCTGAGAAGTGAGAGAGGAGTCAGGCTGAGGGGGGCACTCCAGGCAATAACATCGTTTTTCATGCACTGGTCTATTCAGAGAATTTGGGCTATTTTGCTTCCATAACATGTCTTCTTTTGGACTGATGGAAAGAAATTCAAAATACACATTTCACTGTTTATTTTACAAAATTTCTCCGAACGCATTTGTCAATTTCTCCTTAATTCACAAAAAGTTAGAATTAGATAATGCTTTATTTGCAGATTTAAACATATACAATACAATCCAAAAATAAATGGTCTTGAAAGTGCAATGTGTAACAGAATTTTAATTTAAAAACTGTCATGGCTCCGCCCGTGTCTCTCACTCCGAGTGTTTTCCTTAGTTTCCCTTTTCCCTGTTTTTTTTTACATTACATGTCATTTAGCAGATGCTCTTATCCAGAGTGACTTACAGTGAAGTAACTACAGGGACAGTCTCCTGGAGCAACTTGGGCTTAAGTGCCTTGCTCAGGGGCTTAATATTGAACTCACAAACTTCCGGTGTTCTATTAGAAAGCCTTCTTCGTTTGAAATGTGATCACTAAAAAGTTAATTTCAGTTTCTTTCTGATTTAATTGTCTTTTTTAACTCCCAAGAACCAACGATTAGTCTTTTTTTTGTGTGTTCTGCCATGCTAGATAACCGACTGTGTGGTATCTTACGTCTGTTTTTACCCACATAGGCTGGGTAGATAATAATTACGTTGTCATATTCAGAAACACTGTTCTTTTAAATTTGAGAAAAAAATTAAAATAAAATAAATAGCAAATATAGCTAGACACTTTTTTTCTACCTTTTGTTAAATTGATGCATTACTTTCTTCGGTGAACAAAAGCTAAACTCATGAAACTGACATTGGTACCTTGGTCAGCCAGCAATTCGGGCAGCAGCAGTAACAGGAGTAAGGGAACCATTTTACTTCCTCTGAATATGTCACTGATGGAATAAAGAAAAAGCAGAAATCCATCTACATTTAAATGCCAATATATTCAGTGTACCTCCGCTGTAAGTCAAATCACATCCAAAAGAAAAAGCTTTTGTATTGTCAGACAAAAGAAACAAAACAGCAAAGCTGTAAATATGTCTGCTGTTCCTTTACTGCTCTTTCTATGCAATCAAATACCCACAAATATTAATTTACTCCCCAGATTCCAACAGTGATATAAAAAAAAAGGGACCAAGTATATCTCTCTCAAATAACTGCAATATAGTTAATTCAAAGAAATCAAAAGAGTTTAACTCATTACAGCAATAAGTGAATCACGTTTTTTTTGTTCGGTTTTCTTTTCTCATCTTTCTCCCAAAAACAAAGACGAACCTGAGGTCAATTCTCCTAATCGTAACAAAAAAAACGATGTTCAAATAAGAGCTTGCAATGGCTTTTTATGTTACACCGTATTGTTGGAGGAACATCTTTCATGCAGTTCCGCCTAAAGGGACATTTGAAGTCCAACACACACGATTTCTCTCTATATCAAACTAATTAAAAATGTCCTACTTTTCTAGGAGCATTAAATTCTTAAACTGTTGTCAACTTTGACTTTGACAAGCAATTCCACAATATCTTCATAGTAATACTCAAAGTGCACAATGAAGGAAAGATATTTGAACAAATACTTACACTTTTCCTCAGTGGAGATAGAGTAGTTCTCTTCTGGACTCTGAAGCGAATGGGATGAGCCAAACAACTTGTGAACCGTGCTGGATAGGTTATCTCATGATTAGGAGTTTAAGGTTCAATACAATAGTGCTTGTGTTCGGTCTGCTGGATGTATTTGTTTTATGCAAATAGTACTATAACATTAATTAAGGTGCGTTTGTTTCATGTTTGTGCTAAAGTCACGATCTAAATTCCACTGCTACAGTGAAGCAGGTCTGTCAACAGAATTGTGATATCACGCATGGGTGGCGGTCTACTGGGCTTTCAAATAGAACACTGGAAGTTTGTGAGTTCAATACCAGGCTGCCACCATTGTGCCTGAGCAAGGCACTGAACCCTGAGTTGCTTTGGATAAAAGTGTCTGCTAAATGACCTGTAAGGTCATATACAATAACCTAATGGAAACCTTTCCAGGTACTTTAGTGACACACATTAGTAAAGGTTAAAAAACTGCACAGCACAATATATGCAGATACGTACACACACACACACACACACACACTGACATTGTAAAAAACATTAAAGGAGTTTAATATAAATGCATGATGAACATCAGTAACCTATTATAATAATAATTAACCAAATACAATATACAACAGATTTAGTTTGTACACCGAATCTACAAGCGCTCTATGTTCGATGCTCTCTCAGTGCACTCAATCAATGTGAGATCAGACCCAGATTACATCTGGACACAATGCGGAAAAGTGGACGTGTGCCTTGAGGCAGAAAAACAATCTGCATCATTTACTACGGTCATTAATTAAGGTGCAAAACATTGCCATGAGGAGGGACGTGCTGCAGCTTCAGAAAGGATGCAAATTCAGCATTAACACAAACGTACCAAAACACATGCAAATGAAGAAACATCTTCACCAACTCGACAACACATGCGCAGCGTTTAGAAAACATTCACCGACTTGATGACTCGCGAAAATGTCTATTTGACTACAGCATTTAGAAAAAGCCGCAAGAAGCTAACAATACAAGGATTTTGCATTATTTTTTTTTTCTATAGTTATTCCAATAATATCGGTATCATAAATTATTTTAAATATATTCCCACGATAATTGTATAGTGAAAATGTGATATCGTGAAACACACCTCACAGCCCTAAGAAGAAGTCTTATCAGCCAATAATAATTTACCTTCAACAAGTTTAAAGGTAAAGGTAGCCCACCACACCAAGCACTGTAACAGTTAATATGAATAATAAGCACAGCCCTCAGCGCGTGAGGGAGGAGGAACTCGGCATTTACACAAACTGGTGCCAAGCCCAAGAGGAAAGAAAAGCACACTTCTGGTCCACCACTCAGTAAGTTATACAATATGTTACAATGAGCATGCCTGACATTAGTAAATGTATAATTCATTAACACCCGTCACTAAAATCATGCACAAATAAGACATTTAAACTCGAGCGCTAGTGAAATGCTTAACTTCAAGCCTACCATCTTCTAGAAATGTTGCCGAAAATTTAATGTTGTTGCCACAAGAGACGCAAAAACATCCATTATGTCCAGCCAATTAGATATTAGAGGTATATTTTCCCTCAGTTGTTGCCTAGATTAAACCTAAAATGGTAGTGCCATAGGACAAGTTATCTTGTGTAGTAACTTTATCCCCCAATTGGAGATTAGTTCATGTAAGAATCAGCTATGATTACCTAATAGCTAATAAACACTTTCAGAAACGTGATGGCATGTCACCAAAACCTACTGGTAGTTTAACTTGCTTGCCCCTACATGTTCTGAAAGTAACAATTCATTTATAGCCATCTAACATAAGGTTAGCCTGTTTCATAATTAATTGTTTGTATTTCGTCAGATTATTTGAATTGAGAGGCTAATAAATGAAGCTACGTTAACAGCAGATATGCAATAATATCTGAATCATACGATGACAAATAATTGACATTTTTCAACAGCAGTGACAGATGGCCGCCTTCAATAAATTCATAACCCACAGAGGACAACAAGCGCTCCTGGCCCCAGCCGTGTGAGTCACTATTTAGTGTCCCCGGGAAACCGTTTTCGTTGTGTTGTGAGCTTCTTGCAGTGCATTTTGTATTTGTAGTACTTTTTCTAAACGCTGCACACGTTTTTTTGTCGTGTTGGTGAAGATGTTTCTTCATTTGCACGTGTTTTTGCAAGTTTGTGTTTTTTGGTTTGCATTGTTTTTGAAGCTGCGTTTCACCTAATGGAAATGTTGTCGGCCGTTGTGACGCGTCGGCCTCTGTCGGCCTCTGTTGGCCTCTGTCGGCCACCGTAATTTACCATTTAGGAAAAGATCATGGTTCTGTTTAAAATAAGTACATTTGTTACGTAACTTGAGTTCATAAGCTAAGTACATTACATATACGTAGGTTAGCTTGCGTATGTAACTTCAAATAAATCAATGTTAAGTTTTAGTTTCTCATGGGACACAAACAGTGAAGGTCCTGTGTTCCTATGACCAATCCATCCACACCGACCTCCTCCCTACACGGACATAGTAAAAGTGAGCAGTTTCTCTAACTGTCTAATATTGCCACGAATGGGTTTGCATTGGAGTTAGTGGTAAGCCCGGTACATTTCATACAGACAATTAAGGGTGCCTTAAGCTCCTTTAACTACCTGTAGGAGAATTCACCAAAAAAGCAAAGGGTTTTTGAAAGCTGCTTGGTTAAAGTCATAACCCTACGGCCGTGATCTAAACCCCTTACGCAAATCATCAGTATTTGACGATCTGGGAATGAGAAAAACCTGTGCCATGCCGCCCCAAAATAGAAAAAGTAAAAATGCTTTACAATCTATGCGAGTGTGCTTTAAGGAGCCTGATGTCCAAATATGTGACAGTGAATCTTCACAAAATAGCTCCCACTTCCACTGGGCACTGAAGTTTAGTGGATGCACAGTACACTAGAAAAACAATTTTGGTGTGAGAGATCAAACAGACATAAACGACATCCTCTCAACTTCTATTCTGAATGTTCTGTGTAGAAAAAAAAATTCAAGATGCACAGTTTCTCAGAGCGCATTACACAATACAATTACACCAAGACATCGCATGGTTCAAATCTAGGTTCTTGCTTATCTGTAAGTAGTTTGCATCTTACTGTATATTCCTGTTCACATATTTGTGCACAGAATGGAGGAGTAGAAGAATTGCATTTGCTAGGTACAGAGGATGGACAAACCCTTCACCACAAAATATACCACTAAAACTGTGAGTTGTTTCACATTTAATATCAGTCACCTGCCTAAGTTAGCCCTAACACGCATGCTTGCTTCTACTTGCTTGTACATTGTTGTAAATCAAAATCATGATCTAGGCTTAGCTGTTGGTGCTGCGTGTTCCATTACTCATCTTAATAGACGGGTGTCCAGTCTTTCTCAAAGACATCACAAACCACAGGAAAATGAAGAAACCTGAGTCAAAGGAGTGACAAGAGAAGAGGATCATGCAAAACACACAAATACCACTGGTGAACAATCTGAATGTGTCATGTTTGTCAATATACTGTACATAGCTAGGCCAATATCCATTACACATAACGTATTATATACTCTGTATTTGCATTATCTTGTCAGTTTGCAATAGGATTGGTTGAAAACAGCGACTGACATTTTATTGTGAAGTCGTCCATGTGGCTGTACAACATTTGTGTTTCCATTACACATTGACATTGGGAGATTCCCAACATGCCCTGTATGGTCTGGCATGGACAAAACAGTCCCTGCTCTTAACCAAGTTGGGCATAAGCATGTGCATCAGCTATGTCCAGCTTTCTGTATTCATGAAAGTAACACAGTAAACAGTAAAACAATGTAAAAAAAATGTTGCTCTTGGTTGGCTTATTTGAAGCTATTGGTTGAATAATTGGTAGAACAATAGCTTCAGATAAGCCAAACCAAATTAAGAGCAACAAAGAGAAACAATAGAATAACAATTCAACCAATAGCTTCAAATAAGCCAACCAATATTTGAAGCTATTGGTTGAATTGTTTCTATTCTATTGTTTCTCTTAGTTGCTCTTACTTTGGTTTGGCTTATTTGAAGCTATTGTTCTACACTTGTATGATTTCACCTATTTGAAGCTTATGTACTTGCAAGATTCTCGCTGTTTTGAGTCGTATCCTCATGATTGTTTGCACTTATTGTAAGTCGCTTTGGACGAAAGCGTCAGTTAAATGAATTATAATATAATGTAATATAATGTAATGGAACACCCTATTGTGCTCCATCCTGAATGTACCAACCAAGTGTCAAACCAAGAGGATAAACGTTGCATAAACAACGACAACGAGGCTCGTTGAAGTATGCCACCAATAACCCTTTCTGTCATGTTAACAGCAACATCAGCACATGGAGCTGAACACGTGGAAGCAGGTTGGGCTGACCTTGCAGTGAGTTGAGGATGCAGAAGAGGTAGAGGCCAGGAGTGGTCAGGTAGCCAAAGGAGAAGAAGATCAGGCCCCAGGTGATGCCAAGCAGGGTGGTGACTCCCAACAGGGTACAGCTGTCCTTCTTGGCTCGGTTACAGTCACTCTGCCCAAACTGACCAAAGCAAAAATATAGAGCAAAATGGGACACATAAGCAGAAAATAAGAAATAACCAAGTGGAGACCTTGCAAAGTATGTCGTCTGGTAGAGGGTGTATCAAAACTGCTTTTGAGAACAACACACAAGTCTAGAAAACACCACCTTCTTCGATTTGTTTAAAACAGTGCTCTCTGGAGTCATGTTATGTCATGATTGCTTTCTGTGAGAGGCAGTAGTTCACTTGTACAGACTGTATGTGTAAGGGAGACAACTATGATTAGAATGAGTGATAAACACATTTAGCAGAACAGTAAATAGGTTATCATAATAGCAAACAGAGATTGGACAATAATTGCTCATTATTAAAAAATGAAATGTACCCTTTAAATATCAGACAAAGATAAAGAGTCAGGCACATATACATATCCTATGTATAGTCACCAGGTCCCATGAAAAGTACTCAGTACTTTCCTAAAAACAAGCCCCAGAATATCCCTGGAGCAGCTGGCCACTGTAGCTTTTAGCAAACATAACATACACAGGAGTAAATAGTGCATTGTCGCGCACTATCTTCAGCCACAGATTAATACACATTCTAGTGAGTATTTAGAGCAGAGGGTCAGCGTAAATGAGTGTAAATGAGTCAAACATAAACTACAGTGTCTGTGTGTTGGTGGTAATAAAGGAGCATGTCACCCACTTCAACAGTGTGGCTCATGTATGAGTTTGAATAGATTCTGGACAACAATGGAGCCCTGTGGCACAGAGGAATACACAGACAATATGTGTTTGTACAGTATCAACTGGTTGTTGGTTTTTGCTTCAATGGGATATGGATGAGCAAAAAACATAAATAATATCACCTGACCTTTCCTTTTGAAGATCGTTTTTAAAGACAAGGAGAGCAGAATGCAAAGAGTGAGATTGACACTGTGGTGTATAACCTGGCAATATACAATGTTTAGTTTCTTTACCATGGAAGAATACTGAAGTTGTTGTTTGGGATACATGTTTACCTAAAAGATCCTGAGGAATGTTGGAAGGGGCCTCCCCACTACATACTAGGGAATAGGGCATCTAAATTTACACGCTAACATGTGGGTTTGTCCATATTTGCTCATCCTCACCTTGACCCCAGATGATCCGCTAGAGGAGGAGGAGGTCTCTGGTCCCTATAAATTACAGGGACAGAGTGATGTAAAGGGAAAGGATTCCTTTTGGCTTGGGATCCTCACATCGCCTGCTTTTGGTGTTTGATGCTGTGCTACTTGTAATAAACTTTATATATGCAACGAAGCCGGTGTCAACAGAGATTCCTTCATCATCATCACAACATCACGACAAAAGAAACTACAACACAAACCTCTTTGCTCTGGCGGAGACTCACAACGCGTCTGACCGTCACCCCTAACATGATCACATTAAAGACCAAGACCAAGCACAACACTCCCACTGTGGTCACCATCTTCACTGTGGTATTGCCTATATAGCATCTACAAAAAGAAAGAGAGAGAGAGAGAGAGAGACAATATGATAAGGGTTTTATCTCATACACTGAAAAAAAATCAAATATGAATTCTGTAATAAAAATGCTAATTCAGGGATCTCTATGTAATTTAAAGTCTCCCTGAGGATTCAGTGTCTCGACTTGAGCCAGTTAGATGCTTTGTGACATGAGGTGTCCTGTTCAGGAAATACAGTAGAATATATCATCACATCCTTGCTATTCCTTTCTATCACTTGTAATAACAGCTGTCACTGTGAAGGGGGTTTGTGCACCATTTCCAAATACATTCAAATACATTCAAATACGCAGAAACCCTAAAGCACATGTAAAACACCTAATAAATATTAATTAATTATTAGCTCAGATTGTACGTGCTTGCACATTTCTTCCTGCTTCTCCCTTACATTTCGGTGCTGTTGGGGTTAGAAGAGTCCAGAGGGAAACGTCCATACGAGCTTCTGTCGATGATTACCACCAGGAACACAATGACTGCAGGGATTCCTGGAACCCAAGGATCAAGCAAAGGATTGCTTTCACTTAAGGGCAGGGAAGTAACTAAGTACATTTACTGAGATACTGTACTTAAGTACAGTCTTCATGTACTTTACTTGAGTATTTACATTTTGAGCTACTTTATAGCAGCACATTTCAGAGGCAAGTATTGTACTTTTCACTGCACTACATGTATTTGTTACTTTGCTTTGCAGATTCATAATACAAAATGTAATCAAACAAATCATTTATGATGTATTGGATGAAGAAAAGACTGTATTTATCAACGGCAACCTGTACACATTAATGTATCAATAATTATAATCCAATAATACAATATATATATATATATATATATATATTATTCTGAAATGGGCTGTGCTGCAGAAAAAAGTACTTCTACTTTTGGTACTTTAAGTACAATTTTGATGCTATTACATTTGTACTTTTCCTTAAGTCAAATTTAAAGGCAGGAGTTTTACTTGTAACACAGGACTTATACACTGTACTATTGCTACTTCTACTGAAGTAAAAGGTCTGAGGACTTCTTTCACCACTGCTTAAGGGTCAGTTTGTTGACTCATGTTGGCCACCTGTAGGTACCCGGCCTTGGCGACTCTACTCACCCCATCCCACCACACTGAGTTTGAGCAAGTATCTCCTGATATAAATGTTGAAGACTTTGACTAAGAGGAGGTAGAGGTGGAACCCCTCCAGGGCCATCCAGCTGAAAGTGGCCAGCAGGAAGTAGTGAAGAGAAAGGGCCACGTAAAGGCAAAGGCCAGTGGAGGACAGTCCTGCCACCGCCTGGCTGGGGAGGAAGTGCAGGTTGAGGAGGATCAGGGCAAGGGCGAGGTTGATGTGGACCTTCATAGAGACATCTGCCCTGACTTTTCTGGAGGAGAATTGATCCATGGTAAGTGTTCAATTATTTACAGATTTCATGGTTGTATAATGATGGTGCTAAAATGAGGTCATGTAAAGTGTAAAGTGGGGGCAGAAAGGAAGGATTGATGAGAGAAAGAAAAAGAAGGAATGAAGGAGGACATTTACTGTGAGAAGGAGAGATGCAGATACGAGAAGAAAGGAGGGAGAAGAGCACATTGCATTTTGAAGGAATGGAAAAAAGGAAAGTGACAAATAAGGCAATAAATGGACAAAGGAAAGCGCAGCAAGAAATAGTCAAACTAGGGAGGAAAGAGGGAGCTGAGGAGCTGAAGATGTGTGAGAGGGGAGACTGAAGGTAAGCAGTGATGAAAGGCAGGGAAGAAATTAAATGACCTATTTGTGATGAAGAGCAGAACAGTGATGACCAGGGCAAAAAGAGAAAGACTACAGCCAATCAGGGTGATGTATGTCAGAATCTTCAGGTCTGTCGTTGAGAGGGAAGGAGAAGACACCTGAAGAGAAAAGACAGAGACTGTGTTTTATAGGGAAGTCTTTTTACTTCATTGTATTTATTTGATAGAGCAGATTAGGATTATAAATTCAACTAATGGGGATTAATTAGGATACATATTTGCAAATTAAACTCAAATCAAATGCATATAATGTAGTTTAAGTAAGCTCCATTCTCACCAGCAGACCAGTATTAAACACCGTGTGTTATTGTATCGAATTATAATCCAATAACGAGTGATAATGTGATAATACCTCAATATACCAGGACACTGTGCTGATACTACTTATGTAGTTTTACTTATATCTTTACATTGTGGTATTGACATTTTTACTGAAAGTCACAGTGTGCAGAATGACATTTAAAAAAATAAAACTTTTGTGCCACATCCTGTGGTGGCTGGTAATGACACAACAGCAGGCAGCATTGCAACATCTCATGCTATCAGACCACTGTATTTATAAATACATATTGTCTACTTTGTTTGATGACGAAGGCCAAGCCTACCATTAGCACGCCGAAGTACGTTAGGTGGTCACAGGAGCAGGTGATGTTACTCTGACCACGTTCCCACAGGGTTAGGCAGCCATTACTGCTAAAGTCTGGTAGGTCCATCAAACAGACAGAAAGACCATTATCCATTATAGCCATTACATCCATTATATAAATGATCCTGACACATTTGAATGACATCAACCCACTTTGCTGGTCACGTGTGAAACCACACTGAAGCCAACTTGTGATCTACGTAACAAAAAGCAACTTGTCTTAGTCATTGTTCTTTATACTCACCCTTTGTTGAAAAGTTAAAAAATATACATCTGGGCATTTGGTTCTCCTGTGACACAACAATATAAAATGTTTACATTTTTGTATATCTGTGTGGATGTTTAAATGTACTTTTGTTAGGCAACCTCTACAAGGATACAAAGGTTAGGGTTGAAGTAAATGATTTGTAGGATGAGGCTGTATTTACATTTACAGTAAGAGCCAATGTGATGTTGACACGCTCCTGTAGTCCTGAGATATTCTTGCCCCGCACGCTCAGGCCGACCAGTCTGCTCTCATATAATTCATCTGAGGCTCCCCATATGGTCTGCAGTACAACATACAGTCAATCAGTTAGTTTGACAGATTAGGCAAGACAATTATAGGGCAAAATGTAATCACTCTCCTGAAGTACCATTATTGTGTTTAAAGGAAAAAGTCACCCTGTGATCCTCTTACACTGCCTCATATTATCAGTCTGTCAGTATTGGTGCACCTTTATTTCATAAAAACGTATAAATCTATTTATGTTTTGCATGTTACTGCAGGGAGCAATCGTGAATAGCAAAAGAGCAACTACTTCTAGTTCAGAAACAAAGTGTCAGGTATTGCATGATTTGCTGTACCATTGCTTTTGAGGATATTGGATTTTGTCAGAAATTGACATCTCTTCCTCTTTGAGAAGGATTTCTGCCTGTGTGACTGATAAACAGTTATACAAAATGGTGACCCTGAGAGACCTTTTTGGCAGTGAGGCACTAAAAGAAGAAAACACATGGGTCAGATAACTACAATGTTGTTTCTAATTACATTCAAAAGCAGCTCTATGCGTCCTTTGTATACCATTATCTACATTTGATAACATAGGAACATAGTAAGGAAAAGTTTAAAATCAAAGAAAAATGTATGTTTTAGTAGCTCTACTAGCTTAGTACTATGTGATAAAATGAAATGAATGAAATCGAACAATGCTAGTCATATTATCAGCATTTACAAACGAATGAACCTGTGCCCTATTCATCGCACTTAATGTAGCACAGTTTGTCCTCCTGTGGTTAAAATGTGTAGCTGGTGGAGGAGAAACTATGTGGCTATTCCAACATCAATGAGCTTGAACATATTAAGTAATTTAGTTGGTAAAATGGCCACAGTCCTGCTATGAATGCAGATTTGCAACATTCCACAGAGTTACTCTTTTTATCAACTGAGCCACAACCTTGTTCACTCTTCTATGAGGCACACCCACTCCACTTCCTAAATCATGCAGCAAAATTAATGTAACAGGGAACATTTTCTTCCTCTTAACCACAAAAAGCAGTTTTAAATTTGATGTATTTCTGAAAATGTCAACATCCTGCTTTCAAAACTGAAAGCAACAGAAATAACACCTTGACACCACTAAAATGTTACTGACAAATTAAGACAAGGGCACATTCATTACCCGAGTTTACTGATTAGTCTCTGTAAATTGAAGAATGGCCACCCAGAATGCAGGAACTAATTCCCAAAACAAGATTTGAAAATGGGCAGCAGTTATTTTTATATTAAAATACATTTATCCATTATTACTATTTGTTATTATCACATTTTACTCACTAGCTTGATTGAGGATACAGTGTGTGTTATCTTACACAAGAGACCAAATAGATCCCTGTTCAATCCAATCATCTAAATCTTATGATGAGCATGAAAACAATAGTGAACATGTCTGAGATCCAACCGTACTGCAATACTGCAGGCTCCCGCAACTACGACACAAACTGCAGGTCAAAGTTGATTAATTATATGGTTTAGGTAAATGGGTTAAACTGGGAGTTTGCAATTGTTGCCCTGCGTACTAAGCAACATTCTATAAACCAATAGCCAATATAAAAGAGTGGTCCTTTCATTTAGGTTTACAATGTCAATACAATGCAGAATTAGTATATAGTCTTTTGGACTATAGATCTTTAGACTATTTTCTACAAAATTGTACATAAAAGTGTAGTCTCTGACCCAGTTTGCTTCAGGCCAGGTAAGCATGCAGAATACAACCATGTTGTCTGATCCAGCCCCCAACTCTCTCGGCAGTCTAACGCTCACTTTGCTGTTGGTGACGGCCTTGTCTGACCTTGCCTATATCAGAGGCACAGAGCGAAACACAGAAACATTCCAAGTAAATACCTGTCACAGAATAATGCAACTTTCACAGATACATTTGTAACTTTATAAGGGTTTCACAGAATAGTCGACTATCAAAACCACGGTGAAATGAGGCTTTGATTACTCCTGGACAGGAGCTGGTGATGGCCGGAGCAGTGGAGGGACGTAGGTAACCGAGACGGTTAGATTGGTTTTATTGTTTTTGTCAAGTTTGAATTGAGTGTTCTTTATGATGACCCAACCCAGCAATAATTAACTAGTCGACAATTTTTTGGGAGTAGTCGACTAAAATGTAGTAGTCGTGAATGACCTAATACCTTATCACCAGCAGGGAAAGAATTCTACTTTTCTAAAAAATGCGGACTCAACACAGTAAGCATTAGTTACATGCTTACAATATTTTCTGACTATAAACATGCCTGGGGTGAAACATTCATCTTGCTAGGGACTCGCTACCAATCTGGGATAATGTCCTGCACCTGAAACTGACCACTGACATTTCTGTGGAGGGAATGAAGCAGAGAAGAGATTTATCATTTGGGGGATATAGTAATTATCATTAAAAAAAGCACACTGCATAATATAATGTCATCCTTTTGGATGAGTAGGCTTATTCTCTTACCAATTGCAAACATGTTCAATAGGCCTTGCTAATGACATGTCATTATTGAAAATCTTGTAGCCATATTAGTGATTATAAATGAGAACATACTTCCGAGAAACTCAACATAAAAAAAAAAGAATAATTGCAAGCTTCCATTTTACCACAAACTCTGCATGCAGGATAGATACACATATAAATGCATGTATTTGTTGCAAATCAATTATATATTAAACAAGACTATGAGCCTATACAATATATATACATATAGCGGCTCATTAAGATTGTACTTAGGCACGCAGCGCATTTAGCTAAATGCTAATGTTGGAATGCAGATATACTCACAATGCTAACATGCGGATGTAAGGCAGGTATTATGTTTACCATGCTCATGACTTTAGTTGTGCATGTTAGCATGCTAACATTTGCCAATAAGTACTTATGGTGGTAGTAGGACTAGAGGAAAAGTCAGGGGATCAAAAAAGTGATTATAGTTCATTCAAGGGAACCTGGGTGTGTGCACCAAATTTCGGGACAATCCATCCAACAGCTGATGAAACATTTCACTCAAGTCGACATACCAACCTCATGGTGGCACAAGAGGAAACGTCAGGGTAACACCAAGGTCATAAGGATACATTATCTGGGAACCATGAGTGTCTGTGACAAATATCATGGCAATCGATCCAGTAGTCGTCAAGCTAGTCATTAAGCCAACAATGTCAACCTGATTGTGGTGCTAGAGAAAAATTCAAGGGATCGGCAGAGTCAGTAGAATTCATCAACTGGGAACCATGTCTGTACAACATTTCATGGCGACCCATCCAGTAGTTGTCAAGATATTTCATTCAGTCTGGATATTGCTGACTTGCCATCCCCAGGAAATGCTAATAGCATTCTTACCTCATTCTCACTGGCATGTATTTCAAGGCCTGTGAAGGGGCCTCTGGGTTTGTGCAGGACAGCCACCAAACGACTGACGGACAGGAATGTAGTCTCATTCACATCTGTTTCCTCCAGAACCTGTTCTAGGGTCTCCATGGCTCTTGTGAAAATGAAAGAACAAAAAAGTATAAACATTCTGTACAACTGAATGCCTTAACCTTAAAACTTTGCAAATTCTTCACATTGACGTGGTTTTTACTCCCATGTACATATCAGGTGAATTATCTTTTTAGTACTCATAACTATACACAGATGCTCACACAAACAAGAAAACCCAAACAAATGTAATATGTATTCTTTTAAATGAAAATAAAATGTTTACTCGATAGAGCCGCCATCGTTTCCATTATTCAAAATGTTGTTTACTTCTTCCATACACAACCTGGTGTGCGAAACCCCTGTAGAGTAAGAAAATGATTTATTGACATTCAAGATATACACAAATAGTATATTTATATATTTATATTACGTTGTAGCATCTCATCTCCTTTCTTGTTCATGGCCATTGCATTTGAACCATTTGAACCATTTGAATCTTTTCTTTTTAACTCCCTTGCACCTGAATTTTGACATGGCTTTTTGCAGGTGATGTTATAAAAAAACGAAGACAGGACCAGCCAACAGAGGAGTGACCACTTCATTCTGTGAAGTGAAGAGGATTCATTTAGAAAACAACCTGTCTGTGCTTTACTAACAGACATATGTCAGATGGCAAATAAATAGACATTAAATCTGACCTCTGATGTCATGTATTTAAGCCTTATACACAGACAGAGAGTACAAATAATCCTTAGGCATTATATCCACATTAATATACAAAGCCTACCTTTTCATGTTGCTGAGTCTGTGTAGAAATGATTTTGTCTGAAGACTTTACAGAGTACAGCTGATGTAACAACAGAACAAAAGCAAGTGAGAAAACCTGCTGAAATTGTTGAGCTTCATGGGAAGTGAAAAAAAAACATACTAATGACGTTCTAAATAAAAAGAGGAAGCAGCAATAAGCACTGCTGGTCTCTTGCCTCTGTCGCCACCAACTATGGGCTCAGATGATTACACTCAACATTCACTCTGTATTATCTACACATTAAGAACTACACTGTAAACCCAAATGTTCAAAAATAATTAAAAAGATTAAGTAGTGTAAACTTACATTTTAAAAAAAGTTCTACTAACTTGAATATTTTGAGTTACTGTGACATTTTCTTAGTTTTAGAGTTAATTTAACTGATTATTTTGAAGTATTTTGCGGAACAAGCAAGCACCACTTAAAAGTGTATCTACCTGTACTTATTTATATTGTTCATCAGCGTGCGCATGCTTCCGTCAGTAATGTCAGTAAAGGTCGTGCCTATGGTGTGGGTGTGGTAATGCGAGATTCGGCACTCAGGACAGACCACAATTTATTCCAGTAAGGTGTATCTGCCTCTTCATTTTCAGTTATCAACATAATTGTTCTCACAGTAAGTGTTAAATATTTGTATTTCTTCCCATTACTTTTAGTTTTGATGACATTTGTTGATATTTTGAGAAGTTATGCTAACCAGATAGTTGCTTGCTAACATTAGCCAGCAGTTGAGATAGGAGATCCACAGAAATTAAATTTGTTATACAAAGTTACTGTGTAAGTTAATGTTAACTTCTAGTATTTATAGTCAGAGATTTGGTTGTGAAAACTGTTGATGCCAAAGTATGACTTTTACTTTTTTTGTTTGTTCAAATGTTCTTTGAAGAATTAAATGTTTGGCAGTAAGCTAGTTATCTATTCAAAATCAAAAAGAGAGTAACTAACATCACAGGATGAAAGTCTGACCAAGTGCAGCACAGTTTGCAGTAGTGTGTCTTGAAAACCTAGAAAGTGGCATTACTAAACTCTGCAAATAGAAGGTTACTAGCAAAGCAAGCAATACTGAGGTAATGTTACTGTTAGCAAATAGCTAGTTAACAGCTAACAGTTAGCAAACAATTAGCAAACAGTTAGCAAGCAGTTAGCTAACAGTTTGCTCAGTCAGAAGATTTTTACTTAAAATGGTCCAAACTGCACAATGTGCCTTTGTACTTATTATTGTAATGCTAATGTAATATTAATGTAACACTTTTACTTGACCGTTGTTAGTGATAAGTAGGGTTGGGCAAAATCAAATATCACCGTATCTTTGATTTTGTAGACATGACATAAATAGTCATTAAAAATGTAAATAAAAGTACAAATTGCCTTTGCATTTAACGTATTTTGTTTTTTACATTTTTTTTCTGTCTTTTAAATATGTACTACAGTGTGTTAAATGTGAGAGCGAGACAAATGTCAAGATGTTTGATTTAGTTGTATTTGTACTGCAACTTGATTGAAGTTTTGAGTCACATGATTTTGCGTTTAATAAGTCAATGTGTTTGACTAATGATTAATTAAAAAGAACGACAATAGAGACTAATACATATTGGCTTTAGTCAACATAACAGAGTGCGTTTGTGTACTTCTTTTTTTTTTATTCCGTTTACTTAATCCCATGGAAGAGGTGACTGAAAACGTTAAATCAGATTAACTGAAAATATTTGAGTTACCTAATTAAACACTTTAATTTAGCTGTAAGTAATAGGTTCATGCAGTATGTAATCAAAATATTTCACTTTTAACTTATCAAAAATGAAGGCAATCAATTGGGTTCATAGTGTGACTCAGATTTGTTTAGAAGCTAGTGTATCCTGAACATATCAGTTGGTCAATATACTGCACAGCACTTGGTTCTTGGCTGCATGTCACAACTACCACCAACAGAGGGGAGTAGAACATAAAAAAAATGTGTAACAAGGTATTGCACGCTGAATGCCTGTTGAATCCCCCAATTTGTATATGTTGTGATTTTCCCCCAAAATATGACAAGAATGAGTCCTTATACGACACTAAGTCAATAATTGAAAAAATGTATTACTATAATTGAAAAATATTTTAATTGTGTCTCTCCTTGATCAACAAATTCTATTTTAGCATTCAATGGAGCAAAAAAAAACATTTTAACACTATTGCACATAGAAACAAAATCTATGTTTGTGGAACCCCCACACATTAAAGAAATAAAATAGACATTTTGAAATGAGTAACAATTGTGAATACATTGTATGAAATATATAAAGCAATCAACATATTGTGAAATTATTGAAGAAATTATTAAAACTCAATTTATTACTACATAATTAAATATTCATTCATTTTCATTGATTAATTCATTTTTCTTTGTAGACATTTAATTTCCAAAGTCAGTTTTTGTTTAATTCTGTCATTTTCTCCCTTGCACAATAACAGCCCTAGACATATACACTGCATCACTGCCTGACAGAGAGCCTTTCACTAAGAGGCAACTCAACAAAATAGTTTGCAGTATCTATAACCAGGGTAGAGGAACAACTGGAGTAATGTTAATTGTGGAAACTCTACCCGGCAAAAGAGCCCCGATGACAGAGGAGGCAAAGAAGGCAAAGAGGGGTGTAATAAATAATAAACCTTCTTTCTACTAAGATAGATCAGTAAGTGGCAACACCTGTCTACTTATTAATACTGCCTAGTGTTTTAATGCCGCCTATATCATAGCACTAAGGGTGCTATGGACTAAGGGATTTCTAGTCCTAATTGGGATTCTTGCTTTGGACAGCAACTGTTAGCCATGTTGCTAACAATATATATGAACAAGTAGATCAAATACCAACAATAATACCATTTGGAAACACTAGAGGGAAAAGTAATCTGTTTCTGTTTAAAAAAAATAATAGTATGACATAACATGGAGCAGTGCCTGACAGAAAAAAACATTCACTAACTACCTCGACATAATAAAGAGCTGTAAAGGGGTGGTGTCTGTCAGAGTGGAGACAGCACCACTGTCATGAAAAGTGACATGAAATAAAAAGAGACAATTTGAGATCTGACATTATGAAATAAAACGTGACAACATGAAAAAGGGACATTATAAAATAAGAAGTGACATTATAACAAGTGGCATGAAATAGAAGCAGACTTTTGAAAAGGGGCATATTTAAATAAAAAAATCTCTATTATGATTAAGTCCTACCTACAAAACTGTTACGAAAATAAGAAGAAAGAAATCACATTTATAATAATGAGTTGAGTTTTTTGTTACATTATTTCAGAAATGATTGTGTTACTTATATATTTTATCCAAAATGTATTCAAATAATTATTTCAAATTGAACAGTTTGGAGCTCCATAGCAGTCAGGCCTTGAGGTGGGAGTGATGGTGTTTGGAGCTGGTATTGTAAATGATAAATGTTCTGCATTTATACAGTGCTTTTCCAATCTTAGCGATCACTCAAAGCGCTTTACAACACGTGTCATTCAGACAGAGTCAGAGGCTGCCATACAAGGTGCTGCATGCTCATCAGTGGGTAGGTACACACACACACACACACACACACACACACGGCCATCGGGAGCAATTTGGGGTTCAGTATCTTGCCCAAGGACACTTTGATATGTTGACTGCAGAGGCTGGGGATTGAACCACTGATCCTCCAACCGGTGGGCAACCACTCCACCTCCTGAGCCACAGCCATCATCATAAAAACCTGAAGCCACCTGTTTTATTCTAATATAGACCTAAATGTGTTTATGGACCCACCTGTAGCCTGTAGCCTTTGATGCTGTGCATACATTCTGTGTGTGTGTGTGTGTGTGCGTGCGTGCATTACACGTTATGCTTTATCCATCAGCGAGTTTACTGGCTGGGCATGCAGGTGGCCTTTCTGCCTGGTGGCCAGCTCAGCATTGAGACAACAAAACCGACTAGACTTTATCAGAATAAAGTAGGAAAAGATAGAATAGAACAGAACATAAAGGAATTGATACAACAAAATAGAAAAACGAGATATGAATAGAATATGCATTTTAGACACTGAGCTTTTTATTATTATTGGTTACACACATTTCTCAATGCTGAGTTAACTTTTACAAAACTCTTCATGCAGTCAGCACAACAGTGAATAACTTTTCATTAACCACATCTTTCATATTTCATGAATTGTTTGTTCCTCACAACCGCCACCAAAGCTTGTTGTCGGCTATTTACGGACCATTTTGCACATTTTTTTATACTATTTAAAAAACTGTAAAATGTACGTTCAAAACCTAGCATAACAACACGGTAAATTACAATGCAATTTGTTACATGCTACTACATCTAGCCTCATTTCATTCTTGTGTGACCTTAATATAAGATTTTCCTCATATTGCTGGGCGGAAAAGGAAAAGGTAAGCTGGCAAAGAGGATGTAAGGTGAGTTGTGGACGAGAACTTGTGGCCAAATGCAGAAGAAAGGGTTGACTAGCACTGTTGTATTTATTGGAAGCTATAATATATATATAGTGAATATATGCATGTTTATTTTTATTGCATTACTGAACTACGTTAGAGTAGTTTATGCCTACTGAAGCATATTCCAGGTCATATATGTTAGGTTAATGTTGTCAGTGTTTACTAACTAAGGAAAGCAATGACGTTTTAAAAAATCTTACCAGGATGGAGTCTGTTATCGAGGGATTTCTGCATTTTTGGTTGGTTGATGCCAAGACTGCTGAGATCACTGGTGTGTGGGCAGGGGTTGACTGACGTTAGCCACTGGGGTTTGATCCTACCTGAGACAAACCATCATGCAAAGAGAGCAGAGAAAGCAGAATGACTCACACAAAGCAGGTGCTGATCCTCATGACTAACTGGAAAACCCTGGGTGAGAAAATGTCCTCTTTATTTTTAGGTAAATGTTGCGTTTTTCAGTTGTCAGCGAAAGTGGCTACAAGTTATACAATGGGGATTTCCAAGGAGTCATACTCTTACTTTTGGCTAAATCTACTGCTACTTTTTGCCTCCATCCCAAGTGGAATTGTTTGAAAATGTCACGTTTGTTTTCATTTGTGCAAACGTAAATGCGTAAACATGAGCTGAGAAACATTATAATTTATTACATGAACTGAGGCTCAAATATTGAGAAGCGCTTAAGGAAGGCTTACTAGCAACCTTTGTGTGGGTTCCGTAGAACATCTATAGCATATTTTCCCCTGTAATGACCTCAGGCCACAAAGATCAGTGAGCCTTTTAGACACTTCCCTGCAATACCAAGCAAGGGTATTAATGGTGAACTACTGAAAAATCACTTAAAAATGTATCCCCTGGTATCCTGATGGCTTAAGGCCGCATAGTCTCATAATTTTTTGAGTTTAATACTTATTTGTGACTGCTCAATGAATGAGAAATGCCAAAACACAACAGCGTCAGCAATCCCAAACAGGTCATTTATAGAAGTTGTTATTTTAAATAATAAGAAAGACTTGACAAAACAACATTTTTATCATTCACTTTATGCATTTTACTATTGTGCTTTATTTAATAACTGTTCTTGTCATCTGCAAAAATAACTTTTGGCAGGTGAAAAAAATAATCGACAGAATTTATTTTTAAAGCGTTTCTTGAATTAATACTAATTTCGGCCAAAAGAGGCTCAAGTGCACCATTACCCCATCTACATAAATTACAAATATTATTATAAATGTTTCACCTGTTTTGACAGAGGAAGATAAATAAAAAAAATAAATTAAAAAGACTATCTGGCAAAACCTTTTTTTGCCAAGTTTTCTCTTCTGTTCAGGTGACTGTTCTTAAGTCATAAACACAGAAGAGAAAACTATTTAGATCAGACTTAGAAAATGGATCACCAGAATCTTTTTTCTCACTTGCCTCATGAGGCTTTTGTACGCATATGCAGTTAATGGTGCAGTTACTTAGTATTGCTTACACACATGGCAAAGAATGGAACAGACAGAATAGATTCCATTGTAAAGATACATTGTCATCGTTGTGTGTGCTGCTGTGTATTCGTGCATGTGTGTGCCTGAATGAAACTTACAGTAACAACATTGTCATATCGGTAAATGAATAGTTAGTGTATAGTTAGTTAATCACATCACATAATGGTGGCTTTAGATCTCATATCTTATTAGTTATTTTCTGTTATATTCAGTGCGCGTGTGTGTGTGTGTGTGTGTGTACTATCACGTCTCTGTGGTTCAGCTCTAAAACACAGTAGGGAGGGTCATGTTTGCTGGCGTTCGCCTCGGGCTCTTTCTCCGCTCCCTCCCCCCTTCCACCTCCATCCGTCCGGTTGATTAGAGCATTGTAGTGGTCAGCTCCATCAAGTCAGCCATAGAAAGACAAGACAATGCCGGAAATGATTTGCCTTCAAAATAAGAGGCACCAAAGTAATCACACCTGAGAGGGAACTTTAATCGTTCACTTAAAAACAAAGACATTATCCCCTTTGTAAGGAGAACATAAACGTTCTGTATTACTTTCCCTCTTTCTGCCTAGTCTTTATTTAAATTACAATCAGAGGAGTCAGAATGAGTCAGACTACATACCTTTTATTTTGAAATTCACGGCAGGGACACCTCGTTACCGTACTGTCACGCTTGACGCTGATATCTCCACGTTAGGTACTGAAACCCCACGACAGCGGACCACTGTCCGTGTTGCTCCGGTAGGGAGACAACATAGCCACTGACTCAGGACATGACTGATAGCAATTAAGTATTGGCTTCCGAGAAGGTTTTTTCCGGGAAAAGGGAAAAACTGGATGTAGAGGGCAAAGAAACCGTAAATATATATATTTTTAAAGAGGTCGCGAGCTATAACAGCCGTGGTCGCTTACAGCTACGACACTGATTGAAGCTACTGCTGAAGGAGTCGGTCAAGTGCGGTGAACTTTGGGCTTATCATTTTGTCGTTGTTTTATAGTTTCCAACTTTCTCAGGATACATTTAACTGCTCTCCATTAGGCATTATCACGACGGGAGGTTATTAACCCACTGGTTTTGAACATTTTAGCAGTATATTATTTACTAAAAAAAAACATGTCTGCGATAGCCCCGCTTTGCTGATAGTAGGCATTGCGAGAGGCATTGTGGCTCTTTTGTAAAGTGCACTTTTAAGGTTACTAATAAGGCGGCGACTTTGATGTTAATTAAATGAGACGTGCGCTCTAGTGGGTAACTCCCGCTAGAGACAACAGAGCACAGTACGCAAAGAAAGGTGAGACGGTCTGTTAACGCTGTAAAAACAGCTCCAAGCAGAAAGCTGTATAGACTTATAGGTTCACATATGAGTGAAGACAACTCACCGACATTTATGGAGGGTCAGTTTGCACTGCGGCTCTGACTGTAAACATTGGAATGGAGCTCTTTTCCAGGGTACAAGTGCACTGTTGAAGACTGTCGTAGCGTTCTTGCTAGAGATTAGTTTGTTACCACTTTTCGTCAGGGTTTGTACTACTTAAACCTACAATACTGCAAGTTAAAAACTCGTCAAAGACATCGTAGTTCATTTACTCCGTCGGGATTAAACCACGGCAATCTACGACTGATTTCCCTCGCGCCGGGACGATGGCCTCCAATTCGCTGAACAGCTTATTCTGGTTGCTCTGGAGACGGACCTTCTTCGCGGTGTGGCTGTGTGCGCTAGTGGCGCGTGGAGGAGCCGAGGATGACAGCGCCTTCAACTCAGAGGTAAATACACAGCGGCGTTATTAGTGTTTAGACGGGCGAAACAATGCTCGTTGCTTAGCCTACTAAATACGATGAAACCATGAAGCTGCAGATGCTAGAGAGGACTTCATAATATTAACACTTTGTAAATCTGTACCCTTCCAAAATGACCAAAAGTAATGTTCTCAGTTCCGCAGAAATCAGGGATTAGCTGTCGCAAAGAGTAGGAATGTGTCATGTTGTTTGCTCATTTTAAATAACCATATAACTGCTTTTCAAATGTTATTCATCAGGTAAGCAATACACTGTAACACTTCTCTCTATATACGCTAGTACTAGGCCTATATTGGCTTCCATACAGTATAGTATAGCCTGATTGAATGGTAATTTTTGTGTGCATTATTTTAATCAACTAATATGAACATCTATTTTTACCTGTGTAACAGCTTCAGACATGACCTAGCCAATCATAAATGATGCAGGACCATCCATTGCGCAACATCTGGTTTATAATACTATTACTAATTACATAATTATAATAATGCCCTTACCACACTCTTATTTTCCCACATGGGTCATCCACCACACTTGTTTGTTTTGAGAGACAATTTAATTGATAGGAGCTGACTTTATACCTATAAGAAGGATTAGTAAGTGGAACTTTTATTTGTTGTTTGACAGAGAGAGAGAGAGAGAGAGAGACAGACAGGCGGAGAAACCACTCAGTCATTAGCGGGGGTCTGCTTTTTAGACAGGTTACAACATATTCTGATGAGGCATTGTGTGTGTGTGTGTGTGTGTGTGTGTGTGTGTGTGTGAGAATGTGTGCCGGTGTTTACTAATGTGTCTGTTTGAGACAAGAGATGGAGGGTTTACAAAACGTGTGGACTGATGAGGAATTCCTAAGCACTTGTTCTTAAATGTGTTTGTGGGTGTCAGCTGAAATGGTACCAACCCATGTTGTCTATTTAACATTGGGAATGCTCCATATAAGCATAGATCTCTAAAAGTACACTTGCTGTTCCAACAAAAGTAAATGATGGCTGCTGGAGAAGAAAGACTTGACATACTCCCAAATAGAATATCCTTGCACTGAATGCCTATGAAAATCAAGCCAACAACCAATAGTGTTCCCTCCTGTCTGTTCTTTACTGGATAGCTATGTGTTTAATAACAGACTTATTACAAAATATTGTCAAAATAAAGATGACACCACAGGCTACTCTCTTAAAAACGTTCCCGTGCAGAACACCGTTGTTTGCCTTAAAAGTCAAATTATAAAAAAACTGCCTCCACTTCACATCGAAGCCAGTTTACATTAACATGAAGATATGACCAAAGCCTGTGATGTGACGAGTCGTTTCTCAAATGTTACAAACCGCACATTAAACAATACCGTTGTGTTGCATCAGTGGGGCAATTGCAATAAACACCTGTCGCTTGTAACTTTCAATCTGACAAGTTAAGATGATTTTAATGTGTTGCAGCAACATAAATTGTTTGTATTGGTATCTTAGCTTAAAATCAGCAGTGCTCTGGAGGCTTGTATCAGCTATATGTGTTGTCTGATGATTTAAAGATGCCTTGCTGTTCGTTTGTTGGTGGGCCTGCTAATCTCCACAACCTGCCCACTAATTGTTATGATAGGAGAGACCCTGCTTTTATGAAGTCACTGGTGATCTTTGAATAGAACATAGGCTAATAATAATTTCTGGGGTGAGGTAAAGCACATGCTGTATAGTCTACTTTCTCAAATAAAGGACAGGTAAAGGAGGATTTAGTGTGTCCTGGTCAACATAATCAACACGTAAAATGACATGACATGTAAAAATGACATCTTCTTTGGTTTGGCTCAAAGCAGCCTCTATCTGTAAAAACCAACCCAGACTGTGTTGAGACTACATTACACCTACTCTACAGTTTGTTCACACACTGAAACACGTCATCTCAAGTTCAATCTGATCCTCACTTTTTCAGATATAGTTCAGTCCCGAGACCTCTAGTCCTACTCTGTCTGGACAAAAAGGATGAAGTGGGAAGGCAGAAGAATGAAGCGAAAGATTTTCAGTATGACGAGAATGTGAGAAATCTTGATTTAAAAAGGGAACGGTCCCGGCAAACGCTAAGTAAAACCTGCGGTGGAGTTATTTATGAAAGAGAGAAAAAGATGGAGATAGAAAGTTGACGAGGAAGGTGGTGGTCAGTCTCAGCTGTGCAGCATGTGATGGCTGAATGTGACAGCTGTTCTCTAACTGGGACACACACACACACACACATGCAAGCAGACAGTGCACAGGCATGCTGGGCCTGGGACTCCAAGGCATTTTAGGAAATACAATGGACCCTCTTGTCTGAAGAGAGAGTGCTGTGAGAGAAAACTTGCGAAAAGGAGAGAAAGAGGATGAGAGATCCCCGAAAGAAACATATTCATGATAAGAGAAGACTGCATAGAGAGAATGTAAAACGTGCACAACAGCAATTTGTAGCTACAGCAGAGTAACAGTAGCGAGGAGAGCGGTAATCAGTGACTTATTGCTGCACATAACAAGACAACTTCCTCAATCCGTATCCTCTTTGCATCCATGTAATCCGCAACATGCTGTCTCTTCACATTCCAGCCACCTCCCCCCTGTGCCCTTGTGATTGGCTATCACCATTTCCACAAAAACTCACATTGCTAAAGTGATGGGACGAGGCAGGGGGATGATATGAGATGGGAATAGGAATCTCTGAGTGTGTAATAGGGCGGTTGTGCATGTATTTACATGTTTTGTCGTATTTCTGGCATTTTCTCAAAATCGTGTGTGTTAATGTGTCCTTTAATGCTCTATATGTCTGTCCATATGTATTGTTTTGCATGCAGACAAAGAGGCATGTCTTCAGGGCTTCAGACTGACTTTTCCACTGGTAGCACTGGTGCTACTTACTTCCTCAGTCGGTCGCACCAGCACATGACATCAAACCTTTCTTTTGGTACAGCATGGCATTTGTCAGTGGTGGACAGTAACTCAGTACATGTACTCAAGTACTGTTCTTCAGTACAATTTTGAGAAAATTTGACTTAACTCTAGTATTTCCATTTCCTGCTACTTGATACTTGATACCCCACTACAATTCAGAGGCAATATTGTACTTTTTTAGTAACTTTAGTTACTTTGAAGATTCAGATGTAAATTAATTATACAAAATATAATCAACAAAGGGAGTATTTCTCCTCCAGGTGCACGAATGCAGTCCCATGATGCACGGGGCTCGCTCGCCAAGTTGACTTTGGAGGCGGGGAAGGAATGGGTGGGGGCACCAATGTTAATCATCATCATGCACTTGCATGAACGCAATCTTGAAATGCTTGAACTCCAAGCATTTTGGTCACAGTCCGGAGCCCTGTGTCTGTTTGTCTCTCTAACTCCACGTGTGCTGCGTGCAATCAAATTGAACTAATGAAATTCTCCTCCGCCTATCTGTGTGTGTCTCTTTCTCACTCCTCCATTTACTTATCCATCCTCTTCGTAGGACTTTGAGGGGTAAGAGATGGCAGCAGACCAAGCCTTGGAATAAAAGCTCTGTTAGTATCTTGGCTGACATTGTGGTGGACACACACACACACACACACACACACGCACACACACACACACACACACACTCCTGGCAGGTTTTACAACTCCTTGTATATTGCTGGGTCTGGTTTTGGCAGGTAAGCTCAAGGACTCTTTGAAAGACCATTTAATAGACGAGGCCAAGCATACATGCGCGCACACACACACACACGCACACACACACACAGACACACAAGCACACCCCTATTCCTCCTGTTGTTTTGTATTCAGCCCAGCTGATGAGAGAAGGTGAGCGGCCAGGCTGAAGTACTTGGCTGTTTTAGATGAATGGACGTGAGGGGTGGGTTCATATAGCTCCATACGTCTTCCCAACAGCACTGCAGCTCTTCCCTGTACCAGACTACAGCCTGTTGTAAATACTGGTTTGGAAGGAACAGAGAAAGAGTGTGTAGACACAACATCAGATTCCTGGGTAAACACAAAGACGTCATCAACGGACATAAAGGCATTTCCCTTTTTCATTTCAAGCGCTATCACTGCCGCAATGACAACCATATGGAGATGCCGATCACAGAGGAGCAGGGAGGAAGGGGCTGGAATGTAAACATGTTGGAGATTGCACAGGACACGAGCGTGGCCTTTTCTTTAGATTACTTTTATTGGAATTCTGATGGGAATCGAAATGTTACGCTGTTGTGGTTGGATGACTGTTAGTGGGTGCATTACAGCAAGTGCTTTGTTTTCATCTTCAGGCAGTATGAAATATGAAGATCATTAGCTGACATGAAATGCTAATCAATAATGCTCATTACTAATCAGATCTTTAAAAATTTCCTGTCTTTTGTGGACATGCTTTTTTTGTCATTGAGTAAATTCATTCAACCTAGTGGAATGATAATTTTGCTTTAAGAAATGGTCAAACGTTTGTTAGTCGGTTGAATGTGCATACAGCTGCTGTGATGAAATCAAACTCTTTGGTAAGGTTCTCTCTGAATAGTTGATACTGGGTGATTTGACCATTTACTAAAACCCTTCCCCAAACAGTGATGGTCCAGTCATAGCATTACAACTGTAACCAGGCACGGTGGGCCCGTCAAGCTTTAGACGTCACCACATGCCAAAGAGTTTGGAGGGTGGTGTTGTTTTTAATCTTTCTAATGGAGCAGTTTGTAGAATTTAGGGGGGGTCTATTAGCAGAAATTAAATATAATACTCAAAACTATGTTTTCAATGGTGTATAATCACCTAAAACTAAGAATTGTTGTGTTTTCGCTTCCTTAAAATGAGCCCGTCATATCTACATAGGCAGCAGGTCCTCTTCAGAGTTCGCCATGTTGCACCTCCTTGTTACAGTAGCCCAGAACGGACAAACAAAACACTGACTCTTTTTACGTTACCTGAAGGCCAGCGGAGGGGTATTCAGCCTCACCGCTAGATACTCACACACCTTCCTTTAAAAATAATAAAAAATGCACGACACAGAGACTCATCATCTGAGATAGCTTTATGTTTCAAGTGCATGTGAAAGACCCTTTTACATTATTATTGTTTTAAAGAAGTCAGTCGCAGATGGAGTTTTAAACCCACATGTTAATCAGCTAACGCCAGCAAGCTGCAGCTAATAATATCTGCTAATGTCAGTTGTCATTTCAGACCCGTTATTTGTGTTGAGTTGACGTTAGCCTGGTATACTGATGTTGTTGATGCTGTCTCAGTTACAACATATATGCTTAAATTATTTGAGATGAAAAGAGTGTTTCATGAACACTGCCACCTGTTTCCTGGCCTGTGTGTGTGTGTGTGTGTGTGTGTGTGTGTGTGTGTGTGTGTGTGTGTGTGTGTGTGTGTGTGGGGATGAGAGAGTATTTAGATAGTGTTTCAGGAAGTGCCTGTTTGTGTTAGGGTATGTGTGTGTGTGTGCGCATGTGTGTGTGTTTGTGCGTGTGTGTGTGTGTGTGTGCGCATGTGTGTGTGTTTGTGCGTGTGTGTGTGTGTGCGCATGTGTGTGTGTGTGTGTGTGTGTATGTGTGTGTGTGTGTGTCTAAAGGCAGAGGTGGGTTAGGATCACGTCCAGTGCAGCCCTCTCTCATCGCTTCCTGCTCCTACACGCTCACAGCTCATACAGCCTCAGCAAGAAAGAGGAAGATCGAAAATGAGACACAGCGAGGAAATAAAGCTCAAACACCAAAATAAAATAATAGAGGTGTCAATAACAAGCAATAGTTAAGATTAGATAACAGTTGAATGCTATGCAGTATTGTATTGTACATACGTGTGTTTAATGTGCAACAATGAGATATATGTGCTATATAGACTGAAATAGTGCATGGACTGCTATTACATAATATAATAGATATACAGTAATTATAGGATAACAGAATATAAAAGGTGACATGACAGATATGTAGTACAGTAACCTAAATTGACAAGTGGCAGCTAAAGTGACCAAAGTGAAGTATGTATATACATATGGGATAGTATAAACATAACTTTAGGGTTACAGAATACACAGTGATGAATAAGAATGAAATCAAATATATAGGGTGGCATAACATATGTGTTGATTAAAGTAAGAACATTTATAATTTTTAACTTCATTGTATAATAATAACATGATATTTAGTAATAATATCTATAATAACTAATGATAATAATGATGAGCAGTGACTGAATAGGGCGAAAGCTGCTGGAGCAGGAGATGTCACATGAAGATGAAACAGGGTTTTGAGGGATTGAGCTCCTCGGGCCAGTTGCTCCAAAGCCTGAGGGCTCAAACCTTTTCTGTCTTCCACCCTTGACCTCCTGATGGCCAGTGTGCCTTTGAGTTAGTTGTGTTTTCACTGCAGTTGTGTGAATGCAAAGAAATGTTCGGCGCTGACTTCATGAAGAGAAAGCTACCAGAAACGAGCATAACAACAGCAGAGACTTGTTAGGCTGAAGGGCAAGCTGAATGCATCCATCACAGAAACAACCCGCTCAGTTATACACGTCCTCTGCTTTTATTTTTTTAATATTATTTTATCTTAGTGCGCTTTTTCTGGCACATGAGCTTACTCAACAACTTCCATGTTTTTACTGATGTCAGAATAACTTAATACATTTATGATATGAAACCTTACCCTCTGGGGAGAAGAGAAGCTACTTTAACAAAGGCCATATATTTAATGGGTTAGATTCATCTACTACCTTAATTGAGCACAGAGGATGAGATGCCATCAGGATCTGTCGGACTCAGCTCAACATTTGACATTTGATTGATTGACCAGACATTATGTGTTCACTTAATCCGGTCTAATGTTGGAGGAACAACACATGCAGGCAAAATACAGTTTTAATCTTCAGCTGGGTAATGTTAAAGGCAAAGTACTTAGGTTAAAGTCATGCGGCGGGCTGGTATTTCTAATGCCAGTAGCTCTGTGTTGATCATATCAATTCCTCTCGACAGCGAGCACAGGTCCAGACCTTTGCCTTTTATTACATACAGTCATATTGTAGTTGTGTAGGCGTTGCAGGATACGTCCGTTGATCAGCTGGACTGTGGGGACATTGTATTTGTGTAGGACACACATACAGCAAATAAACCCTTTGTCTGGGTGGGCTTTACCACCTCCACTAGGCAAGTTTGTTGGCAGTACGTCTATGTGAGCGTAGCACTTATTATATACAGTATTTCAGATTTCTAAGATGTGCATTCTCTATATGTGTAAGAGAGAGAACGACTGAAAGAGGTGAGTTTTTTTTATGGTTTTTAGGGAGTGGATAAGTAAATACAAATTACCAAGTAGCATTTGTAAGATTGTGAAAGATGGGCGTAAACTTCAGAACTGCACACACAGATGCTCACACAGCTACATGCGTGAGCACACACTCACACGCACACCCTTTTACATTCCCTGCACCACCATGGGGAGTGTGTCCATGTGGAGGCATATCTAGTATCTCAGACAACCCAATATGCAAGTGCTTGCCTGTGTGTGCGTACGTGTGGTTTTAGGTTTCTACTTAACAGGTGGGATAGACTTTGCGTCATCTGTGATTGGGTCAAATGTCATGTTTTCTCCCTCAAGTCTGTCATTAAACCCACAGCCCTCAGTTCTCCCAGTTACATACTCCCAGAAAACAAAGTAGGCCTCGCAGTGTTCACATTCAGGTCTGAAACGGATGTTCTCCCTGCCTTCTGAGTACCAAGGCAAATCAGAAGCTGTGGTTTCTAGTGCTTCACATTATGGAAGCCCATTTCTGATCCTGTTAGTCATTATAATGAGAAACCTTGTCAAAATAATGAGTTAGTATCTCAATCAAAAATAATGACTTATAAAGGTTTCTCATTATTTTGACAAAGTTTCTTATTATTTTGAGATACTAAGTCATTATTTTTTAGAAAGTCTATTTTGAGATATTAACTAATTATTTTTTAAATATGTAAGTCATTATTTCGAGGTACTAAGTCATTATTTCGAGAGAGTTTCTCATTATAATGACTTTTTTTGTCCAATTACATTGCTGGAAATGGGCTGTAAAAAAACAACAACAACAAAAAACAACACAGATTTCCCATATGCTTATAAAAGAGTGACTGTCTCCATACGTTCTATTTTTCTTTTTTCTTGTCATAATTCACTCCTTGATTTTATTAGTGTCTTGATTCTGAGATGAAGTCATGAAGCTTTCAGCGATTAAAGGCTAATTGTGTCGTTTACACAATCTGTTGCAGGGTAAATCTTTTCATTTTTGATGCTGTCATGTGAGTTGGCATAACATACGAATGATGAAATTTGTAACAGTTTCCTCCATGTCTTTCTTCCTGTCTCCAGTCATGGCTGAGGATGTACGGTTACCTGCCCCAGGCCAGCAGACAGATGTCGACCATGCGATCAGCTCAGATCCTGTCTAATGCGATCAGCGACATGCAGCGGTTCTACGGCCTGGAGGTCACTGGACAGATGGACCTTCAAACAGTCAGGTTAGCAGGGATAACCGGGATGTTTTTGTAATTTTAGATATACACCCACTGAAGAAATATGGACCAGCCCCCAAAACACTGTCATGCAACACATTTTAGGTCCTAAACTTTAGTTAAATTGATAATTTTAAGTTTTGCAAGCATTTCTTTTATAAGGATGATTTGGCCTAGGATATGTAAATATGGACTTTTAACCAGGACAGGATTTACCGGTCAAATCTTCAGTAACTGTTATCCCCATTTGCTTTACTGGAACAGGATCTGGCTGCATTAGGCAGCTCACAGGTCTGCTTTAAATTAAACAATGAAAAAGTGCACAGCTATCAAGAGGAGTCAGTAGGGGTTTTAACGTCACGCTCCCCTTTACACACACACACACACACACACACACACACACACACACACACACACA
>CALSCE010010660.1:926024-952844 GCA_943593645.1 Bovichtus variegatus
ACACACACACACACACACACACACACACACACACACACACACACACATTTCTTGCCTGCTCGTGACTTCTTTCAACTCCTTCAGTGCCATGCAGAGACCCCGCTGCGGTGTGCCTGACAAGTTTGGAGGCCAGATCAAAACCAACGTCCGACGGAAACGCTATGCCCTCACGGGACATAAATGGAACAAGAGCCACCTCACTTACAGGTAACAAAAAGACATTCTGTTTGTACAGGAAATCTAACCTGCCACAGATGCACAAAGTCTTACTAGTTAAGCTGTAAAACATTAAGTTTGAATGGGATGTGAATGAACGATTAGCGTTTATGTTTTCCTTTTCTTTGGTTGCTGATGAATCCATAAAGGGATATTGTTTAGATGAAACTCACATGGGACATGTGGGACTGGCCTTTGTAAGATTGTTTTCCCTCTTTACCGCTTTATCTCCATAGTATCCAGAACTACACTCCAAAGATTGGAGAGTATGACTCATACGAAGCCATCCGTCGGGCGTTTGAAGTCTGGGAGAAGGTGACCCCATTGACCTTTGAAGAAATCCCCTACCAGGAGATCAAATATGGACGCCGCAAGGAGCCTGACATTATGATCTTTTTCGCTTCGGGTTTTCATGGAGACAGTTCACCTTTTGATGGGGAGGGAGGCTTCCTAGCTCATGCGTACTTCCCTGGGCCTGGAATGGGTGGGGATACACACTTTGACTCCGATGAACCATGGACCATAGGAAACCAGAACGTACAAGGTAAATGGCTACTGTCAGTATAATTTGGAGTTTCTATTGTAATGTCGATTTTAGATAGAGTGAAGGTTTTCTTCAGCGACAACCAAATCTTACAAAGAAAAATATTCGAAAGCATGAATGAAAGAAATGGAAAGAAAATTATGTTCCAAACATCTTACTCTACTACAACAAACACCTTGGAGAGGTTTTTAGGAAACACTGCCTTATGTGGCTTCAGGTGGCACGCACACACACACACACTCACACACACAAACACACACACACACAAGATATCTGTACTTTTTAAGTACCTATCAATTCTTCATGCTTAATATTTACATTTACATTAAAATGAACAAGATGAACCCTACACCCAATCACAACTCTTAACACCAATGTCCACCACTAAACTAATCATGTGCAGAAGTGAGGATTAAGACGATATCTTCATTTTTAAATGGAGTCTTTAGAGTTCCACTTCTTGCTGTGCACTCATTGACCCTGCTGACTAGAGAAGGATGTTTTTTGAGACAATAGGCTTTCTTGCCCTGTTATCTACATACACACAGCAGACACAGACAGCTAAACCTTGTGTGTGTGCATGTAAGACTGTGTGTGTGTGTGTGTGTGTGTGTGTGTGTGTGTGTATCTGTGATCAGCTGTGTGTGGGAAGTGTTGCTGGACAGATCACAGGGACGGTGGAATGCCACAGTAAGTGGGAGTGTGTTCCACTTGGGGAGATCTTTAGACTGGTCCCTTTGTTGCCCCACGCTACTTACACTCAACAGCAAAGTAGAGCCAAATTACAATCTTGTCTGACTTTAGTAGACACACATCTAATTAGTCGAACTTTTCACAGATGTAGTCTTCATTTAGCTCCAGCATGTTTTCTTCCTTCTAATTGCACTGTTGCTGAAATGTGAAATTTGAAATGTGTCTAGTGATAGTTAACAATGCAGCCAAGAATACCAGCTTTCAGATCTGAAACAACAATTAATTCAGTTCATCGTTTAAGGCAGTTTCTATGGTTCTAGCTTGTCTAATATGAAGATTTGCTGCCTTCAAATATCTTTAGGTTTTACACTATTACATGAACAAAATATTAGTATAAAGCTGTGACAGGCATGTTCTGGGATTCTTTCAACTAAATGACCAATACAACAACAACCAATGTATCGATCAACAACGATACATAAACAATGGATAAGGATATCATAGGGGAATACCTCCAGAACTGCAGCCATTCCAATGCTTGTGCAGACAAAAGTATGCACAAGCATCAAGTGAGAGTTGAAGGGCCATGTTCAAGCCTGAGTTAACATCTGCCCTGTGTCCTTGAAACAGAATCCGCTCTGACCTCTGACCTTCTTTTGGTGGGGTGAAACAAAAACAGACTGTATCTAAGAGATCAATAGTTTAGTATAAAATGGATATGACGGTAATTGACTGTAGAAGCGCAACTCCATTTCATCCACACCTTGCAGTTATGGGGTTTCCCTTTCCTCAGTCTCATGTGTGAATGAAGAACAATGCTTTTGGTGTGAACCTTGTGATGCACAATGTGATTTATCAGCCACAGATGCCGACACGCACACTCAAACCCTCCTTGCACAGGCGCAGCGCTGTAGGCCGGTAGCGATAAAAGCGTAGAAGCGTTTGTGTTTCTTTGCGGACAGATGAGACCGATGTGAATAAGTCTCTGGAAAAAGACAGAGCAAACTTGGAGAGTGCAGTTTAGTTGTCATGGTGCTACTTTAGTGACCTTCGTTGGGAGCTGCTGGTGAATGAGGTGTGAGACGTGGTAAACAAGTGAACAATGCTTCAGAGAGTTCAAATAGCACTTGAAGGACAACATTTATGTGTGGTTGTGTGTGTCCAGGGTAGTCAGAAATAGCAATAGATTACATTGGCTGAACTTCTAACTTTGCCAAGACTTTTGAAGTTTACTCTTGCCTTTCTCTGTTGAACTGAATGGTTGTCACAGTTACCCCACAAAGGCCTCTTTATCTTCTCTTACTGCTCTCTCTCTTTCTCTCTCTCTGTCTCTCTCTTTCTCTCTCTCTCTCGCTCTCTCTCTGTCTCGCTCTCTCTTCTTTGTTTTCATCCATAGCTATCCCTAGCACTCTGTTTTGTCCTCTGTTTTTTTTTCTCCTTGAGTGTTAGCTGCAGCTTAGTAAACCATGAGGACATTCATGTGACTCTGAAATTATAGATGGTGGGGGAGATGAAACGTTTGTATCCTTGTGTGTGTGTGTGTGTGTGTGTGTGTGTGTGTGTGTGTGTGTGTGTGCGTGCGTGTGTGTGTGTGTGTGTGTGTTAAATAAGGAGATGCTCAGGGATGGGCATCCACAGCATCTCCCCTTCCCTTGCATGAACAGCAGTGACATCCTCAAGTCCCAATCCCCCAACAGCATGACGTAACGAGCACAAATCTGACCAATCAGCACGAGCCATCGCGCCAGCCAAAATGGCTAGCAAGTTCAAAGTTCACAAAGAGCATGGACGGGAAACAAAGAGTTATTCATTGAGGGGAAGTAATCTAATGTGCGCTGGCTTCACTTCAGAGATGAACTTATTCTCTTATATGTTGGTTGATTCTGCACCAGGTTTTCTTTGTTTTTGCTTTTCTCATAAAGAACGTCTGTAAGAAGACTTTTTTGTAGAGAGGAAGTTGATGCAGTGGTCAGTGTGTCACAGCTGTGTGGCAGTAATTGTTGTGATGGCAGTGGACAATGGCATTGATTTGTTAGAAATGTATGTTGCTTCATATCAGCAATCACTAGCATGCCTGTGGGATTTATCTGCCAGATCTACGGAGATGTTTATTGACATCATAACTGGGAGATATTATTACTTGTACATTGTCTGCATGGATTTATTAGGACTTTCTGCTGTCCGTGACCTGCAGCTCATGAAGTCATGTAGTATAGTATTTTTAAAAGACACACATTGTATGAATGCAACGGGACCATAGACATTTAAATAGACACGTATATTAGAAGTGCATGTAGACACTGTGACTTATGGACTACAGTTTTGAAGCTTCGAGTCTGGCGTTTTGACCGTCGCCATCTTGTTTTTTTGCAGCCAGAAGTGACTGAATAAGACATTTTTAGGATAACAAATTGTTACAGTTAACTTTCATGAACGGAAAGCAAACTCTAAAAGGGTTAAAGGTAATGTTCTCATTGACGTGTATACAACCGGATATGTTTTTGCAACCACTGGAATCGCCTGCTGGATATTAGAAAAAATGCAAGATCGTTCTCCTTATGAATAAACTCAAAACAATTCCTTTCTAGATGTTAAGGGTAACTTGTGTCTTTGCTTCATCATATACACACAGGTAATGACCTCTTCCTGGTTGCAATCCATGAGCTGGGCCACGCCCTTGGTTTAGAGCACTCCAACAACCCACTGGCCATCATGGCTCCCTTTTACCAATGGATGGAGACGGAGAACTTCCAGTTGCCTGAGGACGACCGGCGCGGCATACAGCAGATCTATGGTAGGATGCTTTTTGGATGACCAGAGGGTATACTCCTTCGTCGCGTGTTCATCATGAGGACATTACTGGTGATATGCACCATCTATCAAATTTAAAAAAAAAACAGAAAAAGAAGAAAACTTTATTTTCTATCTATTTTCTGTCAAAGACTATTTTCTTTTCCTTACTATCTAAAACCCAATCCCAATAGGTTGCCCTCATTTATCTGGGAATCCATTGTTAATTAGCATTAGAGAAATATTAAAGGAACGTCATTTTTGCTGGGAGTTAGATGAGAAGATCGATAACACTCACAGGCGATAGCTTAGCTTAGCATAACGACTGCAGGTAGGGGGAAACAGCAAGCGCCCAAACGTTACTAATTAACACGTTTGTTTCTCCTTTGTTGAATCCATACAAAAATGTAAGTATAAAAACAACACGTCTTGGTCACTGGCGAACACTGGTTGTGTGCCGAACTATTTCTTGGCCGGGAGCAGTAACTTGAAATTGTATCATCACCATGAGGTTGCCAGGCAACTAGAGGAAACTCCTAGAGATATAACATGTTAATTAAGTGAGTTTTAGAGGTGATTGAAAACAGATTTTCTTTACCTTTCAACGGACTCACACGCGCTGTTTTCAAATGTTTCCATTCCTTATGCTAAGCTCAGCTAACCGTCTTCTCGCTGTTTCTGTCTGTATTAACAGAAGTACTGTATATGAGTGTGGTACCAATCTTCTCAGCTAACTCCTGGTATGAGAGCCGACAAGTGTATTTCCAAAAATGCCAAACTTTTTCTTTAAGATTTAAGCCATTTTGACTGTTAATTTTGATACTAACACATTAAGTTTATACCCATTTTTATTCAATTGTAATAGCATTTTTTCCCCATTCATTTAAATTAGGCATTTTTAAACTTGACACTTTAGCCCAGTATTCTCTCTTTTTTTATGTGATAAAATATGTTTAACCCTGTTTGTTTTTCCCTGCAGGTCAACCAAACAGTGGACCCACCCAGGCCCTGCCCACCGTGACGCCACGTCGCCCGGAACCCAGACCACCACAAACACCTCCTCGGCATCCTGACCGCCCCAGGACCACTGAAAGACCAGATCACTACGGGCCCAATATCTGTGAAGGGAATTTTGACACGGTTGCTATGCTCCGAGGAGAGATGTTTGTTTTCAAGGTAAATAGCATTTTGGCTCAGCCACAGACTGCTAGCTTGATCTAAGTTATGAGCACAAAACATTTGAAGAGACCACTTTCGCAGTGGTTTATTACATGACCTTGCTGGGATTTTCAGTCGGCTTCCAGCAGAGGAGCTGTCCTGACAAGTTAACTGTGTCAATAAATTAGTGATTCTTTTCTGTAGAATCGATTTGAAACAAATGGCGTGTGCACAGCCAACAAGGCGTCTGTTTTCAATCAGGTCCTTGTGGATTGTAAACCAAACAGGGCCAGTGTTTTTTATGAGGCGGAACACTGTTAAAAGGGTGGGGTGCGGTCAGGTGTTTGCCTTAAAGAGCCTCTGGACCCACACTAAACATTCATAAGGGCTGAAGCAGCAGTGAGCTATTAGCTGGGTTCTTACCTTTAAAAGACATGTCTGCCAGTACTGGTCATTTCACTGTTGGCTGCAGTTGCTGTCAGCTGGGTTGTATGATTTATTTAATATTTAAGGTATTTTGGTATTATGCAACTCTGCTTTGGGGTCATGTGTTATTATGCATCTGCTAAGTGTTTCCCCCTGTCCTGGAGCTGAAGGTTCCTGGTCAGTGTTGATGATGCAACGCATTCATTTGGTCATTCTCAAAGTTGAATTAACTCACATTTCAGCAGCAACATCCTGTGTGTTTTCTCCTCTTCAGAATGTGTCCAGTGATTCTGTGTACATAGTGCAGCTCTACAGAGATAAGTAATGATATGTTCTAGTGGGAGAGGTCAGTGTTAGCAGAAGTTTGCAGATTTTTAGACAGAGCTGGACAGAGAACACCCAGGCTTTGCTGTAAAGGAGCGTCAGCTTTACTTTCAGAAATGTTATCATGATATCGGAAATGTTGACGTTTAACAGGGTTTCAAGCAGCTAAACATATCCAACAGCATCAAACTATCAGCCCCATCTTGAACTAGGCTCCCAGTTGAACGTTTGACATATCGAAGGTGAAATATAAAAGGTGATTCTGTTTGCGTTATTATTGTGGAAGAGCAGAATTGAACAGAGCCCTGTCTCTCCACACACACACAGATTAGTCTATGAATATCTCCTATCTTGGGCTGTTAGTGTTTCTGCCGCTGTAGTTAAGAGACTCGGCGTACAGATGCCTGGACCAGTGCTGCACATGGTCAAACAGTTATATCTGTACTATTGGGTTTCACCTCAGCCAGTAATGGCTATGTTCTTGGGTTTCATGCTAGTCTGGATAACATTAATCAGTGTCCAAAATTAACTTTTGCATTGCCCACCAGTGGTTCTTAAACTATGACCTGATCAGAGTGAATGCCAAAAGCAATTAAAATACTTTTAGTAATCAGTTCAATTGTATCAAGACTTACAAGTATGCACTTCAGATATATATTGTCTCAAAATGTTATCAACTAGTATTGACTGTTTTATTTTGCACTGTACTGTTTATATTCCAATTGTCCTTGAATTTGGAAGTGATGCCTCCACTGTTCAGAAAGTGTAGGTATTAATGGTAGACATTGTTCTTCTCTGCTATTACTCTGCATAGGAAAATTACTTACTTAATGTATGTGAGTGGGAGTAAATTGTAGCACATCAGTACCACTCTCTCTTCGCCACAAAGTCCCATCCATTTAAAGAAGAAAGGGGTTGTCATTTATTTTATTCACTATGAGTCCTTCTTCACAGCAGAGGGCTGGACATGCGGAGCACACGGAGCTGCTTTCAGTATTGAAACTCCCACACTGGGATATGTTCTGTTCTGCTGAGGACTAATATGGTCAACTCGGTCTTAATCTGGTCAACGCAAAGGAGCTGTCAGACCACACAAATCGAAGAGCATGCAGTCTGTTCGGTTTCTCTCAGCTCTCATCAACCCATCTCTATTCTGTTCCATTCCGTACCGTGCCGCGCCGTCTTGTCTGCCAGCATGTCCTGGGTGAAGGACAAAACTAGGTTTGCTTGCCAGAAAGAAGCAACACTGAGCATTTTGCTGTTACATTATCCAGGACAAGCAGGGCTACTGACTCACCACTTGTGAATCTGAGGGCTTCTGGTGTAAATCTGTCCGCTGGCCTGCGTGCACAGCATAGAGAGTATATACGAATGTTCTTGGGTTCAAATGTGCTACTAGTGATTTTACTTATCTTGTGCTGCCGACTTGGTTATGAAATCACTCTTAACAGTTCTCTAGAAAAAGTTATCTTCTATTAGGCTGTGATCAACAGAGAGAGTGCAATAAGAGGACCTGAAAAGCCACCAGAGCGGAGACTGACTATTATTAGCCTGCCAGTGTTCCGCTATAGTTAGTTTATTGTACGCTCTGGTCTAGTTATCTTGCAGACCCCAGTTTGCTTAGCATGATGATCATTGAGCATTACTACAGCCTTGTCGGACCTCAGTGGGTCAAGTAGTTAAAATCAGTTGACTAATGAAAAGAGAATGCCCTTCTCACAGCAGCTATCTGTGCATCCACTACATATTCCTATGCATAGGCATGTTTTGAAAAGGCTGAGGGATAAAGTTAAAATGAGATATGAAGCCCTATGTTTTGAACTTATTTGGGCATTGGTTTACTTTGGCTTTGAGTCTCAGGAATTAAGAAAGAGAGAGAGAAAAAAAGAGAAACTACTGAGTTTTTCAAGCTGTGAAACTGACTAAAAGAGGTGATGCACACTCAAACACACTTTTAAAATTGTTTCCCCTCAGGGCCGATGGTTCTGGCGGGTGCGTAGGAACAGGGTTCTGGATAACTACCCCATGCCCATCAGTCACTTCTGGAGGGGTCTGCCTGGAGACATAGACGCCGCCTACGAGAGACACGACGGCAGGTTCGTCTTCTTTAAAGGTAAGCAACAAACACTCATACACGCGCACATTTTAAGCAGATGAAGAATGGAGTACTGGTGAAACGTTGTGCATTTTGATTTTGTTTTACTTGCATTAGAGCTCACACTGGTCTGCAACTCGCTGCGTGCACATTGTAAAAGTTAGATTGTTGGTTTCTGTAGCGCAAGACGAGCTCTGCATTGCCTGAAGTTGCCAGTTTTATGTTCGGGGCACATCTTTCTGGTATTCTGTTTTTTTATATTCCATCAACATTGGCTAGATGAACCAATTGTGACACCAAAATGAGACAATTCCAAGTGACTTGAAAAGAAATCCATCATCTGAATCTGCTACCTTTTACCTTGCAGGACAAAGGGGGAATACATAATCAAATCTCCTGATTGCTCATGTTCCATTTATCACTTATTACTGTAAATAACAAGAGCAGAGAAAAACTGCTTAGTAGCTGTACTTGTTACCTTTTATCCCCCTAAGCGTTGGGAACCACTGCTCTAGGTCAGGGAAGAATTATTGAATCATGTTAAATATAGCTGAATCCTGCAATTATCACACTTTTGAATGATATAAAACAAATAATAAACCAAAGTCTTCCATCTAAACTATATATTTTTTCATAGAAGTGGTCACTCGTTTTGGAAGATCATAAAGCTGACCACACTGCTCTTATCCTCCTGCACTCGATCTCCTTCAGGGGATGAACATACCGTCTACGTTTCTGGTTATTGTTGCTGTAAAAACAGGCCCGAGCCTGGTCCAAATAATATTCTTCTGGTATTATTAGCTGTCACTTTTGGAGCATGACAGACTTCTAGAAGCAAGAACAGCCTTTGAGAATATGCCCACTTTTTTAATTAGGGTACAAGCTGCTCTACAGCATGCAGGAAAGTAACATACAACCACTGCTAGGCTTAAGTAGCAACACCAGTATTTGGGTTCAGTTTCCAGTGAAGCGGCGCTGTATACTCTGCCATGCCAATACACAATCATAGTTGGATTTTTATCACAAGTCAGTCCGTCTTACATGTAGCAGCATGTCAGCTCTTTTCAGTAAAAATATTCTTCTCTTTTTATCTTTATAGATAAGATACTGCAATTTTCTAGCAGTGCAATGTTTGTATTGTTAGCTCTCCTGCATTGAAAACCTTTCACATCTGGTTTCTTCTTTAAAACCTTCGTACATTTTTCATTCTCCATCATGTCCTAATGCTATCGTAGTTTAACAGTAAAACAGATTGTGGAACTTTTTTCATCTTCCTCAGATTATGTGGAAGATAATATACATACCCCCACCTCCTTAAGAAAGTGCATAATGTATTCTACATGCAGAGTATAAATCTCTTTTAGCACAGCTCATTATTTGCACTGCGTCACTGAGAGTAGCTTGTTTTTTACAACTATGGATACAGTTTGTTGAAGGAAAAAGAAAGAACCCAGTCTTTAATACGGCTTGACTCTGGGAGCTACAGGCTTTGGGGCAGCTGTTGATGATGAGGAGGATGATGTCATCGGCAAGCCTCTCAGTGTGACACTTGGCTGCAAGCTATTAGCAAAGGAAGAACAAGAGACGTGAAGAGTAAGGAAATAAAAAGGGAAGGATGGAAGGACTGGCAGACCTGAGAGCACAAGAGAAGAGACAAACACTGAAACTAAGACCTTTGAATGGACCGATCAATGCGGTCAATAGATTGACTTCCTGTCAAGCGTGAAGACAGCAGTCCTTTCTCTTGCGTTTTTGCTCGGGACTTGTGGCCTTGACTAAGCCAAGAATGGTCCAAATCTCGGGAAGCGTTATTCTTGGGCATGCGTTGGGAGCTGTTACTGAGATTAAAAAAAACTACCACAGCATACATACAGCATGGAATCGGCGGAAACAGTGGACAGTCTACGTCTCCTTAAGTGGGAGGTTACTGTCGTCACTCCCTGCTGTGCTGAGCTTGGTGTTTCCTTGTGGGTGTGACGAGGCAAGAGTTTAGACGCCACAAATCATCGCTGTACATTTGCTACATTTACAATATAATCCGTTCCAGGGCTGGTTGGCTCGCTGAATTGTTATTTGCACATTTTAATTTGGGGGATTTTTTTAGGAGAGAAATATGGTAGAATTATGATAACAAACTGGTCCAGTACCCATTGGGTTGTGACCGTTTGGGGCATGGTCTTTCTGAACGCGTGCCCGTTGGGAATGGGCAGATTGCTTGGCTCCCGCTATTGCTACTTTTAGCATTGTCGGGGGGCGTGGCCGTTAGGCGTATGTGGCCTTTCGGAACGCATGCCTACTGCCCTTTCAGAGTTGGCCGTTTGCTCAGAAGCAATTCTTGCAGCGTTCTCAAAAACATCTCATCTTTCACCCTAAAATGAGTATATCCAGCATCCAGCAGGAAAAAGGAACCGCAGTAAATGAGACCACAAAGTGTTGCATGTCCAAATGACACCAAATTCGACTCTGCGTGTCCTTGGGTCCCTTGCAATACACGGATGGACGGTTCTCGAGATATGCAAAGGGCAACTTGTTTTTGTTTTTTTTACATTCTGAGGGCCAGCTAGCTCTACGTACGTAGTTGTTTCCATTAAAAGCTGTATTTTATCAGTAAGCTTCAGCAAAAATGAATAATTATTCAAGGATAGAGGCAGTTTAATGTATGACACCAGATTTTGTTAACTTGTATATATACAGTACATCATTGGGAGGATATCAGGCGTAGTTGTTGAGAAGTGAAATCACCTCAGTCTAACTGAACTGGCGATGCCAACAAGAACTGTGTTGTACCAATTGTAAATTGAGCGTACTTCCGTTCTTGTTTGGACCACATATATCAATTTACCACTTACCAAGAAAGCAAGTTGGAACTCAGCATACTATGTATTGAGGAAGGCCTAGGGTGAATATATTCAATAGGGATACATGCATGGATGGTTATTATCAAAAAAAACAAACATATTCAACTCTTACACAGCTGTTGTATTACACAGGAATTGTACACTGTTTTTAGCCCAACTGTAATAGAAACCAAACAGTGTATCTCTTTAGAACAGTTACACAGCAGGAAGGACTCAGATCTTTAGGTCACTGAAACGCTCCGGGGTAGTTATGGAAAGTCATGGAATAAGTCATGAGATTTTACATCAGGGCTGTGCACCGCAGGAACACTGGGAAGCATTGCGTCAACCTCTTGTTCTCTCCAGATGCTGAGTGTAGAGCTTTCATTTTCAACAACGAGCAAGGGGCCGGAGGTGGGTGGATGGATGGGTGGGTCTGGGGGGAAAGAGGGAGGGAAAGGTGGATTGAAGCCAAAAGGAAATATGTAATAGTGCCAGGAGGAACGGAGTCCCCCTGTCTGACACAGAAAAACACAATAAAACCTTCCCTTGGGCGAGAAACCTGTTTCAGCCTGACATGAGACAAGCCGCTGCTAATGGATCATTACAAGCTAAACCAGAACTCCTTAGTCGATGATGTTCACGCGTTTTTTGATTTCTTGCCAACAAATCATTATAGCATTTATACAGTTTACGAGTGTGTAAACGCTGGTTTGCTTTCTCGGGTTGTTCTCTTATTTTCCTCATTCAGTTTCAATTATTTAACATATTCTGTGCCAGAAGATACAATGTGTGCACATGAGCAGCATGTGTATCAGTACATCTGTTCTTGTATGTGGATGCGTGTGTAACTAAGTGAACATGACATATACAGTATGTCTGTGTGTGCTAACATTTTCCATAAGGGTTATGAATGGGGGTGGATGGGGAATTTACCGATGTATGCGCCATAAAGGATCATTAAGCACTTCTCTCCCCCTCTCCTCTCGTCTCCTCTTGTCTCCTCTCCTCTGATCCTCCCTCCTCCTCTCCCCATCCTCCTCTCCTCAGGAAACAGATTCTGGCTTTTCAGGGAGGCTAACTTGGAACAGGGCTATCCAATGGAGCTGGTTGATTATGGTCAAGATATTCCCTACGACCGAATTGACACAGCCATCTGGTGGGAGCCATCCGGCTACACTTACTTCTTCCAAGGAGACTGGTAATGTAGCCTGCAACCTGCCAGCATCACACAAAACCCCTCTTATTCACCTGTTACCCAGTATATTACTAGATTATGTATTACTGTAGTATATAAATAGTTTGATTTTCTCTGAAGGTTTACACAGCCTTTTTATAGGTTGAGCTTGATCTCACCCCTATTATTCCATGAAATAGATTGAAAATGCATCGCATAATGTTTTAATTCATGGAGTCAGTCTTATTCTAGCAATGCTAGTGGTGTGGCTCTATGGAGGGCAGAACCTTTGGCACCAGACAAATATGTCAGCAACTATAGGACTGATTGGCTTGACTTTTGGTGCAGACAATTATGTCTCACTCTGGATAAATTTGAATAATTAGAGTGACTCCCTTACTTTTAATCTGGCTCCATTATCAGGTCAACATTTAAATTTGTCCAATGCGTTGGTTTATGACTTGACGTCCCCATCAGCCTAGCGTTAATTTTGTTATTCTGTTATTATCTATGTTGGCCAACTAACATAGATGGTCAAGACTAAGACGAGACGATGACGACATCATTAAGCACTACTAACCATGACTTTTTGGGTTTGCGCCAGCTGAATTTGAGTTGCTACGGTACAGCCGCTAACTGAAGGTCTGTCACCCCACAGACAGCACAGAATGAGTAGAGTCAGGAGGACTCGGAGTAACTTCCTTAAGTTTAAGTTAGCAATGACAACAACAGAGCTTGGGAGAAAGAAAGGTGATTTATTGGCGAGACTAGATTGAGATAGAACTAGAACTAGATATTATCTGATGACTAAAATAGTTTCCATTCACTAAAATTATACTAAAAATAATTTATTTATTTCACTAAAATATGACTAAAATGGCCAGTCTCTTGGTAAAATACAACTTGACAACAAAAAAAAAAAAAAAAAAGGTTGACTAAATATGATAAACGTTTTTTGTTTTTGGTTGACACAGGACTGAGACTAAATCAGCCTTAGCTATTGCCTACTTTGTGCCAGCTGCGCTGTTAGCATGCTAACATATTATATTAAGATGGTGTATGGTAAGCACTGCACCTGTCAAACATCAGCATGTTAGCATTATCAATGTATGTGTGTGTCAAAGGTAACTCTTGGCTCAAGTACAGCCACACACAGCAGGCTGTAGTACAACATGTATGTTTTATGGAACAACAGTTACTCTTTAATGCACAGACAAACATTGCTCAAACAACTCCAGTAGTAACACATTGGAGTAATTTTTTTAAAGAGGCAGTACATGAGTTCACATGATGAAGTACAGTGTCAAGGTTTTAAGTCTATCCATCTGGAGTTGTTGTGTTTGTTTCCATATAAAGACTGAAATGACTGAGATCACAGGAACAATTTGTGTGAGAAATTCACAGCATGGACTTATAAGTTCTGTGGACAATACAAACATACTGAACACACTTCTGCTGTAAAACAGTAGCGACACAAGTGGATATAAGGATAACCTATTTCTGAAAATCCAAATCTGCCCTTACTCCGCACAGTATGACTGACTGGCCTGCTTCAGCTTTTACTAGTACGTTTACACTCAGAACCGATTTGATTGTTCTATGGAAGACATACTATTATACACACACTTTTTCACACTCCTTTCTTGTTCAGACAGTTGTAGCAACCGTCTTCTCCGTCGTTGTCTGCAGGTACTGGCGCTTCAACGAGCAGTCGCGCTTGGCTGACCGAGGCTACCCGAAACCAATCAGCGTCTGGGGATCGTCAGTGCCCTCTTCTCCCAAGGGGGCCTTCCTCAGCGATGATGGAGGTGAGCGGAGACAAGAAGAGTGGTTGTGGTTGTGTGTGTGTGTGTGTGTGTAGGGCCAGGAGGGGCTGGGACACACAGAGGCATGAAACAAAGAATCAGGGTGTGGTCACACAATCATCAGAAGAGAGAAGGGATGACGTGTGTGTGTGTGTGTGTGTGTGTGTGTGTGTGAGAATTTGAGCTTATACACGTGAAGTGCTTTTGGCTTTGCTGTGCTTGGTTGGAGTGAAAATAGAGAGGAGCGATCCGATCTCCAAGCAGAGCTTTTGTTAGGCCACACAAGACAACTTTATTTGCATAGCAGATTTCATAAACCTGGGCAATCAATGTGCTTTACAGGGTAATAAAAAATACAGCAAAAGTAAAGGTTGTCAGTGCAAAATTATAGATTTTAAATATAGAGATTTTGAGTTATTAAAGGAATAGTTTGCCATTTTGAGAAATAGACTTATTGGCTTTCTTGGGGAGAGTTAGATGAGATGATTGATGCCACTCTCATGTGAAGCTACGTCCAGCAGTTGGTTAGCGTAGCTTAGTAGAAAAACTGAACAGATAGCGTTGCTCTGGCAACAGGCAACACATCCTCTCAATTTGACTAATTCGTACACTATCTGTACAAAAACCAAAACAAGTGTAAAAAGTATATATTTTTTACAGGGGTTATGTGCAGGAGAAAGGTTAGCTGTTTCCCCCCTATCGGTTTCCTGTCTTTATGCTAAGCTAAGCTAACCCCCTGCTGCCTCTAGCTTCATAGTGAACAGACAGATGTTGAGAGTGGCATCAATCTTCTCATAACTCTTGGAGAGAGTTAGAAAAATGTCGAATTATTACTTAAAATTTTATGTCTTCAAATCGTTGTCGGCTGATATCTGGTGCTCTCTTTGCCTTCTCCAGCGTACACTTTCTTCTACAAGGGTTCCAAGTACTGGAAGTTTGACAACCACCGCATGAAAAGCGAGCCAGGCTACCCCAAGTCCATCCTGAGAGACTTCATGGGTTGCAGCGTGGACCTTGACCCAGACAGAGACACGGAAACAGACTCAGGGCGCAAATACCCGGACGTTAACCGCCCACCGCTCAACCCTGACGCAGACGGACGTGGCGGCGACAAGGGCAAAGACCGGGAGGGAGCGGATGGCGGCGGAACGGACAAAGACGCGGGCAAAGGGTCGGACAACGACAAAGACGAAGACTACCGTGAGGGTCGCGAGGAAGACACCAACGAGGTGGACGTGGTGCTGAAGGTGGACGACAGCGAGGAGCGGACCATGAACATCCTGATGGTAACCATTCCCCTGGTCCTGGTGCTGTGCATTCTGGGACTGATCTACGCCATCATCAACACGCTGCAGAGCAAAGGGGCGCCGCGGCTGCTGGTGCACTGCAAGCGCTCGCTGCAGGACTGGGTCTGACCCTTGACATGAAGGGACACTGAACTTTGAACTTAAATTGGACCTTAGACACCGCGCTCCTCTAATCCAGGCCTCTTCCCAGTGACCCATCTGTCACACGTCTCTGTGCTCAGTGGCTCCTGCAACTCTTAGTACATGTGGTAATAGATCCAATACTGTACACACACAAACTAGAAGCAAGCATAAATCGTGTCTTTCTCATACACACACACACACACACACAGCATCCGAACCTCCTCCTGTCTCCCATGGTGCTCTACAATGCGTTGACTGTAGTCTATTTATATGAGAGAAGTTTGCACATTGTTCTTTTTTTAATTTTTGTTCATTTTGTGAGACTTTTTGTTGTTATTGTTATTATTACTATGATTATTTCTAAACCAGGAAGGCCGTTCTATTCTCTCTCCCTCTCTGCACAGCCTTCCTCCCTCTCCTAATCTCAGTAGAGTCTTTTTCCTCGCCGATAACTTCACATCTACTTATGCTATTACAGTTGCCACAAAAGAAAAGAAATGCAAAGGGTTAGAAAAGAGCGTTCTTTTGATGGATCGCTATGCTTCAAGAAGGGTTCGGTAGTTCTCCTTCCTCCTCTCACTATCTCCTTCTTCATCTCGCTCCATCTCCTCTCTGCAGTACAGTATGTCATGGGGTGGGAGGGGAAGTTAGAGAGAAACAGGGTTATGTCACATTACCTGTAGTATACATGAAGAGGTGTTTTGAGGCCTGCCTTGAGCCCAGATATTATCTTCCCTTTGGAACTCTGAAGGTTGTACCAGTGCTCAGCTCATACAGGCACCGCTTTGGTTTTAAAGGATAGTTCCACTTTATTACAACTTAGATCTTATTTTCAATGGTCATTTCAGTAGCAATAATAACACTGTACTCATCAAGTTAATTGCTGAGATGTGGGAATGTGGCTACATTACTAAAAGGATGTCGATCTTACGGCCTTAAAATAAACCCCCAGGTAAGCCAAATGTATTGGGAAAGAAATAAAGGCAGACGGTAACATTACTATCCAAACTCTCTGTTATAAACGTAAATCACTTTACAGCTTCCTGGTTGGGCTTTGACCTACCGTACTTGCTGTATCTGTGCACACAGAGCTTTGTGATCAATGGCACTTACTTTTGGCTTACCTCCAAATACAATGGTTGAGACAATCTGTCTAACACGGGGGGCCGTTTAAAAGAAACAGTTTTATATTTTGGGAAATATACTTATTTGTCAAGGCAAATCAATTTTTAGAAATCGTGGCTATGAAAAATGGGACCCGAGTTGTTATTAACTGTAATTATTCTTTTGGTTCAGACTACTACTGGCTTTTTTGCCCGCTTGTCCGTCTTTATCTTGTGCACAATAGGTCTACCTTCTTTATTTTCCTTATTTGGAAACCATTTAAAGACCTCTTTGGCTGAAAGGGTGCAGACTTTAAAGGGGATCCCTTCCCTTAACTTTCATTTATGTGGCTAATTCTCAGCGCGCTTCCTTTCTGTCAACAAAAAGACCTTTGCTTCGAGCTGGAGAGGAGACAGACTAATGGTTGATTTAAAAAGTTAGCTCACTGTGAAATAGCATTCGTCGCATCTGTGTGTGTGTGTGTGTGTGTGTGTGTGTGTGTGTGTGTGTGTGACATAAAACAAGGGGGAAACAAAGCAAAGCCACAGCCTTTAACTTCAGAACAGGATGTAGCACCACAGGGTGCAGCTAATGTACCATGCCGTTTGAAATTGACTTTTTACTGCTAGTTTTATTTTCAAAGGACAATTGAAGAAACTTCCCAGATGACCTGTGGTCTATCTGTTGTAAATATTGTAGCACCAGGGTGGCCTCGGCCCACGCAGGCTCATGTGAACACAGACTAATCCTCTTCATTAAGAAACAGCAGGTGTGTGCAAATGCTGTTAACCCCTGTGACCCCTAAACTAAACCTTGAACTCCCAGAAGCAAAACACTCTCCACTCCCTTTTCATCTCGCAAGAACAGAGATGGGTCGAAGGGGAGAGAGGGCACAGAAAAATGTCCATCTTAACTACTCATTATATCGGTATTAAAAAATGTCGGATGCAGTTTTCCTGCTGTTCCAGGCAAAAAAGAGACACAGTTTTTACAGATAAGGCAATATCGTTGTCGGGAAGTCTTTTGGCTACGATAATCACGTAATGAAAATCTGATATCACTCAAGCAAGTTTAAGCGTTTGCTTCCTGATTGTTGTACCGTACAGAAACAAATGGAAACTAATAGCTGACATGGAAACATTAATCGGAAGAGAAGAAAAAAAAAAAATTCACCAAAGACACGATCATTTCACTTTTACCAGTTGTGAATACATTTTGAAGAATCTCTCGGGTCAGGTGACTTTACCCATATTGCTGTGGAACGAGCAGCCATATTTCAAGACATTAAAAAAGTGTCTACAAACCAGCCTGAGATGAGAGCGAGAGTGTAGCAGTGGACGACTTCGCAGTGCAACTTTAAATGTAAACGGGAGGAAGGCTTATCTGAGCAGCATTTAGGAGCAGGCGGCCCATCTGACCAGAGGGGGTTCAGCTCTCCCAGCTCAGGTTACAGAGGTGGACGGGGAGGGTGAGGACAGACTGGATTTCTTTCAACTGAGACAAGGGAAGGGGGAGGGAGTCTGACCTCGTCTCCCTGAGCTTGCCAAGCTTGGATCTCAGGAATAAGGAGGGAAGAGAGACAGTGAGAGAGAGAGAGAGAGAGGACTTTGATGGCTCTATCCCACTGACAACAGCTCATGTGACCCACATTCTCCTGCTAGCTCAACAACAGTGCTAGCCAAAGAGGAAACATTAGCTTACTGTAGGTGACAGAGGTTGTTTTTAACACTTGCTGTATATGCTTTGCTTGTAGTTGTGACTGTATGTGACCCCGTGACACGTTTGAAAAAGAGCTGCGAAGATTAATCGATTAGTTGTCAACTATTCAATTCAATTAATCGGCAACTATTTTTGATAATCGGTTTGGGTAATTTTTTAAGAAGGAAGAAACAGTCAAAATACTCTTGATTCCAGCTGGCTTCTTTATTCCTCTATTACAGTAAACTGAGTATATTTGAGTTGTGGACAAAAACGTTTGGGGACGTCATCTTGTGCTTTGGGAAACACTGGTCGACAGTCTTCCCCATTTCTCACATTTTATAGAGCAAACAACTAATCAATTAAACGAGAAACCAACGATTTGTTGCGGTGCTAGTGTAAAGAACTGCATATGAATTCCAGCTGTGCTGTTCCTGTTTTGCCTCGTCTGCCTTTCTTTTGTGCCAGTCAGACTGTGTGTTGACAGGCGGTGCAGAAACACGACACCGCTGTTCTGTTACTTCACCTCCAGCTGCAGGTGCAGACAGGTTGAGGTGAGACACCTACGCACTCAGACGGCGGTAAAGTTAACAGGACACTTGCTGAAAGGAAGAAAAGGAAGAGCATAATCGGCCGTCACCAGAACTCTGGTGATTGATCTGTGGCCAGTCAATAGCGGTTGCCAGGAAACGGTGTCCTGTGTCCATCGCTCACCTCCTAGCCATCAGGGTTGGAGGAGGAGGAGAGAGAGGGTGGGGGGGTTGGCGGACGTAGCTAATCAGCGTTAAAAGCACCCCCTCTGCTCTCTCCTCTCCCGTCCTGCTCTTCCATTGGCCCCACAGGCACATCAATGCTTAGACAGCCGAGTGTCTGGACAGGCTCAGAGAATGTGGACTCATTGCACTAGACACAACGCTGTGTGTGGAGTTCTTGGGTGTCAGCCATCCTGTTCTCCTCTGTAACCTCCACACAGCAAGCCCACATGAAGTTAACCACTTTAAAGTTGAAAAAGTCTATTGTGCCCGTATTGTTCTTTACTTGAAATCCTAGGTTTTGCGATTCTTTCAGAGATTTCGTGCAGGCTGACACTGATGGGGGATTCATTGTCTTAGGACAGCAAGCTGAAGAAGAATATTGTAAGGTGTGAAAAGGAAGCCGGCCAGGCTGATTGATGCATGTTTATGTGTGTCGAGGTGTTTAGTTAATCAGCTCTACTCTCCATAAGCGAGGCCTGTTTTCTGACTGTAAATCTCCCACACTCTCTCTATCTCCACCCTTCCACATACTCAGCCCAGCCCTCTAAGCCCGAGGGGATCATAATAACAACAATGGCCTTCTCTCTCTCACACTCCCTCCTCCCCCTATTTTCTATCTCCCTAATACACACACACACACACATTATTGTCTTCCCCAACCTCACCTTCCTTCCCCCTCTCTCCTCCACCCATTAGGAAACTCGTCGAGGCCAAGGTCAAGCGTTTTTAGATCCACCTCTTTGTTCAGCAGCTTTGAATACTGTGGAAGGATTCACTTAAAAACACTGTACCTGTCAGGTTTTGAGTCTGTTGTACGCAGACTCGGCAACAGGATGTCACGTTCAGATTTCAAGTTGCAACGACTGAAGTTCTTCTGTGTTCATGCTCTGTTCGTTTTGAAGTTCGGGGCCTTGATGCAAAGTTTAAGTAAGGTTAGGATATCGCTGAGCTTTCATCTCCCTCAGGATGTGTTTCTGTAAACACTGCATGTTAAATGTTCCTCATTCAGCTCTGCTGTTCTCGGTCTGAACTTGGGGCTTATAACTTTCTTTTTTGTTTTGTTTTTTATTGTAAGGAACATCTCTGTTAAAAGGAAGGCAGGTATTCTTCTTGCTGTGTCTGTGCACCGTTTTGTGTTCCAGCTTCCCGCGGCCATTGTGTGTCTCCGCAAACTTCAAAAAGTCATTGCATCAGCCCTGTATAAAGTCTGAACCCCACCGGGAAGAAAAACAGCTCAATAAATAACGGACGGAGAAGATCAAAGCAAAGAAAAAGTGAAAAGTAAAATCTGACATACAGCACGTCTGTGTTCTGTTTCACTTCCACTTGGGTCGACTTTGTGGCTTATAATGGCTCGAACCCAAAGGATCATGGGTTGTCCAGATGCTTCTGTTTTTTCCCAGAGTGCATCTCACCTCGCTCGTTGAACTCATCCACTCTGAAACCACTCGATTTAAATCGCCACTCGGCTAACTCACCGCAGGGATGAAACAGACAAATGACTTTGAGCATCTGTGTGGTCGCTCTGCCCCCGGGGGAGTGCACGGATCGGCTCTCATGGTGCTGAGGACAGACTGTTGAGCAGCCCACTGCAGAAAGCTGTTTTCGTCCACTTGCTGCAGCTCCAGGAGACAGTAGATGTTGTTGGATTCCGTACTGGCCGTCGATAGTGGAACTCGGCATCTCTTCTTTACTACCTAAGCAACGGTTCAGGAACTTTCGGAAAAAGCTCGTCACCACCATCATCCCTGACTGGGATGAGATTCAAAAAATTTAAAAAATTGAAAGCAGCTGTCAATCAAAACAGATGAGGTCATTGTTTGTCTTTGGATTGTGTGCATTTTTTTCCTTCAAACATGATAGGACATTTTTTTCTGTTTATAACATTCCAATTGTTTTTTTTGTTCTTTTGATTGGTTGATAGTGGGATTTTCTTCTGTAGAAAATGTAATATTTTATACATTTGTGTTGTTGTGTGATCACCTCTAGTTGAGTGTGTTAACAAGCCATGCTGGACATGTACTACACATTAAAAATTGCTCTGAAAATATTAAAAGTAGTGTTTTTTTTTGTAGTTATTTTATGCAGTGACTGTTGCAGTGCAATACTTTCTGAACTATCTGAAGAGAATAGAGAATAGCAATTCTGCACACACATACAGCACACACACACTCTCTTCCTGTGAGGTCACTGTCCATAGGGCCTTGCTTCCTGCCTCACACGGGACAGGCAGCACAACAGCTTTATGGACCATGGGAGGGGGGAGAGGGATCTGGCCGGTTGCCAGGAAGCCACATGAGCAAGGAAGGAGGAAGCTAGCGAGCTGCTTTTTTTTAAGACACCGACAGGACAATGGTGTCATCACACTGAGAGGAAATTCATTGTTCACAACACCAAAATGACAGAACCGAGACTGAGGGCAGCTTTTAATGAGATGTTTTTTGTAACTTGGAGTAAGAAGTTTGCCAAGACCGAAAATTTAGCAACACCTACTCACATCCTTTTGGAGGCATAATTTGTCAAAATTGATACCAAATGATAGTGATTGTAGCTTATTTTGAGTCCTTGTGATCAATAATTTATTGAAAGGTATTTATCACTGGGATGAGAAAAGGGGTGACGGCGTCTGTCTGTCTGTGTCTGTCTGTCTGGCACATTGGTTGAGTTGAGTGAAATATCTTGTCACCCATTGAATGGGTAGTAGTAGTATCAGTAGTACGGAGTCCCCCGAGGATCAATTCTAACTTAAAGGATGTACAATATTGTCAAAATATCACACCAAAACCAGCCATACTTTAGTCCGTCTTTCAATACTTTCTGACGCCCCTACCCTGTCCGTGGTACTCAGAACCCATGTGTTCCTACTTAAAACATAAATATAAAAAAAAACAGGTCACAAATATATAACTCCATTTATAAAAAAGCTTAGACATTTCCTATGCACTAAAGTTTTTAGCAAACATTAGTCAAACAGTAGTATACATGTGTTGCAGCTGCAGACTACTGAAGGTATATGTGTCAGATGAAATAAGCTGTCCATGTTCTGGGGAATGATGTGTTCTCAAAGAATGGAGCTCTAGAGGAATAATATATTGGGCTTTATATTGATATACTCAAATCAATTCCTTTCTGGTTTTGGTCTTTTAATAGAACTTGTTAAAAAAGAATACAGGATATGACTTGCCTTACTCCTAAACTGACTGATGTTCCTCTGACTTTGGACTTGGTGCCACCAGCAGCTCGGATTTTCCACCTGTCCCAACACTTAAAGAAATATTCCGCTGAATCTAATGTTCACCGCCTGTTGGCTTGAAAGGTGGCTTTGAAAAGTCTGTAGCTCAAAAGCCGAAGCAGCAGCTTCACAGACAACAAAAATTGCAACAATGATCCAGTTTCATAGATGTCCACTTTTGCCATGATATACCCAGTATGGGTATATTTTTTGTGTTTAAACCCACATTAAGCCTAATAAAGATTGTTGGCTACTTTGGGGCTATAAACACAACATTGACAGAGCAACATTAGCATTCATCTGCAGTCATTTTTCTGGCCACCTGCCTGACCAATGAAAGTTTAATGTTCACTCTCCTTTTTCTTTAGCTGCTAAATGCTCCACTGTGTCGCTAACTGCTTGGTGCTGCTCTGTGGGTGTCTAGAGGTGAGTGGTGAGAAACAACCAAAACAGTAAAGTTGCAAAAAAAAAAGCTGAAAGACGCTTCAAATGGTCCGTAGAGGTGACAGTTACTCCAGAGTCAGGTTACCTGTGGGTCGGTTACTATTATTCACAATATGCACAGTCATTTCAACCATTGTTAATATGAAATATAGATTAGAACAGTTTACATGACCTTTAACAGTCTGTGTGTTGCTACATAGTTTAAACTACCTGCAAAATGTGTTTCTTTGTACTAGAACTTCTTAGAATAATTGTTAACTACCATATATTGAGAGTCCAAGTCAGATTATTGACTTGCTATAATGCTGGAGGAGGATGGAAGCACAACCGGTGTACAAACTTTGCTGTCAACCATTACCATTTGTTTTGTTTTTTTTCGTCGAACATACCTCTGTGCACTTTGTAAACAGACAACGTTAATGCAGCATGTCGTGTGTACACGTGTTTGAGTATGTTGGCCTGATTTGCACTGTGTTTACGTGCTTTTAATGCTTTCCTGCTGTGTATGTGAAGTCTGAGTCTGGCCAGGATCACTGCTTGTTAAATCTATCTGCTACAGTTATCACCAGGTCCACCCTGTGGAGCACCATAATTACTTGCAGTCATCTCTTTCCTCTGGGTAGAAAATTAACTCACTTTTAGCCTTACAACACACACATATGTGGGCACACGGGCACACACACAGGCATACACACACACAGAGGTAGTTAATCACCAGCAGCTAGATGTAATGACTCCGCTACAATGAGGTGAAGCTGAATCACCTGTTCTAGAATATTCTTACAGTAATGCACCTGTTGGGCATCCTGGGTGCTGTATGCAAACATGCAGGGATCTAAATGACTGGGGTTTAGTATAAATTGGAAGTTTTGTTTACATGTGATTACCAGGACTAGGTATTGGAGTGAATTGTTGTCTCTTGATATCCTTGACCATAGGACCATGGTCTCACTTTTTTTACATTTTTGAAAAATGAATCAAGCCCATCCATCCATTCGTCCATTTCCCCCTGCCTAACCAGCTAATTAACCAAGTCCAGATGTCCTTGTGTTCTATATCTACCCGGGGTCTCCTACCAGTTGGACGTGCCCAGAAAACCTCCAAAGGAGGCATCCTGAACAGATGCCCGAACCACCTCAACTGGCTCCCTTAGACGCGAAGAAGCAGCGGCTCTACTCCGAGCTCCTTCCAGATGTCCAAGCTCCTCACGCTCTGTCTGAGCCCAACCAACACCTACCACATTTCTGAAAAAACTATGTTTAAAGTAAAAATGCTACTACATACAGCAGGTATTGTAAAGCAATTTGGGGAAATGTGAAATCTAAAGAACTCAATGTTATTTTGTTGTGCTTTTCTTTAGGTGTAATATAACTTATTTAGATTGACTGATTAGATTAGATGAAACTTTAATGACTGCAATTGGGTCTGAGGCAGCAGATAATGGGATACAGCAAAGACAAATAAGAATAGAGCAGCTGAGCGTCCAGGGGAAAAAAGCATTCGAGATGTGCATATATACAGCACGTGACTGAACTAAGACAAAATAATAGAAAATATGACAAATGTGAGATGGAACATGACAATATTTGCATTTTGAAACTAAATGAAGGTAATAGAAATATCTTGAATGCAATATAAATGAGGAAAACAAAAAGGTTCAGTGAAGCAGCCTCACAATGTTTTCTGTACATGCGTGTGATGTATAAATTCCTCACCTTGAAAACACGCTTTCCATTTCCCCTTTTCCCTTCCATGCTTCACTTTTATCGTTTCACAGTGAGGTAATGGTGAGCTAACATCTGGAGCTGTAATAGAGCTCGGCCCTGTGTGTTCTGGTGCTAGCTTTGGCACATATCACCACAGTGCAGGGTGAGGCCTGCTGCTGCAGGGCAGCGCGGGTTAATGGTGGGATTGCCAGTGTTACGGTCAGTGGTACGACGATACTCCTGGCGCCTGTAAAATGCTGTGTAGGTCATAGCTACAGTAATACAAAGAAGGGAGGTCCACACAGCAACCATTCAATGAAACGAATACTTTACTGAGGATAACTCAACATAAGCGAAGCATGATGTGTGAAGTCAGCCGTCAGTGGTGGAGTGTGGGTGTTGGGGGCGATGAAACTGTAGGTGCCAAACTAACACTACACGTGGCACGGTGAGCGGAGGATAAACGAAACGCCATCAAGCCATTGTTGTTTTCATCATCTGGGATATGTCTCCAATGTTAAGAAAAAAAATCTTACAAAATGTCACTGTTTCTTGCATGTTGGAGTGATTTTATTTTCGTCTCTTTTTGAAACATGAAACCTAGGCATAAACCTTCCTTATATGCTTTGCGGAGCTCAAAAAGGTTTCATTCGCTACAAATCGAAGCAGCGTCCTCAATATGGAGAGCCAGAAGTTTACCTCTGAACTCAACACTGATGAGCATTTTTTTTTTTTAAATCTCCGAATCATGATGAATGTTTCTGGCACAGAAAATAAAATCAATAAAAATCAATAAAATAAAAATAATAAAATTCGTAATTTATTTTATTCAAAAATAGATAGGCCCCAGATTTACACCCAGCATCATCATCAGATAAAGAATCTAACTGCATATACGTTTTATCCCTTATGTGTTAGGGCAATCAGACAGTAATATTACTCAAAAGTCATGTTTTCATGTCAGTTCTCAGAGTCGGACAATTGCCACTGTTTTATGTAATTACTGTCATTTAGTCAAAGGTGACTTTTAAGTCAAAATTGAGACTTTTACTCAGTGTGCCTGTAAAGTTACAGATCATTCCCTGTGTAGAAAGGTTTAGCCCATTCAGCTGCCAAGGAAGCCCAGCTGGACGCCAGCATGGAACCACAAACACCACCTGGATGTACTCACGAATGCCACCTGGACACGCAAACATGTGAAGAATGCATGAATTAACATGTACATATGCAGGTGCCTGAGTGGAAATGTACACACGCAGGGGGGTGTTAGTAGAGCACATCATGTGGTGAATGATAACGGACTCATACGGCTCTTACGGCTCTAAAACTGTAAAAGTCCAACAATCTGCGTAACAGCGTGATCGTGACAGTGTTGCCATCACAGATACTGTACATACTGTATATATGTGTATATATACATGTTCCTGTGTGAAAAGGCCCCACGAAACTTCCAGTCATCCCGGCTCCTTTTCCTGAGAGAAAGTTGTGACCTCGTCTCCAAAGCAGCTGAAGCTTAAAGACAAGCAGACTTACTTCCCACAATCCCTTGTGTTATGAACCTTTGACCTCCACAGAGAAATAACAGCAGGAGACGTATCCTCGAGATGAATCACGACTGTGAAGCTGCTGTGTTCAGTATTAGGACAATTAAGAAATACTGCAATTTGGTAACAAAGTCTTTTAAAAGGACTCAGTTCATAACATTTACATAATTGTATACTGAAATAGATTAGTTGTGTTGTGCTGGAAACCGTAAAGGGAAAATGCATTGCCTTTACCACAGGTCTTTTCAATTGTTACACCCTTACATCACAGTATCTTCGATGAACCAAACTATTCAGAACATCCTTCACCCTGTGGGGAACATTTGCAGGAGAGAAAGATGAGCTACCAAACTCTCTACATTCAGCTCACACAATGGAAACCCACAGGGAAATGGCACTACAGTCATGGGAAGACTTAGCTGGTCATCATGTTCTCCTGACTTTATATTACTGTCTCTAAACTTTATTACATCTCACATCAACTCTTTGCAGTGCTCGATGTGTAGTGCTGTGCATTGGTGTGCACTACAAAGCTGAGACTACAAAGAGAACCCAGATGAGGTGGTGAGATTTAATGCAACCCTGCTGTGCCCGTGCATTTTATTATGATATGTAGTTCCCCCATCTGTACAATAAAACTTGTATCTGTGCGAGTAAGGGTTTACACTCCTATGTGCATGCATTACACGGTGTATGCAGATAACGCTCTAACAGAGTTAGGTTTCACGCTGATGTTAAACCTATTATCATAACAACCGGCACGAAAGCTCATAAGATTATGGGATGTAATAAAGTTAATGAGCTCAGCATCACAAGGGACACATGGTCCATGTGTCTGTAGC
>CALSCE010010660.1:966070-986147 GCA_943593645.1 Bovichtus variegatus
AAATGAGAAGGCGAGTTAAGAATGTCAAAAATGAGCCTGAGGATGTAATGAAGTGAGACCTCAACCACAAGCAGACAAGTGTGGGGGGGGGGGCTAAGTTATAGGCCTCCTGCCTCATTAGGGGAATTACATTGAAGCCTAGATCCCCTAGGACATGGGATATTGTGCGCTGTATGAGTTTTGTTTGCGTGGGTGTCTGCATGTTTGTATTGCTTTGAGCTCATGTGATGTTTTCCCTGCTGGCTACAAGTCGCAGTTATCTGACGGAGACTAATATAGTACTGAACTGTATGTTCCAGAAACAAGGAACTTGAAGTTTTTGAAAGACAGTCTTGCCGGTATGAAGATATCTCCACATGAATAATTCTGTCTGATGTGTCCTGTGTCTCTGTGTAAGGCAACTTGCACTGACAAATACCAGACATAGAAATGTATTCTGTAGCTTCTCCCAGTTTCAGTGAGCCAATGCTGATTAAGTGTGTAAGTTTGAAATACTTAATTTGTCACAATTCATTGACATAGATAAGAACAATAATGTTGGCAGGCAGACAAAAATATTAAAAATATTTGCTCACACTTTTCGGGGGCATTCAGGGATTTGTGCGTTGAAGATTTTTGTTTTCTGAGTAAAGGCTCTTAGGCAGCACTTCCTCTGGGAAATTGGACAAATGGGTAATAATTTGTTGCTGCTTTGTCACTAGGTCACTTCACAGAACACTGTCACTGTTAATCGTAAAACGCTTGAATAACAAAAAGTGAAGCTAACATAACATTAGCTTTAAGGCTGCCAGCTCTGGGGTCTAATGTCAGGAGTCCACTTTTTCTGGATAGCTCAATGCTGTTGAGGAGACAATTTAAATGTATTTTCTTTTGGAGCGGTCACTTTCCCGGAGGAGTTTAAGAACGTTTCTGTCCACTGTTCAAACACAACAATTTAATTTGAGCAAACAGTGAAGTGATTTAGTTGGAATTGGATGCTTCCATAAAATTGGATATTCTATCAAGCTTTCCGAATTAGACAGATGGTTATGGGTAAGTTCACATTGCTGCTTTAACCAGATGCTCCACAGGTTGCATCAGCGAGGAGGAGGAGCTCTGATCTGAACACCTTCTGTGGTTACAGACAAGCAGCTGCAGGACCCTTCCTTCTGTGGCCACCTTTTAAAAACCCTCATAACTCCATTACACAGCTCAGTTAACACACACACACACACACACACACACACACTCACACACTCACACACACACACACACACACACAGATCAATCTCCCTTCCATTTCCTAATTATTTTCTCATTTCTCGTTTCTGTATAATATTTGATTTTAAGACAAATATCTGTTGTAGTCAAATTGTTCTGCTTTTTGCCCCGGGAGTGTCTGCAGGTTTTTCAGGAGTTTTATATGAATACATTTCATGTGTGTGATGTGAAGGTGTATTGACTCTGTACAGTATACCTCTTCATGCGTACAGTATACCCCTTCATACAACTGACGGCCTATTTTTTACATTATCGCTGCTCTAATCAATATTTTTGTATTATGAATGGATGAAATGATTGTTTGTCATTTGAAAGGATTTGATTGTGCTAAACCCTGGCACAGAGCAGTGTGGGAGCCAGGATGTGTTTGTGCCTTGATCCTTGCTGCACTCTTCCCAGTAAAAACAAACAAAAAGAAGTGTGGGACATGATTTGTCAGGATGTGGCAGCTTGTTCTTGAGCCATTTCTCACTGGAGCGCTCTCTTTTCATGTTCAAACATCTGCTATCATAGACTCTGCCCAAACAATATATATATTTACATAAGTTACTATCATAAAGCAAATATGGGGCTCTAGTCTATGAGAGTATTGTAATGTTTTCAGCTCAGGATTTTATAAGTACCATTTTGTCTTTTAAATGGTGCTATCAATGTTTTTGTAAAAGTAGGAGTGACTTTTGTACAATTGATGGATTTGTCATTTTGGAAAGAAAGTCTTTAATTATTTAGAGACCATTTAGTCAAACCACATAGCCTGCAGCAAATACAGTGAGCTAGGGTATTCATAGGGGATCGAGGTAGAGTGCATATGAATCTACACGTGCCATATTTACTGTACAAATTGAATAACGGAAAGGAGTTTGCATTTAAGTCATACCACAATTATTATCAACTGAATGATCTCAGGTTCAGAAAGCGCAAAATTAACTTGTGCATCGGGTTGAAGACTCTGTGTTGTGAACAGTGTGTGTGATCTTTCTTACGAAAGGTTAACCCATTCTTTTTTAACTGTCAGCATACAGCATTATATTGGTAAAAGGTGAGGAAGCGGAAATGGGTCACAACAACACCATTATAAAATGTGCCACTAAAAACATTAGCATGCATTAGCTTGCATTAGAATGTTTGAAGGGCACCACAAATGAATGACAATAAACTTAAAACATTTATTTAATATCAGCCATTTCCTCATTCAGTATAGTCCCACTGTGTCCTCACTCCAATCTAGGAAGACATCCCAAAGGGAACATTGCTAGGCTCACATCATCCATTTAAACTAACCAGGAAATGAGTCAGTGTTACCAAGTAGACCAGCAGTCGGGGTCATTAGAGGCAAGGGCGCAGAGGACTGCTCTGATGTGCAAACATTTAGGTACATAAATAATCAAAATGACATAGCCAACAAATAGCTTTGTACTAATTGCTAGCACTATACACATGTTTGATATAGTGATACCTGCAGGTAAAATAGCTATCAATGTAAACCCAAAACGGCTATTTTACATTTAACAGAGTGCAATTTCTATCTGTTCCGGACAAACATTGACAAATGTGAACACATTATTTGGCTGTCAATAAATGAACTAAATTAACTAATGTGTCTTGACATACATATAAAAGAGTGACAAACTAATAAAAAAAAACTAACTTTATAAACTAATAAAATGTTTATACATTGTTTATACATTGTTGAAAATGTGTACTACTCCCGTTTTCCCATTATAACAATTACATTTTCTTTGTTTTTCTTGAGATCACAAGATTTTATGTTAAAAAGATAACGAGACATGCCTTTTCTGTTTAATTTATGCAACTTTTTTTTCTTGTGATCTCAAATTAATTATGTCATCATCTCGAAAGTTCTCATGAAAACAACATTTGCTTTTTCGAGATAATATCATAAATGACTTGTGAACTCGAGAAAACGTATATAAATTTAACACAGGAAAAAATGGAAGAAATGAAATGTTTAAACTTAGGCCATTTAGTGCTTCCGTACCTCCACGACCAACAACACAACCTAAAGCAGAGTGTTAGGATACAAACTGATCAGTCAAAGTTAAATATGCCAACAATGAAGTATTGTAATGCAAAGCATTTAATGTACCGGGCAGGTTATTAATGGCTGAAAGGGCTGTACTGAGCATGCTAAATTTCTCAGTTTCCATCTTATTTGTGCTGCCAACTCTCTTTCTTTGATCACTTATTCATCCATCAATCTCAATCTCTATCTCTAGTGTAGGCTGGTGTTCCTGTAATTACTGCTTCCTACTCCATCTTCCACACACACACACACATACATTCACACACACACAACTCCGACAATAAACACAAGGCTTTTTACAGATCATTTTATTTTTCATGTCTCTTACCCCCATTTATGTAAATTACAGGGCTTCAGCCTACCCGGCTTGACTGTGGCGATTCTCTTGTGTTTCAGAGGATTTCCATACGACTCGAGTAATTACGTCTCGCTGTTCGGCCTACGCACAGGGACACTGCGCCATGGGTGGTGGACCGACTGCAGTTCATTGAAAGGTCAACAAATAAACACGTGTATCTTGTTTCATACAGTCCTGCTGCCTTGTCTGCTTATGCGTGTGTCTTCTACTATATTTTGTGTTTGTGTGGCCATGAAAAGTTGAGCTCCATATTAAGCCATACTGAGCCACTTTTAAGAGCATTGATCAATTCCCAGGAGGCGAGTGAAGAGTGAAGTCCCCATCGTTGTTAGTAACCTTACGGTTTTATTTAATGGCTATTTGCTCTGCAGGGATCAATGCCATGATTCAGTGGCTATTTATCACTCAGCGAGTGGACTGCAGGGGAAAAGGGGGGGGGGGGTCTATGGAGTTCAGAGGAGGAAGACCTGCTGGAGATAGAAATTCTGAATTTATTAAAATAAAAAGCTGGACATCTACAGCGGGACCTCCAGTCAGTGATCCTGTAAGGCACACTGTGGAAATTCTAATTTATTTTAACCTTTCACAGTTGTGTGACATTTTCATACAAATAAATGTCCATTTGTATACATCCGTGACATACATTGATATATATTGAGTTTATTAATAATTAATAAATGCTCTGGTTGTCAACTTTTTAGGCTTTTCACCCTGCAAATATACGCATCAAAATACACATAACAACGCGGCCACGTCGGCTAACGGCCAATTTGGAATCGGACAGTTTTCTTTCACAAAATAGCGCTCATGTCCGTGCCATTATGTTACCGGTGATAGAAATGACGATGTGTGTGTATGTGTGTGTGTGTGTGTGTGTGTGTGTGTGTGTGTGTTAAACATGTTGCACATTTATCCGTACCATTATGGTACAGCGGCCAAAAAGCTGCGCTGCCCTTTAAATGAAGACGTCTCTGTGTGTCGGCCAGTCTGAACTTTGACTTTCTTCCAAAGCGTTCATCAAACCTGGGGCAAACACATTTAATAGGGCTTTGAAATGATTGAGGCCGTAACATTTTCATGGGAGCTTTTGCACTCATGCTGCATGGACTGAAGCATTGCTACCGTAAAGGCATTCATAGATTCACTTCGAAACCCAAGAAGCACAAGCACATCCCAAACGGGCACTGCACTAGTTCTGCCTAAATTTGACAGAACTAACAGCTCCAGTAACTACAGCCTCTAAAATTAATATACCGTAGGATTGAATCAACAGCTCTTTGACACGATGTCAACAAAAATCGAATATTATTAGCATAAAGTGTCAGTTAATTGCATGGCTATTGGACTAAACTGTTTGCGCCTAATTGATAAGTTATGAAAAGGCTTAAGTATAGGGGCTAACCCATATCTTTCAATAGCGGTTGGCCACACTGTGAGTGTCATGGCAGTGGCACGTGTCTGTCTGAAGCCCTGTCTGGGTCAACTGTTAAGTCAGTAGTGATCAGGACTAGTCCAAGACAAAAAGATCCAAAAAGCAACAGCATAAGCCTCTCTCTCAGTCGTGTTGTATTTGTTTCCTTGGGGAAAACAGTTAGCAATGTCAATGACAGGACGTCTTGGAATCATCACAACAAATATCCTAAAATATAAATTGAGTTCCAGGATGTATAAATCACTAGCCTCATTGATTTACTTATTGATTGCTTTCACTTTGATGCTTCAGTAGATATAATAACTAGCCTCGCTTGACTGTTTTTCTTGCTGTGTATTTATTGCTGTCATTGCTAATGGGTCTTGTAATTGGCATATTTGGATAGGTTTTTCTTATGGGTATTTTAGTAAGGAATTTAGAAGAATAGTCCACTCACCACTAAGCCCATTCTTTCCCATCTGACAGCCACAAGGGCAAAGAGCAGAACCATGATGGATTGGAGGGTGAGGAATAGGAGAAAATGAGGTTAAACGGAGAAGAGGAAAGAGGGGAGGTGTAAGAGGGGCGGAAGAGGAAACAGTGGCTTATTATCTGACCAGCATGGTTCCAGATCAGTAGCTCTCAAAGTGGAGGTCCTCAAGCAAAATGAGTAATGGTTTCAATTCACTATAATGATCCCCTATTAGGCAATGTCTTTTGAGGATGACCTTTGTCCCTGTCTTTATTCTGTTTGGGCCTTCATTTTCATCACCTTCCCTGTATTTCAGTGTAAACGGCTGTTCGCAGCCCCCTTATCAGACCAATCTGGATCCAGACTCTGATGTGTTTGTATTTGGGGTCAGTACAAGTTCAGAAAGAGATGAGATGAATTTAACGGCACTGTATGGAAATACAAATAGATTGAAACATGTCGTTTCCAGTGTGCAGGATCTGACTGGAACAGCACTTTTTTTGTGCTTTGCTGCATTAAAGGGGCACTCCACCCATTGTACACAGGAAGATCAGTTTACTCATCACAAGGAGTACGATCTCCCATTGGCTATCGATCTGACGATAATGTAGCCTCTGGGGGCAAGGGGCTATATTTCTGGGGTTCCGATGTAGCTAGCAGATATCTGGATAACGTATATCAGGGCCAAGATTTCCTTTGCCATATGCTGCTCATTATTCAAGGTCCGATTATCAACTTTAGACACGAGAACGGAGTTGAGAGATGACGTCCATGACTGTATTTTTTGCCATTCCGAGGAATCGCTATAAACAGATACATGCATATAAATGCAGATAAATTAAATAAAGCGCTAATTAACAGTTAATTCGTGATCAGACGATTGCCGCTGGGTTCCCAGATTGCATTTCGGCCAATGCGTTCCACCTCTTTTGCTCTTCACATTGACTGTTTACCTGCATGCAACCAAAGCCAGCTCCAACGTGATTGGTCAATACTACTCGGACAAAAACTAGACCACTTCAGAGGTCAAAATCTTGTCCCGTTGCCTACAGATTATGCATTTGTATGCAGATAACATTTCGTCTTCGGTGGCTCTATAGGAGCTTCGTCAAGTCTTTGTCTGATGTGTAAATATTATAGCATTGTTTTAATCCATCCCTTTCAAGTCCCCAACTTTGTGCAATACTAATTTGTTGTACTATCCCTTTAAGGCCACATCATGTTCAGTTCTTCCCTGAATTACTGAATTCTTCACGTGATAATGATGCATGTGTACTAAAGACTGTACACATGTGTATGTTTGCATAGTGGGCTTCAGTTGCATTTTGCCTAAATGACATACATTTCTGTCACACTCGTAGCAGGATAAGTCAGCTACTGTTCAAAGCACAGAACTGTATGCAGAATCAAATAAGCAGTGTGTAATAAAAGCTTTTTCTATGATGTTTTACCAGCAGTCACTCCAGCTAAATGATTTAGCTGGCAGAGATACCCTTGGGCATAACTCAACCCAGCTATTCTGATGTAGGACTCACAGGTCATACCAATTCATCATAGCCATAGGTGGAGTGGAGTAAATGATGGAGCAACACACACATACAAACACACACAAAATGGCAGCTCTTTTATGTCCTGAATAGCAAATGCTTACTCATAATAATGCGTGACCCGTGAGTTCACACTGGCACTATCGTAGCTTATACGACAGCTGAATCTGGTCTTCATGTTATCACTGTAACCTTTTCCTTCTTTTCCTATATTTGCTCATTCAACATAGATGTAATTCTTTCCTTCCCTTTTCCTTTGTCAAGGCACAAATAATCCAAAGAGAAGTTGCCGTCTTATCTATTTTACAGCTGTGGGTTGGAGAAGTATTTTTCAGTTATTTTCCTTTTTCGCAACTACAGGCGGGTTTGGTGGGAAGATGGCGAGAAACGGTGGAAGGGTGGAGGGGTGGAGCGGAGGAAGAGATTCAGGTGACATCACCTCCTTCCTCTTACAACTGTTTTTGTGACTGTGCTGGTACTGGGGGAAATGGTGTGTGTGTGTCTTTCTGGAAAAAATATTAAGCATGTAAAATATATGTCTGCATTTACGTGTGTGTGTGTGTGTGTGTTGAGCAAGGGCTGTGGTGAGACAGGATGATACGTTAGTCACCACCCTGCCGCTCATACCGGAAAACAATCAAACATAACGACAATGTCCAGTAAATAATTGCAGCCATGACAGCACGTTCACCAGGAACATGAACCAACTGGCTTGTGACCAACCTTTCTTCAGAAGACTGAATGATAGAATTTGACCTGTGACCTGTCCTCCCAGTATGCTAATTTTCTTCTAATTCAAATCAAATGTGTGACACGTTCTTCATGAAAAGCAACACTTACCAAATTTCAGTTCAACATTTTAAGATTTTAATTTTTTTTTACTGAGAGTTAGATGAGAAATAGATACCATTTTTGTCTGTACGCTAGATATGAAGCTAGAGTCAGCTTAGCAGACTCAAAGCAGGGAGAAACAGCAATACTGTGCAAAGGTACATTACAGCACATAATTCTCCTTATATCACTTTAGTTATTTATTTTTATGTAGCCACAAGACTAGTCTTATGGCATAAATCTTAAGACAATGTCACTCCCTTCTATATGGGAGACATTTTCTCTGGTCTAAAAACACAACCTGTGTTCCTCAGTGAGGTTATGACTATGTTGCAAAGCATCAATAAAGAAACAGTATTAATTTGCGAGCAAAGGAAATGTATTTACATTCAGAATTTTTCTTTTCTCCTTTTCCCATCTTTTCTTTTTTTAAAGAAGATAGCCATAGCAAATCTGTTTTAAAATGACTGAATAACGGCTACCACAGGTATTCATACAGCCCACCAATAAAAGACATGCATCTCAAATATAAGCATATTGTGTTCAGCACGGGTCGGAAGTAGCCTAAAATGACTTCCACTTTATATCAATGTGACTTTACAACTTACGCCGTGAGAATTAACGTCAATAAAAAGGCGCTTACCATTACAAATGAGTTGTGATATAGAAGTAGTAAAACAATTTAACTCTGTGTCCAATGTAACGACTTCTCCCTTGCGGAGCCAAATCCAAAATGCTTCATATTCCAGCTCAGCACACAGGGTATAAAGGGTGGAGTATAAAATGTCTTTGCACCTGCAAAGACATTTACACAAGATGCAGTCTCACAGTCAGCGGCCAATTACACAGCAAATCAAGACGAGGTAAACACCTCACGTTAAGAGGAAAACTAAACACATGCAAGATCAAATCAAGGAATTCATAAATCAGCTAAAACATGCTAGATTAAACACAAAATGAAAACAGACTTTTGAGAGGGCATTGAAGCAGTTATCCGTCTTTGAGGCTGTTACACAAACAAGATAAAATGTGTTCATTAGTGAGCTTTAGAGATGCCAGGTGGATTAGTTCACCCTTTAACAGAGCCAGGCTAGCTGTTATCCATCGCTTCTTGTCTTAGTGCTAAGCTGAGCTAAGCATCTCATGGCTGTAGCTTCCTATGTAGTACACAGACATGAGACATATTGACCTCCTCTTCTAACTTGCGGCAAGAAAGTGAGTGTAATTTCCAAACTGTCAAACTATTCCTTTAAAGTGAAAACGTCTGACTATTGGCAGAACATTTCACTTCTTTTGAGGAAAACATGCTTATGATACAACCTACAAAACTCCAGATGGATATCAGTCAAATTATCAATAAAGCTTGATCCTGGAAATACATTCAAATGAATACAAACACACAAATGCATTAACAATACTTTCAGTAAACTTGATGAGGTTTGCATAGTGCCCTGGCACACATACAGCAACCATCTGTGAACTTTATCTAAGTGCATTCTGGAGATAATGACTTCCGATTGAAGTGTTTTGGTGTCTGGACGCACTGGGAGCTCACACTCACAAAAATAAAGTGTTTACATCTCAAGTTGAGGAATCTGCTAAATGGGTGTTTTTGATTAAGCTCATCTTCAGCGCAAAAGTTGACTTTGAATATTTGAACATTTAAATATCCAGATGATGTCATTTAATTGATCAGACGCACAGTGAAATTGAAGTGTATTTTTGCCAATTTTTCTCCTCTTTTATGTAACTTTTAATGGATTAATGCCATCTCAGTGTGCCTGTCTTCGCTTGCTCAGATAATGAGCACGTCACGTCTAAGGAGCTTATGGCTCGGTTTGTCTGTCAGCAGGCTTACAGTTCATCTACTGGCCTGATTTTCATGAAACTTGGTGGAAGAGTGTAGCATAGGCCAAGGAAGAAGCCATTACATTTTGGGGCAGATGCAAATCACGGGGCGGCTACACACATTATATTTCACTTTTGTTAACATTGCGAGATAGGGCATTTGTGCTGCATTCATGGGATGTAGTAATAATAATTTAAAAAAAAGGAGATCCTGACTGGAACATGTGTGGTGATGACATTTTGGTTTGGTTGTTTAAACGCAATACAAAACGCCATGTTGCAAGCACCTGAACACACCAAAGTCGGAAGAACTAGCCTACTTCCCAACTCAGAAAAAGGGCCCATCCAAGTGGCAGGTGAACGCACCATTGGCCTTGGCGGAGGTCTGCGCTCTCCCAGTGCCATTGTAGTTAAAGCTGAAAGCAAAGATAAACTTGGCAAATTCACTTGCTTGTGCTCGACCTTTTTAACCCCACAGACAGTGGACTGGAGCACAGGCAGGCAGGTGTAAACAGAGACCGATATCGTTGTCATGTTAGAACAGCAAAAGTGCAGCTCCGGCAGGGATTGTTTGAAATACGGCAGCGGGTGTATATGGGTCACACGTGCCTTACTTAGACTTACAGTTTGTTTATATATCTTTGTTTTTTCCTCTTTTGAGAGATGATCCAAACACTCAGGGGGTTGTAAAAGATGAACATTTGACAGACTTGTGTGGTAGCTCTATGGAATTCCCAGTTTTAGACGCCATGTTGGAACATTGTTTTGCCGCCCAGGTCTCCTCAGTGCCTCATCTAAATTCTTCTTCTTACCAGGCTTAAAAAGCTACAAAAACATTTCACAATGACTCACTGAAACAACCTCCGTCAATCATTGACAGTTAAAGAATAATAATTTCCCAAAAAATGTTATAGAGGTGCGCCGATGATTTACTGATGACTGTCTGATATGTAATAAAAGGCCATCATCAGTGTGACATTTAGTATCGCCTGCGGTGAGGTAATACACAGGTGAATACGTAGGAATAACAGAGTGATACACCCCATGCAACTTTTTTTCTGTCTCGATCCTACTGTGAGGTCACTTTCGGCTGAACTGGCCATGACCACATTAAACCTATACATCCCCCTCCCACACGACCCCAGCTGTGTTTACTGTCTGCTACTGTGTTTGATTCCCAGGAACTAGAGACAGGAGATCCTGGGAGAAACAACACACACACAAACACACACACACACACACACACACACACACACACACGCAGTCTGGATGGATGGATGACTGGAGATCAGGACAGAGAAGGCCAATCGATCAGTACAGATAAGATAATAAAGGCTTTTTCCCTAAAACTGAACAATGGATTATTTTGTAACATTCGAAGAACAGCTTGTTCTCCCTCTGGGCATCAGCATAATGGAAGAAAACAAGTTTTATTCAAATAGCCAATATCTCTAATAAAAAGTCAGTTTCAGTTTTAAAATCCGATTAAGAAAATGTCTCTGTGCAAAGGAAAACAGAGTGTGAAGATCTTGTGACGGAAAAATAGTGTTTTGACCTCATTCAGCATGCTAACATTCCTATACCAAGAAATTCTCACTAAGTTACATTATTAGTCATATGTAGAATAGACTGAGGTATGAATCAATCAATCAATCAAAACTTGAGGCAAGGAATTCAAATGTGACAGAGAGAAACCCTATTTGGGATTAAAAGTGGCAGTCGACAACATTTTGCTTAAACTTGATCATGAAGTAAATGTTGACTGGACAATGTAATGGCTGTAGAATAATGACACCATCGGCGTTTAGATTGTTTCCTTATAAGCCTTGCTTTCAATATGCAATTCCATCTGCCTCCAGGTACGATCTCCCTTGTATAATAAAAGCCCTAGACATATACACGGCGGCACTGCCTACCAGAAAGCGTTTTGCTGAGAGGGAACTCAACAAAATAGCCCACAACTCAACAAAATAGCTTACAGTATCTATATAAAGAGCCCCGATGACAGAGGAGGCAAAGAGGGAGAGTGATAAAAAACTTTCTTTCTACTAAGATAGATCAGTAAGTAACAAAACCTGCTGACTTATCAATACTACCGGGTGTTTTACTCTGCCTTTATCGTAGCACTGAGATCAGGGTTTGTAGTTGTTAGGGATTCTTACGGTTTGCTTTGGACAGTAGACAGGCTGCTAGTGGTAGCCGTGTCGCTAACGATATTTGCAGTAGATCGATCTTCATGTTAACAAGAAAATCAACGGACAGAAAATATGTTATCAATGTCTACATTGCAAAGTATATTTGGAAACAAATGCAGTGTGTCCTGTGTTGTTGGAAGCTCTGAGGAAAACGGAAAGGGATCTGATTGTCTCTGCTACACCCTGGAATGAACCGCCTGTAGTAGCTGGCCAGCCACATAAACCTCCTGAGCTCCTTTTTTGTCTTGGGCACCGGGTCTTTTCTACCTTTGGCGGCACCTGCCCACCGCCCATGTGGTACCCCACATACCGAACCTCCCTCCACCCAACCACACTCTTCTTCGAGTTGGCTGTGAGCCACGCTCTCCTCAGGGATTCGAGCAACACCCCCACCTGCTGCATATGCTGCTCCCACGTCTCGCTGTGGATGATGACATCATCCAAGTAAGCAGCAGCATTTGCAGAGTGTTTTGTCATACCCTAGATGACCGGACATCAGAATCAGAATCAGAAATCCTTTATTAGTCCCACGTCGGGAAAATTTACATGGTAACAGCAGAAAGGTAAAAAAGGATACAATAAAAACACACGTGAACGCTACAATTAAGTGGATGGTTAAGTAGGTAAGTAAAGTGCGAATGCAGTGGTACCGGGCTAAATACAACAATAGTAACAATGGATAGTAAGTGTAAAAATATTGCACAGAGATATTGCACTTAGCAGTGTAATTTCACAGTCTGAATTGGTGAGTGTGTGGTGGTCTACCAGGGGCCGTGGAGATTGTACAGTAGGACTGCTGCAGGAAGGAAGGACCTGCGGTATCTCTCCGTGTGAACAGCCTGTCACTGATGGAGCTGTTCAGTGCGGACAAAGTGTCCTGGAGGGGGTGGGACATGTTGTCCAACAGGGATGACAGCTTGGCCATCATTCTCCTGTCTCCCACCACCTCCACAGTGTCCAGAGAGCTCCCCAGGACAGAGCTGGCCTTCTTTACCAGTTTGTTAAGTCTCTTCCTGTCAGCAGCAGAGATGCCGCTGCCCCAGCAGACCACTCCATAAAAGATGGCTGAAGCCACCACGGAGTCAAAAAAGGTCCTCAGGAGTGCCTCCAGCACTCCAAACGACCTCAGTCTCCTCAGCAGATAGAGTCGGCTCTGTCCTTTCTTGTACAGAGCCATTGAATTGCATGACCAGTCCAGTTTATTGTTCAGGTGAACACCCAGATACTTGTAAGATTTTACAATCTCAATGTCCGTTCCCTGGATGTTCACTGGTGAGGGTGGAGAGTGTTTGATGAGGTAGTCCAGGATCCAGGAGGTAAGGTGGTGGTCCACCCCCGAGCGCTGTAGCTTGTCTCCCAGAAGTAGGGGCTGGATGGTGTTGAAGGCACTGGAGAAATCAAAGAACATGATTCTCGCAGGGCATCCAGCCCTCTCCAGGTGAGAGAGAGATCTCTGTATGAGGTAGATGACAGCGTCATCCACCCCAGTGCCAGGCTGATAGGCGAACTGTAGCAGGTCCATTGATGGTCTCACAAGGGGCCGAAGATATCCAAGGACCAACCTCTCCAGGGTCTTCATCAGCTGCGATGTTAGCGTCACCGGCCTGTAGCTGTTGAAGTCTTTGGGATGAGGGGTCTTTGGCACAGGTACCACACAAGATATTTTCCACAGCTGTGGTACCCTCCCTTGTTTCAGGCTCAGATTGAAGAGTAGCTCCACTATCCCGCACAACTGGTCTGCACAGGATTTGAGGAGCCTTGAGCTAATGCCATCTGGACCCGCAGCCTTTCTCACCTTACACCTCTTGAGCTCCCTCCTCACTTGGTTCGTTGTGAGGGACAAAGTGCAGGTAGCAGGTGGGGGGGGTGTAGCAGGACAGGACAATGTTCAAGTCATTCACCCACTTTATGTTCCCCTTGGGCTGCTGGGAGTCTGGTTCCTTGAACCCAGAGATGTTTTTTAGGCCTCTCCAGACTCCGCTGACATCACTCTGCTGCAGCTGCTCCTCCATCTTTTTCCTGTAGCTGTTCTTTCCCTCCCTGATCTTCCACCTCAGCTCCCTCTGTACAATCCTCAACTCGTCCTTATTGCCTGACCTAAAAGCTCTCTTTTTGTCTTTGAGCAGAGCCTTTATGTCAGGATTAATCCAGGGTTTGTTGTTGGCAAAACATCGTACAGTCCTGGTGGGTACGACGCTCTTCACACAGAAGTTTATATAGTCCGTAATACAATCCGTGAGGCTGTTAATGTCCTCCCCATGAGAGTCTACAAGCACATCCCACGCAGTAGTCTCGAAACAGTCTTTTAGGGCCTCTTCAGTCTCCTCAGACCATCTCTTCACAGTGCGTGTGGTCACCGGCTGCCTGTACACAAGAGGTTTGTACACAGGCAGTAGGTGTACAAGGTTGTGGTCGGATGTTCCCAGGGGAGGTAGAGGTGATGAGCTGTATGCCTCCTTGGTGTTGGCATACAGTAAATCCAGTGTTTTATTGTCTCTGGTGGAGCAGGTGACATACTGAGTGAATGTGGGCAGAGTGGAGAGAGGCATGGTTAAAGTCTCCAGAGATCAGAAGGAGGGCATTTGGATGCTGTGTCTGCAGCCTGCTAATAGTGGAGTTAATGATGTCACAGGCTGCGTCAGCGCTAGCAGATGGGGGAATATACGCTGTTATCACGACAACATGCGAGAATTCCCGCGGCAGGTAGTATGGCCTCATGCTAGCGGCTAGCAGCTCAACGTCCTTATTGCAGACTTGTTCCTTAATAGTGGTGTGCCCAGGGTTACACCATTTATCGTTCACAAACGCAGCCAGCCCTCCTCCTTTCCTCTTACCGCTCTCTTTCGTCCTGTCCGCCTGTAACAGATGAAAACCGTCCAGTGTTGCGTTTGTGCCCGGGGTTAGCTCGGTTAGCCAGGTCTCCGTGAATAGCATGATGCTACACTCTCGATACTCCCGCTGGTGCCGGGTCAGCGCCGCTAGCCCGTCCATCTTATTGGGAAGAGATCTTACATTCCCCATAATGATGGATGGAAGGATAGGTCGGGGCTGAGCTGCGGGCTAGGAGAAGGCGCTTCGCCTTCTCCTAGCCTGCAGCTCAGCCCCGGCACGGCGTCCCCTTCTCGCCCTCCTCAGTTCACAGGGCACATCGGGTGTCTCGATGGTTAGCACCGCCATGCTATGGGATGCTAACAGCTGATCCCTGGTGTAAACAATACGGCGTTGGCTGCACGTGGAATCCCCGGACACAGATTTAAACAAAAGTAGTAGGAGAACCAGTGTAAAAAGAGCAAGTTTGGTGTCCATGGTTCACCGATAACTTAAGCAGTTAACAGACAAAGTAGTGCAGAAAAAAAAAAAAAAACGAAACTACTCAGCGGTGAGTAGGAGCTGCTGTAACAGGCTGCCACTTGAGCAGCGCCTCTAACACTCCATGGGGTTATGATGAGCTGCCTGGAAAATAATTTCCCGACGGTTCCTTGGCAACAACAATTGTTGGTCCTGTCCTCTCCTGTTTGTGTGTCACGGCTCACACAATACAACCCAATAGCTTTCCCCGCTAGCCGAAAATCCCAAAATCAGGAGGTGCGCAATGCCAGTACAAAAAATGGGGAAGGGTTAGTTGTTGGCAGCGGCTGGGGCGCAAATATTTGGCCGTGTGTGTGTGTGGGAGGTGTAGCCCACTCCTCCCGCGGCCACGCGCCATGCCCGAAAAAATGTCTAGATATGCCAACGTGCGACGGTCGGGCCGGGCTCGTCACCGGTTTGCCCTTATGAGTGGCCGGTCACGGCAGAAGCTCCCGCAGGAGAGCATGCAGAGATGTCCACGAGGACCTGGTTCTGTTGCGGTGCCCTCCTACATTGCTGCGAGGAGCTGGAGCGCCTGCCCCAGCCAGCTCAGCGAGGCATCTCCCTCCGTCATGTCCCTGATCAGGCACCAATGTGAGCCAGTCCTGCTCTCACCCAGATAAAATGATGGAAGGAGAAGGAGGTTTGATAAATAAGAAAAGTTTTAATCGTGCAGCACTTTAGCCTCAGGCTGTTGTTTACACGTCCCTCCTCAAGGTCCCAGCCTACTGCTAGAGACCAGAACCAGGTTACCACCACGCTTATATTGTGCGACTGATTACCTGATTCCATCCAGTTGTCTGATCTCCAGCTGAGACACTCCCACCTCTCCCACCTGCAGCCGGCGCCGTAACCACACCTCACTGCCACAATGATTTATTGCTCCCCCGAGTGAATCCATTGATTGCGGCAATTCCATTAAAAATAATTAGATTTTGCCATGGGATTTCATCTTCCTAAATGGTGGTGTGACCGGGCCTTTACACTAAAACTCCTTCTACTACACTATGTTACATGTTGAATAAAATGGGCTTCTAAAGTACATTATCCTGAACCTACTGTAGGGTCAGGGCTTGACAGACTATCTGCAGTCGACAGAAAGGCATTTTGAAAATATCAACAGTGAAAACAATCAAAAACAACTGACAAGAAGAAAGATTGAAAAAGATGAAGGGTCTTAAACAACAAAGACTGGACTTTAGGAAAAGAGAGAACAAAGAGAGCAGGTTAATTATTGAGACAGATGACACAAAATAATACATATTAACTATTAACCAATCACAGAGGTTTAACGGATAAGGTAAGCGCTGAGGTCACCACTTCAGAATTTTAATCTCTGTAGTTGAGTGATTTAGAGGTGAGGGACTCTGAAACCGTGTGTGTGTGTGTGTGTGTGTGTGTGTGTGTTTGTGTGTGCAATTACCAGCAAGTGTGCGTGCATACTTATATATGAGGTCAAATGTAACATGAAACTATTTATCAGAAACACAAAATACTTCTAAAAGTGCAACATATAATTATATACAACAAAAGTAAGCTCTAAAAGTGTTTAAATTAACATGTATTCAGTCAAATAAGTTGTACTTAATGCTGTTTGACTTAGATGTATGTGTAACATAGTGCTCAGCAGAACAGAGAAACCATATCGCTGCCAGAATTGCATTATAAGGAATGTCTGCACAAAGAGACCATGTGTCACCTTGGACAATTTAAGAGGTATGTTACCTTACTCAGCCTTATGCACACACACGCACACACACATAAACGCACATGCATAGGACATTGCAGACGCCACCAGTGCATTAGTTTGTCTGTGACCAAGGTGGTCATTATTAGAATAGTTGCTGTTGATGCAGACCTTCATTTAAACCTGGCTAATGGCTCACTGTCGCCTGCACACATCCACGTACACACACTGATAATTATACATTCCAGGGACACATTGTCTCAGTATGGCGGCTCTCCATGCCAGTCTGTCTCCATGCATCCATCTCTTCTCTCTCATCTCATTACATCTCTTCTTTAAGTTTCCACAAAGTCGTTATCTCTATCATTTGGGGATCTAACCTTATCCTACCCTACCCTTACATCTGGACAATATCAGACAGAATCAGGAATAATTGACTGGAGTTTCCCTTTCACACATGTAGCACACAACATGTCAGACACGTTTCTCACTTATTGGAAATAGTCCATTTGTTTTAGGCGAGGGATGGCGCCTGGGTAGAGCGCGCAGGAGGCACGACATGATGTGTATTACACCGTGGCCACGTAGCCTGTTCTTGATTTGGTCATAAACAGTCCCTTGCTGTTCTTTGAATTTGTCTGACGATTTCAGCCTCACCAACAGATGTTCTAGTATCTCGTTGTCTTTCCAGTTAGACACATGGTAGCTAAGGTAGAAACATCATCAACACCGCCATGGGCTCACACATCACATATGGGCTCAATTGGACATTACACAGACTCAGTACTCGTGAGCTGGCAAGCTAATGTCTGTTTGATGTCCAGTCCTAATGACCTGGACATGTTCTCACATACAGCTCCTCTGGGTGAAAAGGGCTTATGTTTCATAAACCATGTTTACAGAAGATTATTTTACTGTTCACTTTGATGTCTTGTTCAGTGTTCAGAACTTTTTTACCGAACATCGACTCAACTCAACTATTGTGATGCATTGCACCAACAGGGGAATAAAAGGTACATTTAGACTGCAATGAGTGGCATCACTGCAATGAGTTGCATCTGAAATAGTTTTTTGCCATCTGAAATGATGTAGTCCTCTCTATAAAGTTCACCATATAATAAACAGGCTTAGGGAGTAGCTGAATACATGGAATAGTGTTACGTAATTAGTAACCAAACAAAAGGTAAATGTATTTCCTAACAGTTACAAAAAAAAGATGTTATCAGATTACCAACAGATGTAGTAAAAATGGGGATTATTAGCAGTATTACAATCTTAAAATAAAGAACAGTATACTACCATGCAGATGCGGACACATTACAACACTTCACCACACAAGTCTCACACAATGGCTTCTAACATTAGTGACAACAATTCTTGGTGGAAATTTCACCATTATTTTGTATGTAAAGCAGAAAAGGGGAACAACATAAGAGTGAATTTGCTGTCATCCTCCAAGGACACGACATCTTCTTTAAAGCAACATTTACACGTAAGACCAACCACTGCCTAACTTTGCTCAATGAAAAGTACGTTTTTGTTTAAAAATAGTAACGGTTAATTAGTAATTGAACTGGAATACATATTTAAAGTAACCTTGCCAACCCTGATAATGAGCAGCAATTATTAACCACCTTCTGGGTGGTGGTGGTGGTCTAGTGCTTAGGCTTCCAAATAGAACAGAAATAGAACACCAGAAGGTTGTGGCTGCCACCTTTGTGCCCCTGAGCAAGGCACTCAACCCTGAGTTGCTCCAGGGAACTGTCCCTGTAGAAAATACCCATACCCATGTGTAACATCCCCAATAGTTAAACTTTGGGAAAAAAAGGTTTTTCCCTAAAGGAAAACCTAAACATTTTGGGAAATATGCTTTCTTAGTAAAAAAAATACTAATACTAATAATTATAATAATAATTCTACCTACCAGCACCTCTAAAGTTCACTAATTACATAAACATGTTATATGTTGTTTCTTTTATTTATATACAAATGACAATTATACTAATCTGAAATCTGAAACTTCTTCTTGTTGACTAACAGCCAGGCGCAGCGACTCCCCTGGATCTTGTCGCACCCTGAGGTTGCCAGACTACCAGCTGACACTGCCAGAAGGGCTGTGCAGACAGATAAACTGTTGTTTGTGCAGAAATAGTTACAGCACGCAATCCCCTCTAAAACCTCTATTTCTGTATCCAGATTGAACAAATGAGATGCTAATTTGTCCTGCTGCCGGTCTTTATGCCGAGCTAAAATAATCGCCTCCTAACTCGTTAGCGTACTAATTACTGAGCAGACATGAGAGTGGTATTGATTTTCTCATTAACTACTGCAAAGAAAACATTTTTTTCCCAAAATGTCAAATTATTCCTTTTGCCCTTACCCTAAACTAGTTTAATCTAATCCACCTCTAATCTCAATCCCAAACTCAAATCCTAGAGTGGCCCCCTGTAGAAGTAAGAACCAACAAAATGACCACATTTTGAGTTCTACTTACATCTGCTCTTTAGAATTACAGTCACACACACATTAGTCATCTGTGCTGCACTTTGTCATCAGGCAGCATTAAAGGACGCCGTGTCTGTCAGAGTCATTGATGGACCAATTTCATTTTAAATATCCCTGAAAATTGAGAAATGACAGTTATCACACACATGATTCCACACTGTACATACCAATCATGGGCACACGCAAACACACACACACACGCACACACACACACACACACACACTGTCATTCCATGTATGCACATACATACTGTAGATACACATCAATTGCCTGCCCCGCTCCTCTCTATTTACGAGGGCTTGTCCTTTTTCCTGTCCGCTTCCAGATCATAACTCCACCCCCCACTGCCCCCACCCCTCACTGCCTGCAGAGCTTCCACAAATGAGATAAGAGCACTAATGTGATTGGGAGAGAGAGAAAGAGAGACAAAGATAGAGAGAGAGAGAGAGAGAGAGAGTTTCTAATTTAATAGAAACTCCATCAGGCTAATGGAACCGTGGACTGACTGCCCAGCCTCCTGCAAACACACACACACACACACACACACACACACACACACACACACACACA
>CALSCE010010660.1:993193-1027964 GCA_943593645.1 Bovichtus variegatus
GTGCCAGCTGGCTGATAGAGAAAACTGGTGTGTGTGTGTGTGTGTGTGTGAGTAGGACATAAAGACTGACGTTTAAGAGTGTCACGACAATCACAGCACACTGTCTATACTATTGTGTTGTTATTGTGTCTTTACTTTCTATTGTCTTAACCTTCACCTGCAACATTTCCTGAATGGCACTGTCTGGATGTGGATATTAACTATGAGGCCTCATTCAGCTATTCATGGCAGCAGCTGTTTTGGCATTAGCCACATAAATCCAGTGACATTCCTTCCGTCTAAAAACAGCTCGCCCACAAAGCCCAGCCACTAGATCACTGTGGCAGCCGCTGATGGGAATCAGCAGCGAGGCCCGCTCAGCCCGGCAGGACCACGGAGGAGACAGAAATGTCTGCATGCAAATGCAATCCCCCCCCTTGGAAGTTTTCATGTTTTATTGTTTTACAACATTGAATCTATCAAAAATAGATTTAATGTGGCTTTTTCTAAATTGATCAAGAGAATAAGGGATGTAAATTGATTACAAATATAAAATACTTATATCCTTTTTCAGGATTTTTTTAGTTTATCATAGTATAAATGCAACTTTATCTGCAACGTCAGACTGTTTGTTGTTCAGTGGCAAAACCACAATCATGAAGACAAAAGAACGCTCCAAACGACTCTGTGAACATGTGATTGAAAAGTACAAGTCAGAGGACGGACACAAGAGGTCAGTGAACATCCCCTGGAGTCCAGTTCAATCAATCATTAAGAAATAAAAAACGTATGACAGCTGTAAATCTAAGCCAGAACAAAGTGAGTGAGCATGCAAAAGGAGACTAGTGAGCGAGGCCATGAATGCAACAGACTAGCAGAGTGGCGAAGGGAAATACGCTCTTGTAAAAACTCAGATGACATCTCAGTTATAGTTTGGCACCATGAAGAAAGTTCTATGGTTTGATGAGAGGAATGTTGAGCTTTTAGGAGATAATGTCTTTTCCAGCAAGACATCGAGCCCAAGCTAAGCCAAAGCTACACAGGATTGGCTTCACAAACACGTGTTAATGTCCTGCAGTGGCTGGAATTGCTGTCAAAGGTGCATCTAGTAAATACTGACTTTTAGGGATGCACAATATGGATTTATTTTTGATATATATTGTGCATCCCTAGTATTTTTCCTGTTGATGTTGAAGTCAAAACAGCCAAATCTTCTTAAATCTTTCCTTATTGCAATGTTCAACGACAATACAGCATGAACACGAGGGGGGTGAATACTTTTTATAGTCACTGTATAAAAACATGTGCACAGGAAAATACATGGTTGTTATTGCAAAAACAGCTTGCAGTTCATAGAAATGTAAATATGGCTCTCCATCTGTTACCATCCTCTACCTGTACAAACATACAGGTATATTAATATTACCCTATTAACATACCCCCGCTGCTCATCCTGCACAAAGTCATATATGCTTGCAGCAGTGCACAAAGTGGGTCAGATGAGAATTATTGCACCAAAAAAGAAGTAGGGGCTTTTCCTGGAGATCAAAACTAAACACACACACGCACATGCTTTTTATTCTCAGCATTTGACAGAGGAATACCCTAGCTCTGCAGTGCCACTGGCCAGACAGGAAGTAGGAAGTGGAGAAAGGAAGCACGGAATGGCTGATGACAATACCTTCCACATCCTACTACTCTGCTCAGCACTATAGGTCAGACTCTGGTGGAAGTCCATTCTTCCACAGCCACTGCTGCTCTGAAAAATGTACAGACTAATGCTATAACGTGTAAAGACGGCAGGTGATATAACGCTTCAAAGAATAAACTAGACAGATTTTTTTAGGTAGTACAAAAAGCTCCTTCCAGCTATGTCTCATCTGATAAAATGATTTATACACAGTGTGTGTCTTTCCATCAAGTATTAACATGCAGGCACGGCAGCTATAATTAGGTTAAAATAGAGGTTAAGACCGATATTACATTCACCCAAGATGATCGGAATATGTGATCACCTACACAGCTTCTGGAAGTTGTCAGTAATGAATTTGCCCACATTTGAGATAAATAGTCTGTAAACCATCTGACTGCAGAAATGGAAATAAGTCTATCAGGCATTTCAAAGCTTTGACAGTGATCAATGTAAAAGGATTATTGTGGATGGGGACTCAAAGCTTTGGTCTAGAGCAAGGTACAGTATCTGGTCAACCGCGGCCAGATCATTCAGAGCCCTTCATAATAAGATGGGACAGATTTCATAACTCAGGATCATTGTGTCCTTGGTTTGACGATGATTAGGTGAACAGTAGAAATATGCCGTTCACGTTGCAAGGTAATCTATCAGGAATGTGCACATACTCTTTGCTTGTATTAACATACTCTGCACCCCTAACGTTTCCCCTGAACAATATGAATATCCGGATCTAGTGGGAAACTTGTCGTGACATTTACTTCACATTCATGATCTCCAGAGTGCGAACCTTTCCTGTGTTAGGCACTCCAGGTGTTTGATTTGACTGCCCACCTTAGGCCCAAAATTTTAACTGGGCTGCATTTACATAGCGCTTTTCCAATCTTTGTGATCACTCAAAGTGCTTTACAACACATCAGCCTTCACAGAGGCTACCATAGAAGGTGCCACCTGCTCATGAGTGGTAAGCATTCACACACACTCACACACTGTTGGCCATTGGGAGCAATTTGGGGTTCAATATCTTGCCCAAGGACACTTTGACATGCTGACTGCAGAGGGCGGGGATCGAACCACCTAAATATATACTAAATGTATATTAATCCTTTTGCTATTCTATTTCGCATTGGTCTTAGTATTACTTTTTCTACACTTCATATGTATTACTCTATTGTGTTTTTTTATTCTTATGTTGTTGTAATCTTTGAGCAATATCTGGCACAAGAATTTCCTTTGGGATTAATAAAGTTCTATCTTTTCTTAGAAGTCCAGTGGAGGGATTGTCTGCAATTTTCTGTGGGTTCCAGGATGTCTGTGTGTCTGGCAATAAAGCAGCTGACAAGTCCACCGATACGCAGAGCAGTAACAACCACTGGTGACCAGTTCATCACAAGCTGCTGAGTAGCCAAAAAGAGTGCAACTCCGTAGACCACAAGTTATCGTGGAGGAGGAAGGGGAGTAGAGGTGACCTAAGTGGAAGAATCAGAGGAGGAATCATTATACCAGTGACACAGGAGGAGTCATGCAGCGCGAGATGACAGTAGACGCAGAATGGTGAAGGCAGAGTGAGAGTTTGAGGTCAAATTAAGGGTGTGGGGCAAGAGCATGTGTTTAGAACTGTCACGTCGGATGAAGGTGAAGAAGGGAATGGGAATAAGGGAGCTGTGAGGGGATGGGGTGACATATAGACGGACAGAGTTCATGATCAGGCCAAGGGAGAGCTGCAGGGTGTGGATGGGAATGGACTCTGTGTGTGGAGAGCCTAGCATGGTTTCACAGTCCCAACAGAGCTGTATTCATCCCTATATAAGTACCTTCCATGGCAGGACTGTTCATAAAAATGCAACATGTGTTAGCCCTTTATTTCTGGCTCAGGTTCTGGCAGAGTTTCTCTGGCTCGGCATCAGCACTGGAACCGACACGCAAAGGTCAAAGCTAATAATGTGGCGCGGAAGAGCTGGGCTCAGCAATAAGATGGCTAGTAGAATAGATTGAGCGTGGGGAGCGCGGCGTGGTTAACGTGTGAAACAAAGCAAGCTGCTTGACTGCCAACAAAAGGCAAGATTGAACAGCTATGAGGCACATGTGTGACTAAAATGCTGACTTTACAAAAGGCGTTGTGTTATATCCAACTTCTGCTTCTACTTCAGATAATAGAGAAGACAGCGGATTGGATTTCTGTCATCATGGATAATCTATACAGTGCAGTATTTTAATGGTGTGTGATTGTGGCAAGTGTGATTGAAGGTAATGGAAGAGTGATTGCCCTTTGTGATTTATTAAAGAGAAAGCTATTAGTGGCTATGTGAGGGGCTGCAGACGCTTCAATTATCATTAGATCTAGTTCAGACCAGTCAGCTAATTGATAAAGGAAAAGTGCAAGGCTCATTCAGCATCTCTTTACGGGTTCAAATAGTCAGTGAGGATCTGCTGAGAGAAGTCCGGAGCTGTAAGGATGCCATGGCAGTTGGACTTTAACTCATCTCTGTTACTGGCATTGGAGAACAGTTCAGGGACAGTTAGGGCTGTTAGGGATTTAGTGCCTTGCTCAACCTCACTCCACAATGGAAGTGTATCTCAGGGAGTATAAACAAGTCAACGCTATTTTGACCTCCTTCCTCCACTGAAATGGTTTGTTAGTTTTGGTTGCATTTAATCCATTTGATACTCCTCTAAACTGAAAAGCAATTTAAGATGTTGAAGTATATGTATGTGAAGTATGTGATGACTCTGCAAAATGTGGATGTATCATGGAGTGCGAGAAGAGAAACATGAAGACAAAATGTTTCATTGTATATCTGTTTCCGTTTAATGTTTTCAGTTTAGTCATTGGCAGGTCCTAGTGACAACCCTAACAAATGAGTTAAACTGGAATTATGCTTCTGCAAAGATATAGGCAAACATCTCTGCCAATCAACACAGAGAAGGGTGTCATTTTGGAAACCGTACCTGAACCACATGTGGTTAAGTTAGATGTAAAAAGCCTTTTCTCTTTTAACATTAAATGTGAATCAGCACCATCATCATACTAAGACTAACAAGCTCTACACTGCTTTACAAGAAGAATGTTGTTTACTTATGTCCGAGTCTTCTCTCTACAGTCCATCAACTGATGAGGATTACTTTTTGTCTGGGACATGCACAAGCACAATATCACCTATGTAGCTATCAAGTGCATCGTTTTCAACCAGCTCATGTTATCTCATTTAGCTATTGCTAATCTCTATAAACAGACATGGCACATGATTGCAGAATCTGTAGGCAACGGTACAAGATGTTGTACCATCCCGGAATGCATTGGCCGAAATTCAATCTCTGAACCCATCGGCTATTGTCTGACAATGATTTACCTTTTTATTAGCTTTTTACTAGCTTGTTAGCTGGCTACTTGTGAAACAATCCTGTCGTAGGCGTCTCACATCTCAAGCTGCTAATCGGACTGTAAGCAATTGACTGTCTCAAGAAACAGGAAGTCTTGGCCCGGATATCCGCTGGCTACACCGAAACCCCCGAAATATAGCCCCTTGCCCCCAGTGGCTCAACGTCGTCAGACCGATAACTGATGGGTTCCAAGATTGAGCTACCAATCTGATCCAGCTGATCAAATCTGCCAGCAATTGACTGATGTGACAAGAGACACGCTTTCACTAGTTTCTAAGCCTGCTATGACGTGCACAAAGGCATCTTTCCAATCCTGCTTCAAATAGCGAGTAGACTTGAAAGCCTTGAATAATTGGGACCTGCATCAGTCTGACTCCCAAATTACTGTCAGTGGCTCTGTCACTGAATGCCATGCCAGCTAATATCCCAAATTCTGGAGTAGGGCGAGGTCTGGTGAGGCAGGGGAAGATGTGGTCAGAGGGGTCCTTGGTATTGAAGCTCTGCCCAGTTTGGCAGCAATATCCCTTACTCTACTGCTACCCACTGGACAACTGGCTATCACCCGACCAATTCTGCCACACATCCTCACACCTGCCTGTCCCCAAAGCAACCAAACATGTCAAACAACTCCCTTGAAGAGTACATGGTGGGTGTATCTGTGAGTTCAGGGAAAGTAAATTACTCATTCTGTCCTCCGGTTGTGTTTTCGGGAGTAAACTTCAACGTTGCTGATGTCTCAGCATCATTTATAATCCGGTAAACAGTGTAAGTGTAACTACAGCCACAGCAGCTCCCCTGCAGCTCTTTCAAGCTCAATTTGGCTCAGCGTTCGCAATGCAGGATTCAAGCTGTTCACAAGTGGCGTTTGACTAGCAACTCAAGAGAAGTAGAAGGAAGTCAGGCCCTCGACTCCCACACTCCAAACATGTAAAATATGAGCAATTTGGTGCCTGAGCTCCTGCTGGTGTGGCCACTGATGTGTGAAGAGAGAGCCTCCACGCCTCACAAGCCTTGTTAATATGAGATGTAGCATCTCCAACCAATCATTTTTACCACATCAGCTATGGATTTGTAGCGCGGCCTGGGAATCCTTTTTAATCCCTCTAATTCTTTCTCTGCTCCTAATCCCTTTTTAATTCAACTCTCTCTGTGATTTACAAGGAGTCAAGCCATGTAGGTGTAGGATTCTGTCAGCTTATTTTGGCGGACCCCTTTTCTCAATTTAAGACCTGTTTCAATATGTCTGGAATAGCACAATAGAGGTGGAGTTTAGGTGGGACGTAGTCTGGCTTCAGGCTAAAGACAGATGCTTTTAGTCTGGAGCCATAAAGTTCAAGTTGCTGCTACAGTATGTTGAGGGGGAACAGATACTGTATCTGACCTGACTTCTAAAGCCATTTCAGCCGTCATATCTTTGGGGTTATCTTTGCTCTATTAAAGCCAGTGTTAACCACATGCCCTGACCTTTAGCACCAAACTAGTGGGGCTCTTTTGTTTGGTCTGATGGTCATTCTGGATGACTCATGAGTCCATTAGCTAACAGGACAGACCGGGCTTGAGGTCAGAGGTGAAGAAAAAAAAAGAAAAGAAGGAAGATTAGTGGAAGATTAAAGAAAAACCAAAGGGAGATTGAGTGACTCCTTTTGTTGTCAGACAGATGTACAATGAGGGTAACAGAGATATTAGGCAGTTGAAGTAGGAAGTAAAAGAAAACCAGACACAGCACAGCGGTGCTTTCAGCGAAACGCTAACATCAGCAGGCGAACACACTCACACAATGTCAATGTTAACGTGCTGATGTTAGGCATAGTAGGCATGATGTTTACCATCATCTTAATCAGGCATGTTTGCATGCTTACGTGTTCTTATTAGCCCTAACACAAAGCTGAAGCTTATGGGAATTCCATTAGTTTTGTAGGCATTTAGTAATATATATAAGAAATATAAGTATTGAACTATTTTCTTAAAAATCAACTACTGATGGTGCGATGAGAAAAGTTAGAAAAAAATATAGTCCACACCGAACATAATGCTTCCACGAACATATATTTAGTAAGCTAATACTGTGTCAAGCTGTTCTTCTGTCCAGCACCTACTATCTATTGTCTGGATGTGCATGCTTTAGTAAAAAAATATTTGCTATATAAAAAGTTATCACTGTTCTGAGGGTCACATGAATGCGTGTGCATGGACGGATTATGAAACACGGGGCCCCTGGGCACAGACATGTAAAGGGCCCCTACTCCCTGCTACATAAGAACAAAAGACACAGATTCAAAGACACATCTTTGCAGGCATTTTCGTCTCTTCTTTGGTTGTTTTGTGTCCGTTCTTTTGTCACTTTGAGGCTCGTTTTGGTCATTTTGTGTCCCTTTATGGTCGTTTCATTAACTTCCCAACAAGAAATGTTCACAGTGACTTCAAACGGAGGCTCTGATCCAGGAGTTCAGTAATCTGTCCATGAATACATGTACCAAGCACTATAGCAATCCATTCAATACATATGGAAACTTCTCACTCTCGACCTACGTCGTGCTGGAGCTCAGGCGATCACCAACGTCAGAAGGACACTTCTTCTTGGATGCATGAATGTCTGCATACAATGTCATGGCAATCCATAAAATAACCTATTGAGATGATTCAGTCTTGACCAAAGTGGTGGACCGACTCACCGTCAGACATCGCCATCTCTAGAGCTGTGCCGCTAAAAAAAAACCCAGTGGCTGCTTTTGTTGCTAGCCTGTTGACGTAGAACACAAATGAAATAAAGACACTTGCAATAAATGTAACCAACAAACCCAAGCCCATGAAATCAACGTTATGAAGGCTAGAATTGCTCCCTTGCCACCAACCAGCAGCAGCCAGCCTAGCTAACCTCACCCACCGCAATGTGATTATTAGGCCTACCTCTAAAGGCCTGGAATGCTCTTTAGAGGTTTGTTGTACTTTATGGTACATGGGAATCGTCGGTGCCCAGTTTGCTGACAAATCATGTACTTGCCTCCCTCCGAGGTGCCCCTTTCCTCCCGACTTACGACTCTCACCCACAACTCTCATACCCTCAAACTTCCAATAAAAACTAATTTGGCTTCTCGGGAAATCAAGCCAACTTTAGCTGAGGAGTGGCACCAACTCCAAGTATCCCATTGTTTCTGTATATCGCATTCCACTTTCACCCCCGCCCCCAACACCACCACCACCTCGTTCACCCTCTCATTGCCTCTCATTCTCTCTGTCGTTCACTCAAACTCCCACGCTTTTCCTTCCTCCCTGACCCCCACCTGCCCCTCATTGCAGATGCAAGAGGCCTTCCACAATATGGTTATTGTGTACACTGGATATTTATATGGATGGGTGCATGATCCCCATTCGCAAATTCAATCGTCAAGCTTTTAGCGTCGTCACAAAAAGATCATCCCTTCTTCAGATTTCCACCCCTTTCACAGAGAGCTATTTGTCAACTCAGTTATGAGTGAACGCGGCCGTCACACAGTGGAGCCCCTTGAATCACACGCAAGACTTCCTTGCCTTTGAGGATAATTTGGGAATCAATTAACCTGAAAAAAGAAGGATCTGTAATTTGGTTCCATGTAATGCAATGCAATGAATCTTGTGCACATTGCATTAGCTTTGAACAAATGCAAGGAGAATCAATGAGTCTTCCATTATCATAACTGATTTACATCCATAACGTGCATCATTACAGTGATAGGAGACCCTCTGATGGTGAGGTGAAGGAGGCAGGCCGGTGCTTACATGGCATAATAGGCCGCCAGGTGCGATGGATTACCAAAACCCTTGAGAACAAGCTGTCAAATGATAAACGGCAACGTCTTCACAGACTATGATCCACCTTAAAAATACATTTTTGGATTCAATACCAAGGTAACATGTAGAGTTTCAGACTAACACCTGTGTTATAGGAAAGATCTTAAAAGCTCAGGTTAGAAGTTAATTGCCAAGCTTGGAACTCCAACACAAGGTCAATTTAGAAGCTGTTCTGGAGCACACGTGTATATTTTCTTATCTCGATTGTACTCGTGTATCCAAGCTAAACGCTACCTATGGTGTGCAAACTTTCTTATTTACCAACAAATGTGGATTGTCTATGATATATACACTATTTGTACAGTTGACTTGTGAGTGAAAGCATTAAGATAATGATGCAGTGGTTTGGGTCTGTATGGGTGAATGCCGGAATGAATAAAGGGTTAGTAAGAGGAGCAACACGTGTGTTCTGAGCTGGTTGCTAGTGGACTAAGGATACATGTCTACATGTGTAATTTCTGTTTTTAGGTAATCCCACTCCAAACATGGAGATATGTATATAACTCCCTCTTTAGCTGACCACTGGGATCTGCTGCCATCTGCTGCCCCCCAGTGTTTAACATTAAAAATACCAGGGCTGGTGTGGTCCTTCAATACTAGTATATACACTGTATAATACTGTCATACTTGTTATATTAGCTACTTTGACCTTCACAATCACAAAAATATCTCGATTTTTTTTATATGGTCGTATTCATTCAGAATGTCTGTCTTGAAGTATTTCAATGACATGAAAAAATCTAAAGTTACTGAACCTAACCTAAATCTCTCGGAACAAATATCCCCTGCAGTTAGATATGAAAATGAGCAGTCCAACAACCTTTACACAAAGACGACATAACTTTTTATGAGGCAGGTCTTGTCAGCAGAACCAACAATCACAATAATCCAGAAGGGCGGCAATAAAACATTATAGTCAATATTGATGAATAAACATATCCGTTTTTGCATTTATGATCATTTAGTGATGAAAAGCTACCTGAGTGCTAAGTGATATCATCATCATTGGTTATTATTCTGAACAAACAAACAAAAAGGTGTTGAATTTACGATGGTATAAAACAGAAAGACATCAAATTCTAATATTTGAGAAAGTTGAAGCAGCCATGTTTTGTCTTGATAAATAACTACCCTACTGGCAAAGTGCATTATGGGAATGACAGAATTGAAAGAATTGTGTAGAATAGTTGTACACAACAGTCCACTGTTTCTCTTCCTGATTTTGGTTTAAGTTGTGCTTCGTCTTACAAGCTCCAAAAATATATTGTACTGTTATTGAAATGTTTTTAACTATGTAAAAAAAAGGCAGAACAATATAGCATTAAACTGTCTGTGACTGCATGTTTGAGTGTACATGTCCAGCTCTCTGCACATTTCAGAATGTATAAAATATGGAGTCAAAATATTCAGTGTAGTGTATTCTAGATACATAAAAAAACTCAAACACACACCTCATGGTCATCTTGCTACCCTATTCCAATTTCATTATTTCTGTACCTACCCTACCCTACCTCTATTTCCCCTCTCTAAAACACTCCAGGAATTAGTCGGTTGGGCACAGTATCAGTGTAGCGTTTCCAGTCCTTGCCGTACTTGCTGCTGCAGCGGTGCTCATCGCGCACACAGCGGTGGACCAGCAGGATGGTCATGTAAACGATGTAGAAGTATGGTAGTATGTGGCCGAAGCCACAGGCGGTGCAGTAAGCCAGCGAACCCATCAGGTCACCGGTGTAGTTGAGGTGCCGGGCCACTCCCCAGAAGCCTGAAGTCAGCAGCTTGCTGCGGTGGATGCCACCATCAGTAGAGCAGTACGAGCACTCTATATACACGGACTTCTTGCCCCAGATGGAGCAGGCGCCCTCGGTGCGCCGGAACAGGTCCTTCTGGTGGTTGGCGGAGCGGAAAATGTAATACCCAACGAGGCCGAGCAACAGGACCGCCAAGGCGTGGATGTTAGAGAGCTGGACTGGGTGGTACACCAGGTACAGACCCTGGAGAGCAGTCATTCACATTAATTTACACTTATTGTCGCTCACATTAACATATTGTTTGATGTACATAGACTAAAATACACTCATACAATTCAATTTCATTTCATTTCATTCAGATCCTGCAGTTTGAAAGCTGAATTCATCAAAAGTTACAGTAATGATTATGTGGATGACAAATACTTGATAGAGGATGGCATTCAGAAACAGAGGATTTAACTTCAATACAAATTAGCAATGACGTTTTTGCAGTTTGGTACAATTCAGTGCCTGCTAAAGTGCAGGCCCCCTGGTGGGCTGGGGAGGTATTCCATTTGGGGCGCAATCCACACAGCTATAAAAACAGATATTTATATATGATGCTGCTAAGGACTATTTAGGATGTCATTTCATATTTATGACATAATTATTACTGTGTGTTAACACATATGTTTGTTACCTGCAGTGTGTAGAGGTATGGTAGCCACACACAGTCTCCCCAACCCAGATACCATCCAAAGTGGTCATGGCAGATATCAATAGTCTTCAGGTACCACGCCTCATTCCAGAAGAAATCCAACACATAAATGGCCTACAAGAACACACAAAAGCCTCAATTTTCCTTCATTATTATGACTCAACAAACAGTGTTTTACTCAAAATGCGGCTTTAGAGTAAAGGACTTTGTAACGATAAATACTTATTTTACACAGGGCTGTATATCTGCACCGATCTCCTGATTCAATTAGATTTCAATTAAGCATCGTTTTGATTTGATTAAATTCAATAAATGACTTATTGATTCAATTTCATCAGATATATACCAATGTTGCGTTTAGCTTTTCTCCAAATTTATCCTGGGAAGTTAAAGTCTTCTAGGTTCAACAAGTGAGCAACACTGTTGTTTCCTTGAATATAAAATTGAGTAAAGTGCACATTATATCCTTAATTTATATTTCCCAGTTATAAATGTGTGGACCAAGGATTTATTTAATTTGGCAAATGCAAAATGACTAAAATATGACACATTTATATTGTTTCAGCCCCACGTGTTGAGAAAGAATAATAAAAAGACCTGCAGGACTAGCCAGGGGTTCATCATTACTCATATTAAAAAAAGAAACACACACACACACACACACACACACACACACACACACACACACACACACACACACACACACACAAAATTGCATAAAGCTACGCATGGACTGTCAGTAACATTACCAGATGCTTCAGCTAAGTACAGCACATCCACTTTAATTATCACTTTAAGCACAGCCACTGACAGAAAGTGAAATGGCTTGATATCTTGTAGCCAGAGATCATATTTCCTCAACACAGATCCGTGTGCAGCCTTTTTCAGGCTGGCCCTCTCGTAGGTGATATCTCTAGAGCTGCTACAGTAGCCAGTCAGTGAGCCTAAGTCACGACAGGCCTGTAAACCGTGACCCGCTAGACCTTATGAGAGTATTTTTCTTCTTTGAGGTCTTTACGCTGTCGCATGACTGCCTCCTTCTGGAGTTAGTCCTCCTCAACTTCCCTTTCTCTTCATGTTGTGTTATTAGTCCAGTTTCTCTCATGACTACTACTACTACATACTGTACTTCTCCCCTCTGACTTTGACAAATGTAATATTAATTTTGCCAATTTCTGGGTTCCACTTGCATGACATATTTTTCCTTTGACTAATTATTCTTCAGTTGATGAACAAGAGCTCATAAAGCAGATAAACATAATGATTATTGGCTGTACCTGTCTTAATGCTTGTGATTGCTGAAACCCTGAGTCCCTCCATATGAGTATTATAGTATATGCACGTTGTAATAGCTTCATTTCCACAAAGTAGATGTGTTAAATGTCATACAGCTCTAACTATACATATTATTTGGTGCAGATGTACAGGTCAAATGGAGTTAAACAGTTAATCGATCAGCCCTAATCTATAAAAATGACCGATAAATGTTGTATGGCAATTGAGTTTGGAAGGATTCTTGCACATCGAAGCCTATCCCATAGGGGATCGTTACCCTAAGAATCTATATCGAATCGTGAGATACCAAATGAGTCACACCCCTAATATCCTCCACATTAAGATGAAAGAAAAAACTGTATTCATTCTTCTAATATTCTGAAATCGAGTCACCAAAAATCTATTTTTAAAAGTTATTTTCTATGTAAGAACCTAGATACTGCGACTGCGGGACAGAAATCCTTGTTCAAGTTGTGTCAAGCATATGTGAAACAAACATGGCATAAGAAACAACTTTCAAGGTTTACACATGATTACGGTCGAAGAAGTTGAGTTTGAATTTTTCAATATATTCAGATTTTGGTATTCCACCTTACCTGCAGTACGTTGACCAGGATCATGGAGTTGGTGACATGGCCGTACAGTTCTTGCTGCTTGGCCATGTACGACAGATTGATAAGAGTCCAGGCTACGATGCCGGGCCGACCATTGAAGAAAAGCTTGAAGTCAAACCACTTGCCAATGCGTGGATTGAACTCGATGCCCATCATGTAGTTGTAGAAGATGTTCCCTGTGAACTTGCTGCAGAATCACAAAAAAAAAAAAAAAAAGTGGAAGAAAATAAGTTGACACAGTTGTGTACTAATACCCAGATATTATTAGCACTGTGTGGACATAGAAAATGTTTCTGCTGTAGAAATTAGGGCTGGGTATCGCCACCGATTTCCAGAATCGATTCCGATTCACAAGGTCCCAATTTGATTCAAGTTCCGATTCGATTCAATATCGATTCACAGAGAACTAAATCTGTACATTTTTGGACTAATTCCTATCTATTGGTATGTACGTATATTCAAATATATTCAAACCTTAAACTCTATACATAGTTTGATCCTAGACTGTCACTCTCATGATATTTAAGTAGGCCAAACACTAGCGTCTTGAGAGTCTCTTTTCTGGTCAGGTCATCTCTCCAAAACATATCGCTCAACTCCCGGAGCGGACGGCCCACAGCTGCAGGATAAGAGTTAAGATGGGCCCAGTGTGCTCAGACTGGCGAGGTCAGGGAGATGCTCTGACTGTCTTATATAGAATGTGTTGACGAGGATTCGAGCCATCTAAATAAACAATTGATGGAAGGCCTTGTTTAGAATAAATGTCGAGGGGAGCAGCTGGTTGGTGGCATACATACATACATACATACATACATACGGCATCTGCATCTCTGTAAATAGACTGCATTTATATATTGCTTTTCTAATCTTTGCGATCACTCAAAGTGCTTTACAACACATCAGCATTCACACAGAGTCAGAGGCTGCTGTACAAGGTGCCACATGCTCATCAGTGATAACCATTCACACACACTCACACACTGTTGGCCATTGGGAGCAATTTGGGGTTCAGTATCTTGCTCAAGGACACTTTGACATGCTGACTGCAGAGGCTGAGGCTCGTCCACCGACCCTGGTGGACGAGCTCCACCTCCTGAGCCACAGCTGCCCTCTGTGTTCTCTTGTACTGTTATCTGTCCTCCTGGATCAAGATCTACTGAACCTCCAGTGTAAGACGTCACGTTGGTCTCCTGCAGCTTCTTTGGTTTCCAGTACTCTGACATTAAGATTTTCCATCACAGTCAAAAGCAGTAGCCTTTGCGCTTGGCAACAACGGTGCCAGGCCCCAGTCATTGTGTGTGTCAGTACTCACCAGTCTTCAGAGTTCGTGGGGAAAAGGTAGGCCTTTATGAAAGCGAAGCTGGACACAGTGTAGCCCAGTATGTTAGCACACCACATCAGGGGGATCCAGTTGTCAAAGATGATGGTGGGAGAAAACCAGTGGAAATAGTGGCCATTGGCATACCACAGAGCATGAGTGATCAGCCAGCACTGCAGCCCGTTCACCTCATACTTGTTAATCAGGCCTACAGTAGAGCATGGGAAGACAACACAGGAGGTTGGATTTTAAGAGACACTTTCTTGTTTGATAATGATTGTCGAATGAGTGTTTTAAATATGGATCAAACTTTTTGTTGCCGTGCGTATGTGTGTCGATAATTACCAGCTGGAGTTCGCGCTCCGTCCTGCACTCCACCAACATAGCCAGGAATAAACTTATGAGTGAAATCAGGAACACACATATACAGGAACACCTAAGGGAGACAACACAACCTGTTTCAACATTTGCCAAGAGCTGAAGACAATAGACAAAGTCTGCAAGTCACACCTCCTGCCCTAATTCTTCTTTTTCATACCTGGAAGAACACCCAGATGGAATATATCTTGGCAGCTGTCCAGGTGAAGGAGGGTGCCTGGGACCAGATGGAGAGCAGGGTGGTCTCTCCTTGGTACAACTCTAAAAGAGGTTGGCTAATGGAGCACTGGTACTGATCACAGGCCATCACAAAGTAGAAGACAATGAAAGGGGCAAAGCAAAGGAGGCCAATCACACTGCTCAGGGAAAACCAGTCCACCTCCCTGAGAATGAATCAGAAGTACACACAGATACAGATTCAAGATGGGATTGGGGATATCGTGTATTTTATGGACAAACAAATGACTCACAAACTCACAACTCAAATCCTACTCAGGTCATAATGTTTCAAGTATTATTAGAAAGTCAAGTTAAGTGTTAGAAGATGACACCACACAATCAAATCAACATTAAAGAAAACTGGAACAGTTTGGCGCTGCCAAACATTCCTCCTTATGAATGATAAAGTATCTTTTGAATGTCCATGTATGTCTTGACAGCTGTCTATTCCACATAGCGAACATGAAACATATACGTTTTTTCACTGTGACTAATTTTGCATGCTAAACAATTTGGGACAATTCACGTTGCCTCCTTTTGATATTTGATACTTTTTAACATAATTGCCATGTTCGAACAAATGCTGTACTGTCTCAAGGACGATGTGGATATCAGCTACAGTTAGTGAGTATTTACGTAACATTGACAAAAAACAAACATGACACAAAGTGTATTCTTACAATATCTCTATGTGTATCTTCACCTTATTAAATCACTATGCTTCAGATTAAAAAGAAGGAGAAAAACATCAACAACAATTTTTGCAAGGTTTAGGGTAACAAACAAAATATGTTTTATTAATTCTGTAGAATATGATGTGTGGGCCAGGACATACAGGCCGTTACAGCATGACGATATGTCATTCAAAGTTGTATTTTTGACACTCTTGCGATTTAAAAATTGCAGTAGGCCTTGTTGCGATTTTAATCAAATTCCGATGCATTGTTCCGCCCTAGTTTGAAGGCTAACCTAACTTTGTGATAAACGTGTGGTGAAGTGTATTAGATGACAGAACATCAACTCACCATGCTCTCCCCCACTGTGCTGGCTGCTCCCCCTCTTCAGGTGCCTTCCCATTGGCACTGTGCTGGGCACGTCTCCTGGTGGCTTCCATGGCCACTGCACCATTCATTTCTGGTGAAGGAAGGAGTTATCAGTCATGCATGCTGTACTTTGTACTACAGGCCAGTTAAGACCATGCAGTGGCATTCACCAACTATAATAGCAATAGGTAATGGCACCAATTTAAAAAAGGGAGAAACAGAGGCCATCTTCTTTATCTTCCACAGTCATTGCCTTTTTTGTCTGTACTCTTCTAACACATGTTTCAAAGTGAACGTGCCATGAGAGGACACGACATGGAGCCAAACATTAACAAACAGATATCGACGTAATTAAGAATGAAAGTTCATGTCCATGGAGATGTGACATAACAAACAGTGCCTTGAGTGGAGGTCAGCTTAACAAAGCGAGCTGGAGCAGCAGGCTCTGGACGCACTGATGATGCCCCATGTTTGTTTAACTGGAGTAAAAAGTTTAGTTCCCTGAGACAAACAAAAAAAATCTCTCTCTCTCTCTCTCTCTCACCCACACGCACACGTGCACACTTCTGGAGCAAAGGTAAAGCCAGGTCTACACAGTTTGAACAGCAAAGCTATATAATAATAACCATAATGTGTTGGATGAAAGGACTTTGAACGCATCTCTGTTTTGTCTAACATGTCCGTGTTAGCATGTTTTCTTTTCAACAGCTTGTCTAACGGAAGAAAAGAGGGAGGGGGAAACTCAGCGTTGTATAACGTGAACAAAAACGAAACCTTTCACCTCCTTTTATATTTTTTATGTTAAATGAGATGAATTTAGAAATAGAGATGCACTAATATACCGTAGCTAACTCACCGGTAGACAGAGCGACAGGGGAGGAGGCAGGCTCGTCTCTTCTTTCCTCCCGGGCCAGCAGGTACTGCTTCTCATGTAACCGCTGGAACAAAACTCTACGTAGGGCCACAGGCTCCGCCCATAAGACCACTACATATTGAAATTGAACCAATAGTATCCGTGCAAAGGCGGGCCTGAGAAATGAGCTGGCCTCTGATTGGGCAACACTAACTGGAGCCACTAGCACCTGACAATTTCACCAGTGGTTGGATGGTAAACAACGAACTGGCAACATTATGAAATAGCTGTAATTATTATCTCCATTGTGTTACCGAACACTGGCCTAAAGACACACAGACAAAATCCTTTTTATGGACTTTATGCACTTTATAGACGACAAAAGTGGAATTATGATGCTTTAAAAACACAGCGATGAACCATAAATCAACAAGATGTATTCAAAGAAATAATAATAATATTTGAAAATCAAAGTATTATACCATATTCTATAGCAATTCTACTCACATAAAAAACAAACATGTCATGTACAGAGAAATAACAAATATTGTCATACTTGTCTAGTGACAGACGCATGCTAAGAAAAGCATGTTTATTACACAACACACGACCAAGATTGAATTGCAGTTAACAATGGTTTCTGGTAAAGAAAGGTATGGTTTGTCTCTTCAATACATTAATACAAACATAATTCTATGGTGTTTCAGTCAATTCAAATCATTATTTCAGAAATGATCGGAGGAAATATCAGGCCAACTCAAACTAGGAACATAGAAACTCACCAATACAGAGTCCAGAACACTAAATAAGCTTTAACCTCACCAGAGAGCATAAAAAAGGGTCCGTTTGGGCCCAAGATGTGGCACTTTGCTTCTGATGCTGCGAACAGACTGTGGATGATAACTGTCTCCTGTGTAACCTGTATCGAATGATTTTCATAGTTTGTTTTCCATTACATTAGGGTAGTCACGGATGGATGCTGTGGGCAGTTACCTCCATTCTAGACTGCCCAAATGCAATGTTCACTAATACATGTTGTGTGAGGGGGAAATGTTCTTGGATTCATAGTATAAAATGTATAGCATGTACGTGATGTAAGTGGTGCTGTGTTTCCAGGTGCATGTACACGAACTAACCACTAGAGGGGAGTACTCAGCTGTGACATAAATAGGAAACTGCTTCAAATCCAAAATGTTACAGCTGCTGTACAGGTTGATTGGACACATGTCATGTAATGCTGAACCAGCCCATACCACCACCACCACCTCCACCACCGTGTGAGGAGAAGTGCAGTTGAATGTTATGCCTACTTTCCAGCCTCTCAAAAATCGAACAAATCTAGATGTGGAACATTGGAAATTGTTGTGCAACAGTTGCAATACACAGTAGGAGACAGTATAAGATGCAAACATTTACAAAAATGTACAAATAGTGCAAAATGTTTTATACAATATATATATATATATATATATATATATGGAGAAAAAAAAATAATAAGATGAGCTGAGATGGGGTAAGGTGCAATATTAAGGTGCAATATTAAGGTGCAATATTCAACCAACAAGATGAGCTAAGGTGCAGTATTTGGCAGAATAACAACATAAGAAAAAAAAATAATAAGAAAATAATAATTACCAAACTAAGTATAAAGAGGGAAGTAAGCTACATATGAACCTAAATATAAAGAATGAAGAATATGAAGATGATGAAGAGAGGAGAGAGAGAGAGAGAGAGAGAGAGAGAGAGAGAGAGAGAGAGAGAGGACCTCAGGTCACTGCGTCTCCTCTGTCCATCTCACGACCTGAGGTGGATGCGTTGTAAATCTTCTAGCCACAGGGAGAAAGGACTTCCTGTGGCGTTCTCTGGTGCATCTTGGTGGTATCAGTCTGTTGCTGAAGGTGCTCCTGTATGAGGACAGCACATGGTGGAAAGGGTAAGAGTCATTGTCCAGGATGCTCCGCAGCTTGCACAGTATCTTCCTCTCTGACACCACCACCAACGAATCAAGCTCCACCCCCAGTACGGAGCCCGCCTTCCTGATGATCTTGTTGATTCTGTTGGTGTCGACTGACCTCGACCTGCTGCCCCAGCACACGACCGCAAAGAAGATGGCATTGGCTACCACAGACTGGTAGAACATCCGCAGCAGGAAGTAGAGTCGGCTCAGTCCAGTTTATTGTCCAGGTGAACTCCCAGGTATTTGTAGTCCTGTACAGAGTCCACAGCCAGCCCATTGATGGACATCGGTGTCGGGGGTGTTTTCCTCCTGCTGAAGTCCACCACCAGCTCCTTGGTCTTGCTGGTGTCATATCTTCGTCTTGTATATAGGCACAAGAACAATGATGGAGAAGAGGAGAGAATCCTGTGTGTTTTTGTTGTCCAGTTTTGGAATGTGTTGACATGTGCACAGTTGATTAGGGGTATTTTCTCTGCACTACTGGCTCTACTATTGGGAGTGGGGATACATTCCTGTCTCATTACTTGTGGCTTTTTGTGCCATGTTTGACATTTCACCATCATATTATCCCTTTCATGTAATCAGCACCAAACACTCTCCCTCTGAAACTCTTCAAGACGCAGACCCTGCGGGTGGTGCATGTAGCTGTGTGCTCTTTGGACAGTATCCAAACAGTTTTAAGTTTATTTCTATAATGTCAGGGATATTGCTTTGATTAGTTCTCAAACTGAGATGAGACAAAAACACATAGTCCTGATTTGGTTCTTCTCCAGGTCTACCTGTTTCCTGTAGAAGAAATCCTCCTGCATCATCAAATGACCTCCATCTTCTTTCTTTAACTGCTCTTTCAAACATTCTTCTACTTCTATTATTCTGCTTCCTATTTCTTGCGGTTCCCCTTGTTTTTGTTTTCGAGCAGTTCTCTCCGTCTGTTTCGACAGTCCTCATTCTGTTTCCCTCTTCTCATTCACTCACTTCTATACTCTTTGATCAGATGCCTGGTTGCTATGCTGTATCCAGACTGTATGATGTATCTGGGCCAAGTGGCAGACATCACTGCTTCACAACGTGTCTGAGACAAAGAAGAGATTTTGTGCTGTTGGTATCTTTGGTTACCTTGAGAAATTTGATGTAAAAATGCACCAGTCTGCTATCAGAGAGCTCATTCCTAGTAATTTCCAGAATGCAATACGTCGGAATTTATAGACGCAAAACCTGTCAGTGTGATAATGTTCAGGATTCCTAAGTGTCTGAAAACTAAATTTATAAAGATTTTTTTAAATGAACAATCAAAAAGGCACAAAAAGAATACAGTTAAAGTTGTGTTTGGAAGATTTTTGTCAAAATAATTATGTTATTAATCCCAAACTCTGTTTTCTTGTTCTCCAGTTGGAGACCAAACTTTATATTCTAGCTAGTAGCTCCATCTTACATGTGTGTTTTTTTTCTGCAGATCTGCTGCGGTACAAATTGGGACAAAAAATGCACAATTGTGCAAAAGTCACAAATGCGTAAATATCACTGTACATGTGAACCTATAACATTTTTATGTGAAATTTTAATACGTGTTTACAGATTAAGCATATTTGCTAAACGCTCTGTATTTCTGTGGATATGACTTTACACAAAACAAATAAAAAAAGAAACATTTGTGGATAGTGAAATATACAGTATGTGGATCATGCGACACATTTGTCGATTGTCTTTGTTGGGTAACAAATATAAAAGTTCAATGAAAACTTCCATAGTGGTGTTGATTTGTGATTTTGCTAAACAAAATGTGTAAGTGTCATAAACGTTTGTTTGCCACAGAACTAGTTTTCTGCAATAATCCAAAATCAAATGCACGCTAACTTCCTTGTTGGCATACGAAAATCCGTCATCTCCAAGTCTAGGGAGGGAGGTCTGTGTGTGCTCTGTATGTGCATATGTGTGTTATCAATGTAAAAAGAGGCGGTAGTGTGTGGCAGGAGTGTGTGTGTGTGTGTGTGTGTGTGTGTGTGTGTGTATGCATAGCACATATGTGGGTGGGAGGGGGCAGGTTGCCTGACAAATCTTACCCTAATCAGCTCCCCTGGGATCGTGCATGTGTGACTGTATGCATAACAGTGTGTGTATGTACGTACACTATTCAGAATTTATGAATATTGTGTATACATGTGATGCTAAGAGAGTGTGCGTGTATGTGCGTGTGTGTGTGTGTGTTTGTGTGTGTGTGTGCGTGTGTCCCTTTGTTGGTGTTTGAGTGTCTTATGAATGCGAGGACCCTGCTGTATCAGAGACGCAGTGCAACATGACTCTTAAATAATTTACTATAAATGAAAGTGAAAAATTAATGAGAGCAGATCCTCTCTCCTGTTGTCCTGATGTAAATGTCCTCCTCCCATCTCCTGCTTAGTTAGACTCACCATCAGCATTGTCATCCAACAAAACAAATATAAAAAAAATGTGTCCGACATGTGTCCATGTTTCCACACAATTGTGAAATATAATTTTTTGCAAATCTCCACTTCTCAGACTAAGTGTTAGCATTTAGGCCCCGGTGTTAGAGGAGGAAACGCTGGAGGTTTGATGTGGGTAAAGAATAAATGATAGACTGATGAAAGACTGCTGTGTTTTGGATTTCGGTCACAGCTTTCAGATTGCAATCAAACACTTTCCACCCTCCTACGATGTTTCCGGCGAGTTCTCTGTGTGGCTGTGATGTTGTTCCCTGCCTGCTCCACTACCTGTCCTCTGAGGTTTTCAACTCTAAATGATTGGCCAGTGAGTAAAAGTCTTACCCGTTTAACACAAACCAATAAACATACACACACAGAGACACATCCTCACCTTCATAACAACCTCCCCCCTCCTTCCGTGACATCCGTGCCCCCACCTATATGCCCTTCCAGGACCCTTTTTCTTAATGTTCAGCAGCATTGCTTAACAATAGGTTGTATTTTTTCAGAAGATATATTTTTTCCCAAAACTCTCCCTCTTTCTCTTCATGTTTTTCATCTGAACTTTAATTTTTTTTCCAAATACTGCATGATGAGAGTTCAGCAGTAAATAGTCTAACGATATTAATCATTACTTGACCAGAAAAGATTTTAGTTTAGTTGAAATAGGCCTACAATCACCTTATATAAAGAAGCCTTTAAGGTTCTACGTGTAACTCTTTCAGAATCAGAAAACCTTTATTTTTCCCACAGCGGGGAAATTTACAGCGCTACAACAGCAAGGGGACAGTGCAGATAAAAGGGTAATATAAGGTAAGTATGTATTAATTGTTTTCTATTGACAATGGGTTAAAGGGTCGTAATGTAATTTGAAAAACTAAGTTACTGCAGTCCTTGATTCCTCACCATAGCGCCCAGGGTTCAAATCCATCCCATGGCTCTTTGTTGCATGTCATCCACTGTATCTCCCCCTTTACAGTCTATCAGTTAAGACAAAAAGGCCAAAAATATAATCTTTTTTAAAAAAGAAAAGAAGTCAGCAAACGACTGGCCCCCACACGACTGCCCGCCAGATCAGCAAATGGCGGGGACTCACTACCCTGCTGTGACTTCCAGCGCTGGAGATTGCACTGGCTGAACTTGAGTTGCTACAGCCGCTACTGATGATGCGTCTATGGAGCCACCGTCTGTTCTCCTCCGGGCGAAGCAGACTCAGCGGCGGGGAGTGAGGCGAAGGAGGGCTAATTCTTGTCTCATTGGTAATTCAGTGCCCCCTGTTGCTATTTTCCAAGCTACTGTAGCTGCTATATTTTGTCAACATTGACTTTACAACAAAACCCTTTCCCCGGTAACATTATATAAATATATTGTGATACTGTGGTTTTAGCTGGCTATGTTAGCTTGCTTGACAACGTGGACAAATTGCTAGCTAGCTAACAAAGCAAAATATTGTTTTAAGTCATTAATTCATCCAGACTCCCTGGGCTGATCAATTATTTTATCAGCCAACATTTTGAAGCCGCTAACGGCAGGTTTGGAATGTATTTAACGGTTAACAAGGTGATTAAGATGGGCTTAGTTCGGTAAAAGACAGAAAACTTGATTTTGGAAGTTGTACGCTTCTATTTGTCTGATTAATAAGGAGAATAGCTGTAAAAATATTTCCTTTCTTGACATTTTATGAGTTTATTTTGTTTATTTATTATACTAAAGAAGCTAAGATATCTATGAAGTCATTTTTAAAGTGGTCAGAGTGCTCGAAAACTCATGAAACTTTGCTAGTGTAGGGCGCGGCAAAAATAGATATCTGATATGGGGGTTGGGCTTAAGCATTGCAAATTGGTTAAGACTTTCAAATTTCACGCAGCTTTATGAAATTAGGTAGGCATACAGTATGTATTATGTATTCTAAAAAGGCCTCTTGGAGGTGTACCGTAAACCCAACAGGAAGTCAGCCATTTTGAAGTTCTTGTGCATTTTTCTGCGATTTTTCGCCTTTTACAGGTGCTGTACTTTATCGCAATTTGGTCAGTACCCTCTAAAGACCTTATCGATGATCAAAAACTTGTCGTTCGTTTTTGTGGTGTCTTGGCCATTTTAAGTAATTTGCCATGAAACAAGAAATTGTTGTAACTTGAGCATACATTCTCTAATCTGCTCCAAATTTCTTATGCTTGATAAGAGCCCTGAAGATTCCTCGAGGCCAATTTTGAATCATAGTCATAGCGCCACCTGCTAGCAGCAGGAAGTTACATTTGCTATACTTTGGCATACTGGTCTTAGCAGGTTAACCAGATCACCCTCATATTTGGTCAGCTCAATGTTAATACCTTCACCTTGGCAGACTGTGAAGCTTTTGCATTTTCATGGAACGCCATTGCCGTGGTGACGCATCATTCGCCATGAAACAGGAAGTTATTTTTAGGGTCTAGGGATGCCTGAAAACAAACAAAACTTGGAACACGCATTAACTGTGCTAAAATGTATTAAGTGATAATGTTATTGTGCTTGGGCGTGGCAGGCAGACTCTATAGCGACCCCTACAAAGCTTTCACAAATCAGTCCTCATGGTACGTTTCACCTAGATGCACGACATGTACGAGGCACGTGTATCACAGTTAGACCTAAAAGACCTAAAGTGTCTTGGGGCTATTTTTCTAAAACCAACAGGAAGTTGGACATTTTGAATTTTGTTAGATTTTGGGGTATTTTTTTGTATTTTACAGGTGCTGTACTTTAATAAACTCCTACAGATTTAATCCGATCGACTTCACATTTCGTCAGTACAATCTAAAGACCTTGATGGCCACATGTGTCCTTAACAACAGTGATTTTCAAATGTTCTGTTACACAGAAAATCTTTAATACAAGGTTATGTATTAGGTAGACCATGAACAATAGGATCATGTCATGGGACATTCATACTTACTTGTACAAAAATGAATCTCTAATGCACAATGGATAAATGTAAAATCATATTAATTTCATAAAACATTTACAGAATAGAACTTTTTGTCACTTTTTGATTGATTAACAGTGTTCTGAAACGAAGCAAGTGGGAGTGCACCATTCTGCCCTCAGTATGTCGTGTGTCTTATTAGCGCAGCCAATCCTACATGTAGCTGAAGGAGATTTGTCTCAAGGGGCACAATAAAATGTATTTACAGTGTATGGATTTTCCTTTAATGTGAATGGAAAGGTCAAATGTTTAAGGAAGACCATATATAGTATTTGCCCTTGTCCAAGAAATGACCTGGAAGCAGTGCTGAGTTCATTTGGTGGTTGGTGAATCAGTAAAAGCGCTGCAACCCCACGAGAGACAATCCACAGTAGTCCATTTCACTTTTAATGTCATGAATAGACTGTATGCATAACTGGCCCTTGTGCCTTTGGGGCTCCCTCATGCGGAGATAGGACCAATACAATAACTGAACAGACACAGTTTTAGATGTCTGGAGCCTCAAAGGAAACAACTACACAGTACAAGTACACTGTGCCAAAAGTCAATTAAATGAAAGTCTGTGAGATGTTTCCTGACAATGACAGCTAGGTGTCACCAGGTGTCACCACTATACTGCCAGGTTGCTAATTTTCTCCTATCATTAATGCTTTTGTTTCCTCTTATCTTGAAGAAACATGTTATTAACCGATGAAGCGACACTATGTTAACAAAGCCAATGTTCTCAGCCATGACACTTCTTGATTCTGCTTTACAAAATATTCCCATCAGTCAACAATTCTAGGCTTGATTGTTAAGCAGCTACAGCTTCTCCAATCCACACACACACATTGTTGTATGCAACAGGATCTTATAGAGCTTGAATATTAAACATCCAATATATCCAACCCATTTTTTACTTTCTTTTGTGTCCATAAATGTCCTTGATCTGTCAACAATAATGAAGGTGATTTTCATTAAAGTCAATAGAACCATGAGCATTTAAGGACAGCACAGGCAGGCAGGACCCGACTGGCATACTACACAAAATATACTTAACTACCTATATAATAAGTAATAGAAAAAAAACAATATATATTCTACTACTATCTAGACACTGGTCGTTGCTAGATATCTTAGATTTGTGAACATTCTCGCAACACTTGGTGCCCATCGACCTATTCTAACCTTAACCATTCGAGATCAATGCCCAGCCTAAACCCACTCGCTAGATCGAGGGTTGCCATCTAGCGGACGAGCTATCCTAACCTTAACCATTTGAGGTCAATGTCTAACCTTAACCACTTTCGAGGGGTTACCATCTAGACTTGACCATCTTTTCCGACTGGACAAATGGCGGCACCTACTGCTTACCTCCAAGAACGACTGCCTGTAGTGGTTGGAAAGAAGCATTAGTTAGCATTTTCTTTTGCTGCTTTTCTCAAAATTCCGTTACAATTTCTGATACATTTGGATAGAAACCTGGCTAGAAACTGGCTCGTGAACATCGCGACTAAAGCCAGAGAATTCCCTCAGGAGTTGGTAGAGATCGAAAACGGAGCCAAATAAACACAAATGATAACATTGCTCAGTAACTGCTGGATGGGTAAATAATCACATGTTGACTAACATGTTCACCATATCGACTTGAAAAATATATGTCAATGGTGTACAAGATAAACATGCTACACGTTGAAATCAAAAGGAGCAGAGTTGGTATCAGTCAGTCAGTCAGTGTGCATAGCCCGCTAGTAAAAATGTGGATGATCATTTATTGTTATCTCACTTGTTTTTTTAAATGAGTGGTAAAATGTAAAAAGACATACAGTACATATGTTGGCTGTGACAGCTGTAATCTAAGTTGTTTTTTTAATTCACCACTCAAATTCTGTGAACTCACTGTAAAACATGAATAGATATTCTTCATATTTCAGCAGTTAACTTCAGCAGGCTCCTGTGTGTGCGTATGTGTGTGTGTGTGTGTGTGTCTGCATCAGATAAATATTCCCAATAATCGCAATATTTGTAATTACAAATATCAAACTTTCATCCAAACGCTCTCTCTCTGTCACAGTGTGAGACATGATCGTCTCCAAATGTTTGCAGACGTCTGTGCAGGCGTGTTGCAGATCATGCCTCTGTATGCCAGCGTGTGTGTGTTCTCCTGAGACTGCTCTGTTTCTCTGTGTTTCTGCAAGCATATTGTATGTGCGTCTGTTTCTATGTGCATTTGCGTGTGTATATCTGCGTATTGTGACGTATGTGTGTGTGTGTTCAGTCGGTGAGATGCGTCAGTAACTGGGGCAGAACTGATTGTTGCTGATGGCTGTAGGCAAGCACAGACCTACATTCTGCTCTGCCATACAGAGGAGGCAGCCGAGGAGGAGGAGGAGGAGGAGGAGGAGGAGGAGGAGGAGGGGTGCAGTAGGGTAAGAAAAATTGGGGTCTTTCCTGTACTCCTCTTCCTCCTTTATCGCTCCTCTTCTATTGCAACATCCCACACTCCTTTTCTTGAGCTTTCCAGTCTTTGTTTCCTAATCTCTCCTCCACCCTCCATACATCTCCTCATGTTTTCTGCTCTGACACTTGACAGACACAGAGACTTACTCAGCACACTGAGAGGAAGTGACTCTGGAAACGAGGGAGAGGAAAGCGTGAGCAGAGGAGAAAGAAGAAGGGAGAGAGAAAGCAAGATGAAATGACATAGACGGTGTGTTAAAGTAACTAAACATTACCCCTGTCTCAGTACACATTCACTTCAGATTCATAAACGCACTGCCTTTAAGTGCATTTTAATACTGTGCTGTATTATTTTGTCAGCAGCAGATCTACAGTTAAAATGACACTATTTTATACAATTTCCTATGATTCCAGTACTCTCTTTTTTCTTTCCATGTTTCCACCGAGACTAAGTAGATTTTTATTCCAGGCCGTATAGAAAGGGCTTTGACAGTATCTAGACCTTGAACAGAACTGTAATGCTTCAGTTGAGTGATAACTAATACAGTATTTTCCTAGGAAGTTCCCTGGAAAGACTATTTAATCTTACGGTATGGTTAAGATTGATGGTCAAGATTGTGGTTAGAGCAAATGGTAAATGGTTATGGTATGATGAGGTTTAGGCACCTAAAATGCTTATTTAACATTAGGGAAAGGTTGTGGTTATGGTTAATAAAGAATTCAAACATTAACTGCAGGTCTGCGACAGGATGCAAACACAGGTCTCTTGCAAGAAGGTCAGACTTGCTACAGACCCATTCACCTCGCCCCTCCTCCCCATCCCGATTCTCAGCCTAGCTTCATAAAAAGGCACATCGGCTTTCTGTATTAGCACTGAATGTTGGCACTGGATGTAAACCATAAGGTGCCGTCCCGACAGTAGGATACTGAGCTGTGAATAGAATCACAAGCCGCTTCTCTTCCTCTGCCAGCAGGAGGAGTTGAAACAACAACACGTTTGTGTCTGTACTGTGATGCTGTTGTGTTCACCTTCTGTATCACCATGTCACGTTAATCAATTTTATTTATATATTCTTCATTTTTTTGCTTTATCCAATTGTTTTAACAAAAAAAAAGCAGACTACGTGTGGTCATTCGCTTTGAATGTTATCAGGCCAATGGCCGTCATCAGTTGCTTTCACTGCCACTGTCATCCTTCAGAAGGGGCGCTCTGAACCCACCGGTAGGTGAGACGGTGCTTATCCAACGTTACGAAAGGGTCGCAGTGCCCCTAGGTTTAACTTTCAGTTACGTTGGGTTTAGGCACCTAAACTAAGTGGTTAGATTTAAGAACTCCATCATGTTTTGGTTTAAAATAGGTAACGACACGTAAATTAACGAACGTGATGTATGTTCACACGGGACACAAACTCCGGTCTCCTAGGTGACAATCCTGTATTCCTTTTTGCGCCCGTGATAATTACTACAGCCGCAGCAACCATGTGAATAGATGATAACGACGTTCTGAAGATACTAGTAGGTATAGCAGGCACCTTGTAATCCATATCTATGAAGCTGATAACCACTGATAACAGCCCTTTAATGGCACGATATCACCTGAAGCAGGCGATGTGGCTTTGATGGAAAATGGTCTTTTCTATGCCTTTTTCTGGCATAATATTCCCTGTATTTGAATATTGCTGACAAATGCTACTGAAGTAAAGGGTCGCTGCCAGTTGTAGTTCCTCTTTGGCAAAAACAAAACAAAAAGTCCTTCTTTGAAAGAATTTCCAGCGTTAAATAAATCTGCAACTCACCCAATGACCACAACACAAGTTCACACATTGCTGCCCACTGTTGTGTTGAGAGCTACTCACATCTGCTTTCACGAGGCAACATCAGTTGCTCAAGTTCTGCTGCTTCCTCAAAAAAAAAAAAAGCAGTCAGCAGTTTTTACAGTCAGTTGACATCTGACCCCTGACCCCACCCAGGGACATCAGCCTGAGTCCACCACACCACAGAGCTTGGACATGCTTTCACTCTAAAATTCACTGAGTTATGACATGAATTCTAAAAAATATATAAACAAGAACTACATCCATGATTTTTCTCATGCTCGAATGGTTTGTTTATATAATTCTTTTTTTAAAAATGTTAGAACAAAACAGACCAATATTTTTGATTATTGAAAATGCAGATTTTTCATCTATGATACACAGTCATTAATGGTGAATGTGAATATACACTGCTGGTCAAAGGTTTGTAATCTCCTGCTACAAAAGCTTGATTTGGTAGAACAGTAGTCCTCTCAGATCGCTAAGAGAACTACTCTACATCTTTGAATGGTCTTTCATGCTTTTTGTTGTAGAAAGTCCTCTTTACAAAGAGATTTTGTAGGAAGGTTTTGCAAAAAATGTTTTGTACATGGAGAACAAAATGCTGTACAGTGGTTCAACCAGACTAAGAGGGGCCGAAAGAAACAAAGATACCGCTGAGCAACAGTTCAATGAGAACAGAAGAAATCATTGCTACAAGAAACTGGAAGCTTATTAAATGTGTATAGAAATAGAAGGTTAGTCTACTGCTGGGTTAGCACTATTGGAATTGGATCAGGGAATATTAGCTGAACGCAATGTGGACTAAAAATCACATTTGAAACATTTCCAATCAAACCACTGAGTAGACGGCAGAAGGCCAAAAGAAAAACAGCTTCCAAAATATCTAGCGCCTAATTGCACCGTTTTAGTCTTAGTCGTTTTAGACTTGAAAACAAGTTTAAAATTCAAGAGTATTTGGGGGAAAAAATAGCAAAGCATATTCTCCCCACTGAGGGAACATCGACTAAATGGAAGCTTGAACCATTTAATTCTTTTTCGTTTGGGGCCAAAACTATTTTGAAGTAAATAATACATTTGGTGTCTGAATTACACTGTTTTTATCTTTTTATCTCAGTTGAAATAGTCATTTTTGAAGGAAAGAATAAAAACATCAACATGACAGCTGATTCCAAACTTTAAAACGTTATTGCAGCCTTCCTTTAGTTCAGGTGTTCGCGAAAACACAAGTGACGTAATTGCAATAGACGGCTGGGAAAATGATAATTTCAATCACCCGCAAGAAAACATTTATCTCATAAATACTCATGATGATGATGATGATGTAAGTAAAAGACAATTGGATTTTATGTGGGTTTTTAAACCTTTAACATTTGAAGTCATTGCGACACTAAATTATGCTCACTACATTTTAAAGGTTCTGAATGACAGCAAGATGCAGGCTGAAGCTTCTTCTGTGCTGAATGTGACTCAGCCTCTTTTATTAGACGTCCATCTCTTGAAACAGAAACGTGTCCATCCCATACTTGCTCCATTTAGGCTCAGCTGTGTCATATGTGACTCACTGCAACATCTGAATCATGTTAGCCCACATGCTAACTCTTTTGAGGGCATGTAAAAATGCCATTTTAAAACCCCATTTCAAACACAAAACTATACATTCAGGAACAGTGAAAAATGCTTCCCTTTTCTTATTGTATTCCTCGTACTTCACTGTCGTGCCTGTGGTCGCACTAAAATAAACAAGCGAAGGATGAAGCAGACAAACATTTTGATGCCACAATGATGAAAATGCAGTATAGAACGGTTCATACTGTAACGATGGCTTTGACACTGAAAGTGGAAGACGATGTGAAGCACAATGTTTTAGCCCTAGAAGAGCAACACATGCAGTTGAAGCTGGATGACGGTGAATCACTAGCTCACCAAAGGTTTGGGCTTGATTCTTTGGCTCACTCGCTGAATGAAGCAGGAACGTTCGAGCAATGGCCCATAGGTGCACTCCAATAAGCATTAAACAGGAGGTTCTTGCTATTCATAAGAAACAATGACAAGCATTTAACAGTCATTTGGGATATGTTATTAATCTGTCTTTGTTTTATGTTTGCCCCAGAGAGCACCAATAAGCTGACTGACGTGATGTGTGTGAGACACCTTTAAATAGAAACCAGGTCCACAGTTAGGAATGCAGTAAAACCTTGTCAAATTGATTTAACCTGCCTGGAATCTGTCACTTTAACATACACAGCTGTTAATACACCTACACTGTTTTCGTGACTCTTTGAAGTATGTTTACTTTGACACCAATTGGACCATTTTCACGAAAGGCCTCGTGGGAGATAATGTGACCAAAGGAGGATTTTGTTGCGACTGAACATGTGTTCTTCAGTTCAAGGGAACAGGTAAATATCTGCTGGGTGTTTCTTACCAACTGTACGCAGGACACACTTAAACACACAGGAAGGGATAGGCCAAGACAAGGAAAGCACTGGCTATGTTCTTCCTTCTGTCAAGGTCACCATAGAGGAGCATTGTAGCCACATGAATACACACAAACGCATATAGAGTGCACATATGGTATTCACACACACACACACACACACACACACACACACCACACACACACACTGGATATGCTCACCTGGGCGTGTATCCATATGAGGTCTCTCAGGATGCAGAGAAATTGGCATGAGCTTAGATGTCAGCGTGTATGTGTGTGTGTGCGTGCGTGTGTGTGTGTGTGCATGAGCTTGTGCTTATAGACAACACAGTGTGTCTGTTGTCACCTGTTCTCTATAGATTCCTGCATGTTAATAAAATGTCCCTGTTTTTTAGGAGTATTAAAGGTTCAATGTGTAAGATATGGGCAACATTTTGGTTTGAACAGTCACAAAATGAACTAACATTATCAGCAGAGTGTGAAGAGGTAACAGTGTTGACGTTAAAGACGTCTGTGTGTTGTGTTGCAGAGATATCTACTGAAGTTAGCATGCTAACAGCTAGCTGCTCCGTCCAGTGTGTAATACCACTTGTTCCTCTAGAGGTGATAGTGAGTCAGTGTAGCTCCAGTCTGCCTCAGTCCAACATAAAAGGTTGAATAGGTGAAGCTCCCCAAAGGGCTTTTCAATCATGTTGAAAGTACAGGGTCGGTGTACGTTTTGATAGTTTGTTTATTGGATTTGATACAAAGTGGCAAAAAACGACGAAGCAACTTGTGTTTTGTTTCGTCCTTAGCAGATAGCAGATTTAAGTTGCTGCGGCCGCTGACTGGAGGTCCGTCTCTCAGAGTCACCACAGGCTCTCCTGCTGGCAGGGTGGTCTCCAGGTGAGGACAAGGCGAAAGAGCTTTCTGGATTCTGCCACTTTGGATTTAGTCCGATTAAAAAACTATACTATAACCGACTATAAAAATGGACCATACAGTACTAGTGGCACACAGATGGGTAAAGTGAACTACAGGCCCCGCCACACATTATAAGATGGCAGCGTTATTTTGACCGGCTCTCAGAGTTTCAACAGTTTGGTCTAATTTTGCGTGTTCTTTCCCTGCTGTTAGTTAGTAGTTGGCTTTCTTTCTTTCTTTTTTTTTTTTTTACTGATGACTGTGTGGACCCAGTAATAGAGATGAAATGCTGACACCTAGTTCTTTGGAGTATGTGACCAGATATTACACATTTCCCCTTTAAAGAAAAAAAAAAAATCAGATTTTCAAGTCGGAACTGCATTTTTGGACTTTTTCTACTTTTTTGAGTAAAGTTCATGACTTCTGGGGTTCTTTCAGCTCGACACAAAGGCTGTTCCAGTAAAAATATAATATTAAGACACCACATTCTGAAATCTTCGTGGAGTTATCTTGTGTCAATAACATCTTGCTGTCTGAAACCGATACATGGAAAAGATCACATCAGACCGAGCACCTCCCCCTGACATGATCCATCTGCGGTCACAGGAATATCCAGGGCAATGTGACCTTTGACCTTTATCGTTCTGATTGCTTACAGTATCGTGTCACTTGAATACTCTGTAAGTACAGTACATTTGGCATGCGGACACAAAATACCTGCCCTTTTACTAAAGATTCATGGAGATACACAGCTGTGTATTTCCTATTCTTCACTCTCCTATCTTAGTATTATCCAGTCAATTATTACCTAACTATGACGTGTAAAGCAGAAGCAGGAACAAATCCACATTAGTTAGACAAAGCCCACTGAAAGGATTTATATTCATGCAAGAACAGCCTTGGGATACATGTTTGTAGTTCGTTGTGGCTTTTACAGAATTACATAACTCTCCCCACTACAGGCATATGGTATTAACAGGAGTTATTATGAGACGTATGACCACAGTCCTCTTAATGTCTTTACCTCGGAGTCATCTACAGAACTCACAATAGCAAAGCCAGTAAAAGACAATGTTCTGTTTGCTTTGCGCCACATTTGATTATAACATGCACCATATACCTCAAATCGTGCATTTGTCATGGCACACATGACATGCAGGTTCTTTTTTTTCGAAGCGGCTATAATGAATATTTTTACAATCACAATGTCTCAAATGATAATGTGACAATGTGAAAGGGGGTTGCTTCTACTGATGAAACAGTATGTGAATGAATGTGCAGCTCCTCTCTGCTTTGAATGGATATATAACATTTCTACAGTAAAATGTCTAAAACTCGAAGAAACAAGTGCGGCAAACGATAGCGTTTTTTTGCTGATTTGCGTATGAGAAACACAGATTTTTAACGTGAAACTGCTTCATTCAATGTTCTTACCGGTTTGAATCACCTGGTCTGTTTGTTCCCAATAAAAACCTCCTGAACGACGAACACTGAGGGAATCCAAAAGCAGGAGAAGCTGACTGCAACGACTAACGTGCATGACCCCACGCTACTTCACAACGTCACCAAACTCTGTCTTTTGTTATTGATTTGATTGACAGTTGCCGGTTTTAGTCCAGCACATCGTAGGTTTGGTGACGTAACTGTTTTATATTCACATCGTTGCCTGCTGAATTCACTTAGTGGAACTACAACATTCTGTAGTCCTCCAAACACAACTTCTGCAGAATGCTCTTCAGTCGAGGCCATTTAGGAGTAGTTGGAAATAGTGAAAATAGTAAACATGAGCTGAAAGCCGTCTTACAAGAAATGCACTGATAGATTTCTTTAATTTCTATATGCTTAAAGAGAGTTAAAAGAACCCTGGTTTTTAATACCAACGGATTCAAAAGTTATGGTGTCAAAATAGTGAAGCTCAACTTCAAAGTAATCAACGTCATGGACATTTCATGATATTTTGTTTCATGGTGAGGAGCTGAACACTCAGGTCACAGCCAAAGTTAAAAAATCACTGTAGTGCCACAACAAAAACGATTACAGTCACGCCACAGTTACATGTGAAACTCTCATCAACACAATTTGCTGATTGTCATACAGATGAATCTTACTGGACCCCTTTTCCATATCAATGAGCCAGATAGATATGCCATATAATCAAAAAATCAATAAAGAAAAAGAAGGATCCTACAATAGTAACTCAGATAACAGTCCGTATAGGTCACATGGACAGGACACATTCCCACATGCACACACTTTTCTGGTAGCTAAATCTATTTGACATTTACTCCCTGCTAAAAAAAATAATAAAGTCTGGTGGTCTACAGTGTGTGTCTGGGTGTGTGTTTGTGCGTGCGTGTGGCCATGTGACAGACCGTCCAGAGTTGTCCAGCCTCCTTTTTTTTTTTTTGACTCCCTTGCAGTTGCATGGATCGTATTACTGGCTGCTCTCCCCGCACCGCTGAGCCCACCACCTCTGCGCCAATCACAGCCTGCCTTTACCTACGCGCACATGCATGCACGAACGCACAGACACAGACCCTGGCTGACATACACGGCGATCCATCGCTCCGGTTCTCCGCTGCCTTCATATGCGTCCCCACCAACTCCGCGTAGCGCTGGCTGCGCCAAGATGAGCGGTCGTCCCGGTACCATTTGAACTTCTCACCGCCTGACTGAGAGAGAGACAGAGAGAGAGAGAGAGAGAGAAGAGAGAGACACAGAGAGAGAGAGAGAGAGAGAGAGAGAGAGAAAGACAGACAGAGAGAGAGAGAGAGAGAGAGAGAGAGAGAGAGACA
>CALSCE010010660.1:1071529-1100128 GCA_943593645.1 Bovichtus variegatus
AAATTATACTGGAGATGACAAACCTGGATGGGAGGCGTGTGTTTGGGGACACGTGGAGAGCATTGGACCAGGTAGACCTCCAAGCCTACATAGGTCTGTTGATTCTAGCAGGAGGTTATCGGTCAAACAATGAGGCTACACAAAGTCTGTGGGAGTCCGGGGGGCCTATATTCTGGTCAACTATGTCCTTACAACAGTTTCATGTCCTCTCGAGAATTATCCGCTTTGATAACAGAGATACACGACCTGTCTGCAGCTGAAATGACAAACTGGCTGCCATCAGAAACATTTGGGACATTTTCAGTGTCTATTCTTTCTATATTTACTGCAGTTATTCATGTAAACCAGTAGTGTGAGACATTGTTTACAACTTAAAAGGGTGTTAAATAAAATTTGGTGATGATTAACGGTTTTTGTGTGAATGTAAGAGCTGTTAAAACAGACCGGTCAAATTTGACCGGAAACACCAAAGTAAGGGGGGAGAAACAAACACAATAGGAGGGTCAAGTGAAAAAAACCCTGCAATAACCATAAATATAGGTATTTTTGTGTTGTTAGTGCAAAAAAGTCCCATAGCCCTTTTGCTTTGAGCTTGACTTTCATATCCTTTCCCCACTAGAAACAGACTGAAGTGTAAGGTTTTGTGACTTTGTGTATTTCTGCATTGTCTTTGCTTTTTTTGGGCTACAAAATCAAATCAATAATAAATAAAATACACATACACTGATGATTAATGTTGTTTTCTTGAGACACATTTTAGAATTCAGAGAACCCTCACATCAGTTTACCTGTTAGTGTAAAAACATAGTCATCTCTGAATCCAGATTATTGCCTTTCTAAAATATTAGATTGTATATTATTTTAGCTAAACCTGCATTCATTTGGGAGCATTGGTAAAAAAACAAAAAAATACACTGTGAACACAACATTAGTTGATACAGCAGATTTGTTGGCAACTTTGCTCATTCTGTCTGTCTGCTGTTTGGTGTTGGGCAGTGGGTACAGTGGGTACAGTGGTATGGTGGGTACACACAAAAAGTAAAGTTGCAGGCCCCAATATCAAAACAATGAGCTGAAAGACGCATAAATGCTCAGGAGAGCTGAGGAAACAGCACTGTTGGTGAATATTCTCTGTGGCTTCATCATTCCTGTGAACACTTTCACATTAAATATAGTCATGAGCGTGTTTGTGTATCTTGAAAAGAGCTATAAAATAATTGTATTATCATTATTATTATTATTATAATTATATATGATCCATTGTTAATGAGAAAATATCGATGAGTGCAGCTTTAAGTAATAACTGTCACAAAATGTTACAATATTTTTGCTAAAAGAAGATACAATTCATCGCAGAGATCCACGACTATGACTTGTCATACTTGATCATAGCAGCTGTGATGATTGATGAATAGGCAGATAGGGGAGGAATGTTTTTTTTCCTTTGAGAGTATTAGCATACAACTGCCCACGCTTTTGAATACAACTAATTTCTTTATGATGATAACACAGCAAATGGTGTTATAGTGTTAAAGTGCAGTGGGATTTCATACATGTTTGATTTGTCGGCCTCTCAGCTCTGTGGTAGTTTCTTAACCCTGTGTTCACTCTGGGGTTTGTTTTTTTTTCTTTTTTTGGGGGGGATGTTTCTGGCTTTTTTCATTCAAATAAATTAGATGTAAATTAACACTGACTTACGCATATTTGAACACGAACAGTAGCTGTGTTCCAGATGTGAGAAGTGTGTGTTCTGTGCTCACATCAAGTTGTTGATCTCTAATGGAGTCTGAGAGGCATGGCAATAACAGAGAAACAGGAAGAGGAACATCATAAATGTAGAGATCAAACACACACACACACACACACACACACACACACACACACACACACGCACACACATATTTGGCTGTTACTCCAGTCCCATGTTTCTCTTGCCAGCAGTGAGCTCATTAAAATGAGCAAGGCGACCCCTCTCCTCTTCATGCTCTCTCTCTCTCATCTCTTCCTTTCTCATTTCTTTCCAAATATTGCTTTTCCTTCGATACAAATAATAGCACACCCTCCCCTCATCAGTTATGTGACTTGGCTTCACTCTCTCCCCACGTCAGTTTCAAGATCCGCTGATTGATTTGGGATTAGATTCCAGTGTCAGCACACTCCAAATTACTACTTCAGTTGTACAACTGATCGGCATACATGGTGTAAACTCGAAGTGTGTGTGTGTGTGTGTGTGTGTGTGTGTGTGTGTCTGTGTGCGTGTCCGTGTGTGTGTCTGTGTGTGTGTCCGTGTGTGTCCCCGTGTTTTTCGATGTGTGTGTTTGGGGGAGGGGTGCTCTGCTTTAATGAATGGTTGCCGGGTAGAACAGAAGGCGTGAAGGAGGAATTTGTTAATTATGAATGGAGCACTTCTCTCTGGATGTGAACAACACACAGTGTGTGTGTGTGTGTGTGTGTGTGTGTGTGTGTGTGTGTGTGCTTGCGTGCGTGTGTGTGCGGTTTGGCATTTGTGAGTGTATGGGTATGTGGTAACATGTGAGTATGTGCCTTATAATTGTTTGGATTGTTTGTGCTTTGTGCCACTCAATGATAAATAAAGAAATCCCACAACAGAGCTGAGTTTTAAGAAATCTGATGTAGAAGATTATTCACTTCATCCAACACACTGCATAGGAACTATCACCCTGAACTACCTGGTAATTAAAGTAACGCTTAATATTAGTTAATGTTTTAATACAAAATAAAAATGTGGGTTAGTTCTGTCCTTGTATGGCAAAAACATAAAAAGTGAATTATACATTAATTAGACTTAGAGGTGGTGGTAGTGGATTGGCATGTATGTCTGAGTACATGCAGTAAACTAAAATGACTTTCTTTATAAACTGTAACTTGATCTATCTTTCTTTGGTTATTAGTGTCTCCCCATTTCTAACACACACACACACACACACACACACACACACACACCTAAACACATAAGATAATACTACAATAATTTAATATTTTTTTGTCTATGGCTGTTATCGTTGCTGCTGCTGTTGCTTTCTCTTTTGTTTGAGTCTATTTCTCCCGCTTGTCTTATATGTTTTATAGTTTACCATGATTTTAGGTCGTTTACATTTTCTGTTGACACACCACCACATCCCTTCTTGCACCTTTACGACTTCTGCGCTTTGAGCTAAATGCTAACCTCAGTATGCCAACATGATCACAATGACAGTGCTAGCATGTTATGCTTAGCAGTTGACATTTACCATGTTCTCCTTCTTAGCTTAGCATGTTAACATACTTTCTTGCTAATTGTGTATTTGCTAATTAGAACTCAACACAAAGTAGGCTAAAGCTGGGAGTGATGGTGATGTCATTATTTTTTCTATTCAATAAGTATTTGGACATGAACAACATCATTTGAGTCGCCAGAGTTCTAACAATTAATCCTGTGGGGACTATAAATACCTGTATCAAACCATATGACAATCTTTAAGGTGTCTAAGTGTACTCCTATCAAAAAAGTTAACCCTATGGTAGCATCTATGGTGACAAGGGATGTCTATTCAAAATGTAATGGCAGTCCATCAAATAGTTCCGTCAGTCCCAACATGAAATTAGAAACATGAAACAATTAACTTTGTTTGCAATTTAAAAATGTGAATATTGTCTTTTGTAACTAAAGTTTATATAAAGAATGTTGGTAGTTTATTATTTTTAAAATTTTAATTTTTTAAACAGAGTTGCTTGATTCCTTTCCTTAACAGTGTGGCAAATGTACATGTTGTAGCTTTCATATTCATTTGGAAATTATTGAATGAATTTTTTTTTAAAAACAGTTTTGGATGAAAATATTAATCTGGTGCATAACATTTTGGAATAACAACGTTCCTCCCTCTGCACTCCCTGCATTTTACTGTGTAAGCCTGTTTAAGCCCTCATGATAAACAGTGTCTCTCGAGGAAATCCCATTTGGCTGCTGTTTAATCTGAATTTTCCAGTGTGTCCATTTAAGCCATACCTCTGCTGGTATTCCTAAGTATGTAGCATGAGAGTGAAGCTCTAATCATGTCTTTCGTGTAGGCGTTCCACCTGTCCAGCGGTGGTGGCAGCTCTGAGCACCTTGTTTGGAAGTTAGCAGTGTCTGCTGTCAGTTTAACTGACTTTAACTTCGGGGTCAGCTTTTTCCACATGGACCTGCTCTGTCTTAAAATAGACTGGTGTTTACAGTTGCAGGTTAGCCACTCACGAAACTGGGTCCCTGGGCGGTTGGCTCTGACACTAACACACTCACGAGAAACTACTTTATTTGGACGAAGCAGGGAGTGTGTGTAGTATCTACGAGGCAGAACAGGGTCTTGTGTAAATACTGGCTGAATGTAAAAGGATACAAAAGCTTGGTAGTTGTTCATCTGTTTAAAGAATACAATGTTTTGTTTTACCAGCATTAACTTTACGCAGCACACTAATAGCTGTAATGTAAATATTGATCACAGCTCTATGTGGTTTCTGTGGAACGAAATTGGGACTTTGGTGGTAAATGTGCATTGAGACTCTTTGGAAGCATCTGTATGTGTGTCTGTGTGTTTTATCATCTGAACCTGGCTGTTTTGTGTTCCTAGGGGCAACCAGAGATATCGGTTCAGCTCTGACCAGGATGTGCATGAGGCATCGCAGCATCGAGGCCAAACTTCGCCAGTTCACCAAGTACGATGCATGTCTTTCCTTCTCACTGTTTCTGTCCCTGTTGACCTTCTTCCTTTTGCTTCCTTTCCTTTCCTTTCTTTGTTGACCTTACACTGTAGCCCATCAGGGTTTTCAGAAGTCAAACCGCATATATATGTGTCTCCATCTAAAGCTCTCCTTGTTTTTAGTGTTATGATGGGACCAATGCTCATTGAGGTTTTCTTGTTAGCTCTATGGGTTCCATTAGGAACACTGTTCTGTCTGTACATATTAAAATGACTGTAAATGAATACAACCATTGGCATACAACACATACCACTCTGGAAACCTCACCAAAAGTCTGTTTTCAACCATCGCCCACCTGTTCCTCCATTCTTCACACTCTCTAATGACTTTTCTACGGCACAAGCTATTACATTGATGGTGATGATAATGATCTATGACCATGGTAATGACAGGGGTTCCTTTTGAAGTCTCAGTCAATCTAAAAGCCATTGTCTGTCGGTGTACATGTGTTCCAATGAACCCACATTTACTATAATTGTGCGCATTTGTGTCACATATACGCATGTGTGGATAGGGTGGGGGGGCAGTGTTCCAGATACTAAAATTACGAAGCGGAATGATACATGGAGGGAAATGTGTGTAAGCATTTCATTTCAGAAAACTTCCAACTTTCAGTGGGGTTTGGTGGTTGGAATATTGGGATTGCTATTATTTACACTAAAGCTTTGCTTATACTGCTGCTAACACCAAGGACGCATGGTAGTTATGCCTGCTTGGAAGACACATGAGCAGTAGATCGTAGCGTAGGGGCTATACGTGCTTTCCATGTGGTCACAACAAATTGGCAGTACGCGGTCATCTGCACAGAGCCCATGCGTACAGCCTCTGATGAAGAAATGTAAGTCACACGGACCATATCGGACTTTCATATACTTGCGATGCGGAAAGTATAACTTCCGCTTAAGTCAGTCTCTTCTCAAGATAACATGCAGTGAAAGTGTTTGTTTTAGGATTGACTTTGATAGAAACCAAGCTGTAGTTATTGGCGTTGTGTCTCAACTTTCTCTTTAATTTCTGTACCTTCCTCCTCAATCTCTCCCACAGTGCTTTGATGGAGAGTCTGATCACTCCTCTCCAGGACAAGATTGAGGATTGGAAGAAGACAGCCAACCAGCTGGATAAAGATCATGCCAAAGGTAGCACACATCACATGTTATGATGCAAATTCATGAAACTATAGCATTACTAAGTTCTAACCCCACATCCTCCCTACTGAAGGAGCTTTAAAAAAAAAAATTTCAGTTTAGTTCGTTTGTCTGTCAGTAGGATTCGCGGAAAAATAATGCTGACCTGACGGGGCGCATACATACATTATTTTTCACTGTCGTTAACATTGCGTGACAGAGCATATGGCCTCGGCTGGCTCTCCGAGCGTCTTTCTAGTTGACAGATGTCATGGTTGGATTGAAGAAAAGTGTAATCATACAGTAGATCCCTTAATTGTCAACTATCCCAAACAATCACTCAACTAAACTTTTAAGAAGCATTTGCATCATGTCCTATTACCTGATCAAACCATAACAACAATGCGCAGTACAGTTTGATTAATATCTTCATGAGTTTGAAGGCTTATCAGTCCCAAAAGCATGCACTTGCAAGTATTGAATTGTTTGGTCTATAAAATGTGAGAACACAGTGAAGAACATCCATCCCAGTTTCTCAAAGTCCGAGGTGAGTATAGTTCTAGTGTTTTCAGTCCAAAACCCAAAAAATTAAATAAAATGATATAATACAGAAAATGCTTTCCTTTTTTTAAGCCTCTCAAAAATGGAGATTTCTTGCTTTCTTCTGCCATTCATCAATCAAAATAGTTGCCGATTATTTTTCTGTCAATCGACTAATCAATAGGACGACTTCGTTGCAGCTGTAGATAGAAACAGGGGGTGACTATGTGGCATCTTGTGCCATAAAATTTCCCGGGGCAGAAAATGAAGAAGGTGTCGAAAATTGCTCTTTTGACAGTTTTGTATGCTTTTATATAAATCTTCCTTGTTTCAGATCTAATATAGCAATCGCATTGACTGACTGATACACATCAAAATATATTGCTCAATGCTGTCATCACCGAGGATCGGTTTGTTTTCCGCTCCTTTATCTTTATCAGTTAGCTCTTGGTTTCTGTTCAAGTTAATATTGGAAATGCAAGATAATATGAGTTCATACGGAGGGCTTTGCATTCCTGTTACTAAAGCATCTCTGTTACTCTCCATCTCGTCTCAAGAGTACAAGAGGTCACGCCACGAGATCAAGAAGAAGTCATCTGACACCATGAAACTGCAGAAGAAGGCTCGTAAAGGTAACAGGCAGCAGTCCAGCTCAGGCTCCTCTCACATTTGACAGAACAGACAGAAAGTCACATTGTAGAGGTATAATAGTGTTTTGCAAGGTTACAAAGACAACATCAATTTGAAAGTATCAACAGTGTTGCTGTGTAGCTCATGTGCTTTGCCCGTGGACATTGAGTTCCTTTTTTACCTCTGTTATCCCTACGATCTCGTCACAGTTGCTAGTACTGCTAGTGAAGAGTAAATCATTACCAACAACAATATTCCCTGCGCCAAAACTGGTTTAAATGTTGATTTATGGTTTGTATCTGATTTGGATGGGAGATAAAATCAACACAAAACACATTGAGAAATACAGGGATTGCATTCAGTGCCAACACGCACACATAATGAAAATGAAGTCCTTCACCGAGGTCAAGAACCGTAGACTTCATACAGTACAGGTCAAAAAGAATTGTAGGTTTGTACCGCCATCCAGTGGTGATTGTTGGTACTGCATGTATTCTCTAATTTGTGATGTGATGCAGGGTGCTTTCTTTCTGGAGCAGCTTCCCTTCAGTTACCAGGCAGATGAAAACATAAATGCAAGATGTCCGTAAAATAAATTCCAAAACGACATTCTTTTTTTTTTTTATATGTTCTTTAGTCTGTTGTTAATGTGAACTCTCTGACTGTAACTCTGAGTGCATGCTTGGAATTGTTATTGTTTTATATGAAAAATTGGAAATAAATAAAATGTGAATCAAGAATACAATATTTGGTAAAACTGACAGAGAAACAGTGCCCCCTGCTGTTATGTTTGCAAGTGCCTGATGAGCCCCGTCAGTGCTGATGCTCGGTGGAATTATTATTTCTGGATTTAGTTTTATGTTGAAACAGTGTTATTTTTGCTCTAACCTGTGGCACCGTGGCTGTCTTGTGATGGCTTCCTTGTACTAACCTTAACAATGAGTTCTGCTATGTCTGCTCTCTCCCCCCCTCCCCCTTCCTCTCTCTGTCTCCCCTTTCTCTTTCCTTATTTTGCTTCCTTTTTGCGGTCTCCCCTTCTCACTGCTACCGTCTCGCTGTCTCTCCCTCCCTGTGGTATTTGTCCCCCCTGTAATAGAGATCCAGGGTAAGTAACAGCCTATCGCTCACTGCAGATCTGCCTCATCACCTCCCTTTTAACTCACATTCACAACCCCCTGCAGATTACCATACATGCATGTGTGTAGCGGAGGCTGAAACCCAGCTCCATGCAGTCTGTGCAGCATGTGTACGTTTATTTGTATATTTAGGAATAGTTTTACAATATTGAAAGTCATGAATGTTGACTTCAGTGCAACAGAGAGAGCCTTGTACTCAGGGCTGGATCAGTTTTTCAGCAAGAAGAAATCACTTCTTACTCTGTGGTAGCTTGATCAAGCATACATTCATTTGGGGAATTGTACCACAGAAGCACAATATAAACCAACATAACAAAAGACTTACATCTGGATTTTATCACAGGGCCCCTAATCTGTACAAGATGGGGCCTCAAGATCAAGTACTGACACATATGCGGACAGAAAGCACAGAAAGTGTGATAAAGATTCAAAGGAACCGATAATTGAGCATAGGGGAAACAGACAGGACAATATGAATGCTATGTACTGAAGGCATGTTTGGGGAATTATAATTACCAAGGGTTAAAATGTGCTTTTTGTGCTGCATACCATATTAACAAATAATTTAAACACAAACGTCTTGCCGTATGTTGAACCTGGAGCTTTTGGGCCCCCTTAGGTCCATTTAATGCACTAAAATTCACATAAGGGGAGTTCATGTAACAGATCTGTAAATGATCTTAGCTTTTTTTCTCCATGGAAAAATAGGTGAAACCAGCTCCCATGATTTTTCAGAAAACTAGATGCAACACTGCAGTTCCTAAAGAAGCTTTAGTTACGGCTTTGTTGCCTGGTGACAGATAAGAGTTCAGCTTCTGTAGTTTTAGAGTTGTTTGAGGTGTTGGAGACGTGCGGTTTCACCCCCGATAATGCATGATGCAATTTAACTTCTCCTTCTCTGACTCCTGCGTGACTTCTGTAGCTGCTACTATCATCTTTGTAGTCACACCGCAGGCTTTCATTGTGCTCTCATGCAGCCCCTCCTCTCTTGTCCTGTCTTTCATTCTCCATTATAGCAGACAACTCTTAACTGTTTTGCATGCTGTAACACTACAAAAAAAAACATTTCATGTCTTGCTTTTCATTCAATGTTTTTTTCAGTAGACAGGATTGACATTTTCGACACCATACTTGTGTTTCTGCCTTCAAACTAGACAATTTGCTCTAATTGCACAGCAATAGCTTGATGGAAAAAAGTGAGACACAGGTGCATTTTATTTGCGTTTTAGCTCTGTACTGCCATTACAGGCCAATTGCATACTCTCACATAGAGACGAGCCTATAGAGAATCATCAAACGGCAACTTCACTTCTCCGACCAATGCTGTCAGGCTGTATTCAGTGGAAAAGCTCTAAAAACCCACTGTAAGCTTTTAGTGCGGCACCACACAGCAGACAGACAAAGTGAGCAGGAGAGCAAAATGGAACATTTAGCAGCTGGTGGAGACCAAAACAACGCTAAAAGAGAGTAAATATTGGTGGACACAAACAGGACTCCAAACAAAATAAATGCTTTTCCTGCTTTGTGTCCGCTGGATGTGTAAATAGCAAGTGGCAACCTGCGGATCTGAAATGTGCCTTAAACCTGCATTCTTTCTAATGGCCAGCAGGGGGCTACTGCACTGGTTGCAAAAAGAGTCAGATTGTATAGAATTCTATGAGAAAATGACCCTACTTTTCACTTCATTTATTACCTCAGTTAACGTGTTCCTAATCTAATTAAACAGTGTCTGCATAGGAATGCAGATGGATAATTAAATGTTACCCCCTTGCGCCAAGAGGCTTATCGTTGTCAGAACGATAGCTGATGGGCTCTGAGATTGTAGTTTTCCTCATGCGTTTAAGGTACCACTCGTTGTTTCAAGTCTTCCTTAAAACAACACGAAGTTCATTTTATACGTTACAGTATGGCTCCATTTAGAGTAAAATAGACGGTGTTGTTCATGTTTGGTCTCACAACTTTAACTCTTTCACAGTGTGTTTTCAGTGCATGAAAGTTATTTGTGACATTTTGGTTGCCTACAAAGGTGTTGTTGAGCATTGGGTGGCATTTAGCTCCACCGTCTCGAGTCACTCCTCGTTCCAAAAAACCAAGATGGCGACAGAAAAAAATTTCCAAACTCTAGGTTTCAAAACTGTAGTCCACTAATCAATGGGTGACGTCACCATGGTTTAGTCCACTTCTTTTATACAGTCTATAATCTTTGCTATCAAGTTCACCAAAACACAAGTAAAGATTTATTTAAGTTCTGTTCACAGCTGCCCCCAATGACATATATATATATATATATATATATATATATATACATTAAAACTTAAACTCAAGCAAGTCCCTCCATTTCACATGAACTGCCTCAAAATTTGCTAAACATGATCGAATCCTGTTCAGTTTCAACGCAGGAGGAAAATAGCCAATATTACAACACATTGTTAATACCTCAGCTTAACGAATGATTAGATATAGCTCATAAAGCTATTGGTTTATAGGGTATATTACCGCTGAGTGCTCAGCTGATGTGTTTTTTATGTCTCTCTATACATAGTGTGCAGGACATTGTGCCATTAGGGGGGCTTCTGTGTGTCTAATCGGTACAGATTCCACATAACAGTTAAAACAAGTACAGAGCCAAAACATCAAACAAGGTGTTGCCGCTCATTGTGTCTCACTCCGTCGGAGTTTCTTATGCTAGTGGTGGAGAGACATCCGACATTGTGTGTATGTTTGCTTTGTTCTACACACACTTTTTTCTCTCCATCTGTTTCCTACGTCCTTTTCGTCCACCTCCTCTGGTGAAGACCTCTCCTCGTTCCTTCATACTTGTCTACCATCATCTTCTCCCTCACCTGCTGGCTTCTCTCTCTTCTATGTAACATTTGTTTTCCTCCCCACCCCAGGGCGAGTGGACCTGCAGCCTCAGCTGGACAGCGCCATGCAGGATGTGACTGACATGTGTCTGTTGATGGAGGAGACAGAGAAGCAGGCAGTGCGCCGGGCCCTCGTGGAGGAGAGGGGTCGCTTCTGCACATTCATCGGCTTCCTTCAGCCTGTTGTAGTAAGTGGCGGGAAGGGAGAAGGGAGAAATGGGCCGACAGGTAGACAGCACTTTGTGACCTGCTGCATAGTCTTCTATTGTTGCTGAGCAGCAGGGAAAGACTGCCTGTTGGTTGTGTGATCCCAAAATAAAAAAAGGGACACTATCACTGCACTCAGTTTCCACTGGGAGGCAACACACTGCAGTTTAACTCACATTAGATGTGAGTTAGTCTCCCATGGTAACAAGGGATGTGACAGTATCACATTTTCACACTTCGATTATTGTGGCCAAAAACATCACGGTAAATTAAATTACGCTGCGTCAAAGTTTCCTGAAACATAGTGAAATGACCTCACAATAATAATATGTTGATTATTATTTTTCATTAATCATAAGCTATGACGCAGCAGACTGTATAGAGGGAAATTCATATCACAATATTATTTCACAATATTTATTTTATTTCAGTGTATATATGCCAAATTTAGTGAAAATTACTTAAAAAATCGAAATGAAATTGATGGCATGAACTGGGTCCAGATATTATATAATACATCAGGAAACAATCTCACATGTGTGAAACAATAATAAACTGCTTTTCTATACAAAGGAACACCTGTCCTTGTTTTCTGATTTTGCAAAATAAATTTGCTGCATTGTCCTCCACATCTGTCCTTGACCCTCGTGACATTGTCCATCAACATCAAGGAAAAGTAGTTCGGAAAAGACATAGGATGTCCTTTTGTTTGATGCCCATGTTTCAATCTTGTTTTATAGAACGGAGAGATCGCCATGCTGGGAGAGATCACACACCTCCAGGCCATCATTGATGACCTCACTGTGCTGACAACCGATCCTCACAAACTGCCCCCAGCTAGTGAACAGGTATAACACACACACACACACACACACACACACACACACACACACACACACAGAAAAAGAAGGAAACTAATAAGATACAAACTGTCTCTCAGGTGATTAAGGATCTGAAGGGGTCAGATTACAGCTGGTCCTATCAGACTCCACCTTCATCCCCAAGCAGCTCTTGCTCCCGCAAGAGCAGCATGTGCAGGTACTCACACACAAACACATATGTATACACACAGACATAACCAACACCTTGTGCTCGCTCGGTGGTGGTTTTTTTGTTTGTTGCTGTGATTTAAGAAAGAGGAGCCTTCACTGATGTTTATGTTTCACCGTGACTGTCAGTCCTTCTGTCTGTGTGTCAGTCCATCATTACTGTTTGTCACGTTATCTTCACTCGTGTAAACCACAGCCTTCAGACGGAGAAACACTCGGAGAAAGACGGAGAACGAAAGGCGACAAAGGATATTGAATTTTGGCATAAATAGTAGCAGCATACGCACGCTTTCTGCTTTCTTCGGGTGTAAAAGCATACAATACCCAACTGCAGAATCTTTGATTAACACAATGAATACTACCAGAAGAATACTATAAACAAAACAATGCATTTCTCTAGTTTGCCTGAAAAACATCACTTGGCGTATGCGCGTGATACAGTCTCTGTCAGTGTATGCATGTAGTAGCAGGCAAAGCTCTAAAGCTTGCAAGTTCACAGCCTTTTGCCTGCAGTGTTGAGTGTGTGTGTGTGTGTGTGTGTGTGTGTGTGTGTGTGTGTGTGAGTGTGTGTGTGTGTGTGTGCGCCCTGGATTCTCATGAGCTTACACACTCTCTATCTACCCCCTCCTCCCCCTCCTGCCCTTTTCTCTCTCCCCTTTTCCCCAATCATAACCATAATTCTCTGACTGTACTCGTGTCTTTCTCCACTTGTCGGTCTTCTATGTGTGTGTGTGTCTTGTTTGTGTACACGTGTGTGATTTGCCCTCTTTCTCTCGGTTTCTTTGGTTACCTGGTTTCCTTTTTCTTCTCCGGGGTCTCTGCTTTGAACTGTGACTGGTGTATGACTTTAATACGTCATCTCATCGCGGGTCATCACTAACCCTGCTAAACCAACAACTTGCTGTGAACTACTCCTGAACTTCATACCATCACCTAAACCAATCACATGATCCTCCAATCATCCATTTATCCTCTTCCCAATAACCAACCCCCCATATCTTACAAAAACCTTCTCTTCCTAAATGGAACCACCACTTTCACACATCCCTGTAATCTCGCCCTCTCCCCCTAAATACTGTCCTCACTCCACAATGGCAACAATCCTTCCTTCCTCAAACCTTCCCCTCACACTCCTCACCCTTCCATCACTCTACCCCTCCCCCTGCTCCTCTGCACCTCTCCCTCCACCCCCCTGCAGCAGTGTCAACAGCGCCCACAGTAGTGCCTCCCGCTCATCAGGGGGAGGAGGTAATGGTGGTTTTGGTGGAGGGAGTGGAGGCTCCCAGCCCCACTCACCCACCTCATCCTCCTCCTCCTCCTCCTATCGCTACCGCAGCACCCTGCCGCATCAGCCTCCGCCACCGGGTGGCATTGCGGCCCACCGCCTCAGCAGCGTCTCCTCCCACGATTCTGGCTTCGTGTCCCAGGATGCAAACATCTACTCCAAGCCCCCCTCGCCCATGCCCTCAGACATCACTAGCCAGGTACACAGCAATACACACACACACACATATGTATACATACATTATGTACACAAATTCATAGTTAGTGTGGTAATGAGCCTTAAAATGTTGGTGTCCTGCCATGCCTCCGAATAGCAATCAGAGAAGAATCGAGATTTAATTTTCCGAATTGATTTACTTTGAAAATCAACCAGAAGGATCTCACCTCACTGGCGTTCATAACTTTTTTTTTTCAAAATGCTATTCAAGCTTCACACACGCAATGCTTGCACTGACATACTGAGTCTTGGCAAATCATTAGACCATGTTTTGTGCTTTTCTATTTTTCCACTGTAGAAGTCATCCAGCTCAGCGTCGTCAGAGGCCTCAGAAACTTGCCAGTCAGTCAGTGAATGCAGCTCCCCCACCACTGTAAGTACTCTTCTTCATACTGTACAATATGGAGTCCTCAGCATAACACTCACACCACTTTTAGCTTTTTCTTTGGTGTAAGTGTGGCACAAATAAAACAATAACAGGTACATTTTGTTATCAATTTACCTTTTTAATAGGAACTTTAAATATTTGTACTTGGCTTTCCTAACATTATTATTTGTATCAACCTCTTCTTTATATTTAATAGATTATATTAAATCGATTTTTTGTATATTAAGAGATTATGGAGGCCATTTGTTTTTATAATGCACAAGGGTATTGATATCAATAAACTGTACACATGCTGATATTTATCACACTGGCAAGTCTGTGATACGGATGCTGAAAGCAATATTTTCAGAAAAAGAAAACACTGATGGGTCCAGTTATCTCTAAATAGAGTGCCTCCTAAACACTGTTTCATTCTTTGGGCAACAGAGGTAAATGAAGTAGTTGTAACGAGACAATCAGCTACGTTGCAGCCCCACTTTTGTGACCCAAAGGTTAATGGCAGTTTAGTTTTGTATCCCTCCATCCTATCAGTGTCCAGAAAGTGTAAACCCTCTGATGTATTCGCCATGGTCAGAGGACACTGCCATCTCTTAGTGATTTCATAAATCCATTAAAGCAGCTTGCAGACATAACTTTATTCAACATCTTTTCTTTTTTTTTACTGAATCATTTTAATGTATTTCTGGCGGCAGTGATGAACAAAGAAAAAGGGGACTATTGTTAACAAACTGTGATGATTGTGGTGGCATAAAGTCATTATAGAACAGAATTATACCACACATGCTGTTTAAAATGATGATTCACCAAGGTAGCAGGAGTTTCATTTTAAGAGATTTTGAAAACAGTGGGAGACTTTGACATTCAAAAAAATTTTACTATTTTATTGCAGGAATTAGACTCAAAGGGATTTTTTTCAGGCACATATTTGCAAAGTGGTATCTTCCTAAACACAAATGGAATATGTTCCTTACCTACTAATATTTGTGTATTTTTGCTGGCTCGCTCCAGTGGTAGGAGAGATCACTGGCAATTTAATGACAATTGCAAATCTGGTTTTAAGATGTGCATCCTTTCGCATCGTCCCCTGCTCACCAACTCAGAACAGGTCAGCAGCAAATATTCATGGAACACTTGTATTCTGTGTTGTTTTCACCACTTTGGTTGGTGCAGGCACACTCACAATAAACCTCTCCAATATCACAGATTCCCTTTATTTATGCTTGAGAGCTTGTCTCTTTCCCTTTCATAATGCATTCATTGACCAGTACGCACATCTGTTTGCAACATAAATACAATTCCAGTGATGCTCTCGAGGCAAAGTAAATATTCATGTTGGATTTTAAGCAGCATCTGTCACAACAGCTTGCATATATGACTGCCTTCCCTTTCAGTTGATTAACACTCTTTACTACCGTCTGATGGCAGTAAGTGTGTCATACATCTCCAATTTGAGTGACACGCACGCATTGTCAAGAAGGATTGCGCGCACCACATCCACTGGTTACCTTGACTAAGACTTGCACAACCACCATGATGCTTTTGCAAAAACAATCGCACATACTTCTGTTCTCTTCTACACATCAAACGTGTTGGTTATATCTTGGTATTTTAATTTCTAATTCCTTACTTAACTCTTTGCACTTTGATTCACAAGTATAGCATCAAAATGGTTGCTGGTCTCATTCCCAGTGGCAACACTACTTAGCCTGTTTGGGACTGTCTCATCTACTCAGTTGGGGGAGAGTCCTGGGTGCTTTTTATTGAGAAGCAACAATACTGAGACGATTAAGCATCCATTTCAATGTGTACTTTGTTCATTTCTGCCCTTTGTGGCTGCTTGGAGGGGAAAAAGGAGTTCCCGCAAGGTGTAGTTGCAGTACTCCTGCCTCAGGGAGCAGTAATCAGTATGATAGCAAAGGTTTTACAAGAGAAAATACATTAAAAAAATGCCGGCTAACTGCTTGTTTTTGCAAATGGATGTCTAGTAAACTTCCACACCTCTGATTAACAGCAGCACACAGTCGCTTTCCTAAGATTTTCTGTAGGGACCATCCAGTGCTGTCTTCTTGGATCTGAAACAGGGCTCCACCACTATTACAACTGCTAAAATACACAGTCATTCAGCAGCACATTAGAAACAAGGTTACCGTTGCCTATATTCTATGCTACAATGATGCAGAGTGATTGCACTAAAGTAGTACTGACTCACCGGATGTAGACTGCTGGTATAAGTATTGAGATTGATTTATTGGTGATTGGGCCAGCAGTAGCTCACTCCGTAGGGACTTGGCTTGGGAACTGGAGGGTCACCAGTTCAAGTTACCGAACAGACCTAGTACAGACTGTGGACTGGTACCTGCCAGAATTTGCCTCCTGGGCACTTCTGAGGTGCTCCCCAGGCACTGTATAGTAGTTGTTGCTAAATTTCACTGTGTGACTATAAAAACTGTAATGTTTCAAATTTTCCATTTTGATTGAAAGAAATACAAACAACTATACCAGAGTGATTGATGTGTGGAACCAGACCTTTCTCTCACACTGGCTACGTGAGACTATTGTTGAGTAACTGTTGAATCAATTTCATCAAATCTTTTTATTCATGCTGCTTTAACACATCCCATGGCCTTTCTAACAGATACATAAAGTAGCCGTTAAATGTAGTCTTTCTAGGCATCACTGACTTAGTTCTTCTAGTCATTTTGACGCATGGACAGCAGCCACTAATTGTGTTTTGAAGGCGCTTTCTATTCTAAATTTACTGCCAATCTGTCCCTGCTCATCTGTTTCGCACTTGGTGTGTGAGAGTCTATTGTAGAGTAGGTGTGAGTTGCTTTTATGGTCATGTGTTTGGCCCAGTGATGGTCCACCACAGCTGGCTGCCTCTGTCTCTCTGTTTCTGTCTTTGTGTTTCTCTGATGACGTGGCTATGTCTCTCATCCCGCAGTTTGGCACGTCCTTCGCTACCTTCCGCCCTGCTCTCTCTCACTCTGGCTCCCCCAGGCCTCTCTCTGTCATTCTTCCTGTTCCTGCGTCCCCACCCTATAGCTGCCCCCCTGGATCCAGCTCCTCCTCTCCCACATCAAAGGTTCCTATGTGGAAGGTTTGTTCTCCATTCGCTTCCATTTCTTTAGTTTCACCGTTTCTTTGTTTCTGTTTAAAACATTTCAGTTAATGGCATGGGGTTTATTTTATTTTCATTTCCATCACTTGATTAACTCATTCATAACCACATTGCTTTGCTTCCTGAAAGTGTTCATCCCAACTTACTGTGTTTACATTTTTTTTTTTGCCTCCCCTGTCTCACTCACTGGTTATGCAATCTACCGACTGGAGATTTGCCAAAACTAAGCAGAGTGTGGAAAGCTGACCAAACTGATAAACTTAAACACTTGGAAACGCTCAAAAAGGCCCCTGCCCACATACACCCAGACACTCCCAGGCACTCTTCCAAGCACCCTCACACAATCCCCCCGTAAGACCCCCTCTCTCTGCACTCAGATGAAGGGCTTCAAACTGCTGGATAGTTGACAAGTCTCTCGTGCTAACCCTACCTGCTACTTCCTGTTTATTAATTTGACTCACCTCTTCAGGATTGGTCCAAAGCAGGTCAGTATGAGCAGCCTGTGGCTGCAGCGGCAGTTCAGAGGAGAAAGGAACCTCTTGATAGACTGAGGGAGAACGAGATGTCGCCGGTCTCCCAGGGATATGCCGGGCCATCACACACTGATGACGCGCAGAGACACAGGATGACCCCGGCTAACATCGCTGCTAAGGTAACGCCAACAAGCAGGCTGGAGAATTACAGTAGGACAAACCAAGGATGTAGGTTAAACTATGTACATTATAAATGCTTCCGCCAAGGGGGGAGGCCGACAGTCTCAGACTTTGAAAAAAAAAAAAAAAAAGAGTATGTTTAATGAAGGAATTATTAAATACTATTTAACTGTACTAACCACCAGAGACAACATTGAGACACACAGCACATACAGTAATGTGTCTCAACATATGTTGCACTTGTAAACAGTAAAGGTTGTTTCAAAAGGCTATATGTTAAATTGCAAAATCTGTCTCTCTATAGTGGCCTAGTATGTGCTTGCATGTACAGTAATGTATGTTCTGGGTTCACCTGAATGAGGGCACTTAAGAAAAATACTGCGTTAATGGCAAATCAAAATGTGTATAAAGGAAAAGAAAGGTCACCTTAAACAAAAGGGAAGGACAATCTTGAATGCAGCACAAATGCCCTATCTTGCAATGTTAACAAAAGTGAAACTTAATGTGTGCATGTGTCCCGTAATTTGGATCTGCCCTAAGGTTTAATTGGTTCTTCCTTAGTCCATGCTACACCCTTCCACCAAGGTTCATACAAATTGGGCCAGTAGTTTTTCCGTAATCTTGCTGACAGACAAACAGACAGACCAAGCTCGAAAACAACCTCCTTGGAGTAGAAAAACATGTATTTTGTCATTCGAGATGTGATAAAAGCCTAATTTTAATAAGTTCAGCTTTGGTTTCTATCTCAGTTTTGGAGCGATATACATATGTTTCTCCTGGTCCAACTGACAAGAGTAAACCACAATATTGCAGTAAAAAAATCTAAATATAATCATTCGTTAAGATGATGAACATATCATATTCATATATCATAACAAATAATGAAGTTTCTTCAACATGCACATTTCTTTTATTTTTTATAAATTGTTATGAATTTCTAGAGAGTCATAGTCAAGTATCAGCAGTAGTTTCAGCCGGTAAGAAGTAGACTTATCATTTTCTTTTTTTTGTGTTTCACTAATATGTAGAACTGTGAATTATTCACACATGTATTGCCTGTGCTGATTGAAACTCATAACATATTTTACATATCCCACATGCGATCAACAAAAGGGCCGAAATATGTCTCCTGAGAGAAAGAAGTTTTTAAACATCATTCCAATGCGGCCTCTCTCTGTATGTCCTCAGCATGGCGAGGAGGTTTCTCCAGCAGCCAGTGACCTGGCCATGGTGCTGACCAGAGGACTGAGTATGGAGCAGCAGAAAAGCAACAGGGACTCCCTGCAGTACTCCAGTGGCTACAGTACAGAGACTACAACCCCATCCTGCTCGGAGGACACCATTCCTTCACAAGGTGAAACTCTAATCCACTACACATCTTTTTCCTGAGTTTGCCCATGATTAATAGCAGAAGCTGGTTCTCCTCTTCCGGTTAGTGATTGTCTGCAATTATCGCTGTAAAAGCTGGATTTTAGTACACATGGCCAAAAATCGGAGATGGATACACAGTATGGATGTTTTAAAAAGTGGTGAGGACACTGTAACAATGACTCCCTCGTCACTTCTTGAATGAAGCCTATGTTAGCTACATGGACATTGTTAATCACCTCGTGTTTACTGGTGCTGTTGATGGCGAAGAATTACGGAATCCAAAGAAAAGAAATGACAAAAGCATAAAGAATACACCAACATGCTAAGTAACACAATATGTAAGTACTGTTTAAGAATTGACATTTCTGAAGGCAGCAGTAAAGTCCAGGCAAAGTGTCAATCAAGCTAAACATATGGTGTTAGTAATGCTGAGGGAGAGTGGGGCCATGGACACAGTCAGATGCTTGTGCAGAGAAGTCATGCAGTCATGCAGCAGCTATTCTGTGGAAAGTATTCATGAACTCAAATGTCTCCTCTCTTCAAAAATACACTAGATAATTGGTCTTTCATTGCAGAAAAAGATACACGTTTATACTTGTGATAAATAGTAATCAAATCAAATCAAATCAAGTTTATTTATATAGCCCAATATCACAAATTATACATTTGTCTCAGTGGGCTTTACAGCCTGTACAAAGTACGACACCCTCTGTCCTTAGACCCTCACATCGCACAAGGAAAAACTCCCTAAAAGATACCCCACAATTAGTGGGGGAAATATGGAAGAAACCTCAGGGAGAGCAACTGAGGAGGGATCCCTCTCCCAGGACGGACAGACGTGCAATAGGTGACGTGTGTACAGAACAAACAGCATAGTTAAAAATACAACATGGACAATCTATGCGACAGAAAACATGATACGATGGTATATATAAAAAAAAGATGGATCCAGGGGGATGTCAAGGCTTCCTGGTGTCAGGTAGGACCAGGGCAACAGGTGCAGCCACGATTCGCGGTCCAAAAGTAATCTTTAATAGTGGCAACCTGCCAGATAAGGGACACAGAAACTCCGGGGATGATGCCCCGGATGGTGAGTTAGTAACATGCATTTAAGGGACATGAATGCATATCAAATAGAGAGGGAGAGGAGGAGAACGAGAAAGATAGGGGAGAGGAGAGGAGTGAGTCCCCCGACAGTCTAAGCCTATAGCAGCGTAACTAGGGGCTAGTCCAGGGCAAACCTGAGCCAGCCCTAACTATAAGCTTTATCAAAGAGGAAAGTCTTTAACCTGCTCTTAAATGTGGAGAGGGTGTCTGCCTCCCGAACACACACTGGGAGCTGGTTCCACAGTAGAGGAGCTTGATAGCTGAAGGCTCTGGCTCCCATTGTACTTTTAGGAACCCTAGGAACCACAAGTAACCCTGCACTCTGGGAGCGCAATGCTCTAGTTGGTTTATAAAGTACTACGAGATCTTTAAGATAAACTGGAGCCTGACCATTAATCGCTTTGTAGGTCAGGAGAAGGATTTTGAATTCTATTCTGTATTTTACCGGGAGCCAGTGCAAAGCAGCTAATACAGGAGTAATATGATCTTGTTTCCTAGTTCTTGTCAATACTCATGCCGCAGCATTTTGAATCAACTGAAGAGTTTTAAGGGATTTTTTGGGACAACCAGATAATAAGGAGTTGCAGTAATCCAGCCTTGAAGTAACCAATGCATGGACTAGTTTTTTTGCATCTTTTTGAGACAGGATGTGCCTTATTTTTGCAATGTTACGCAGATGAAAAAAGGCAGATCTTGAAATTTGTTTTATGTGGGAGTTAAAAGACATATCCTGATCAAAGATAACGCCGAGATTCCTTACAGTGGTGCTGGAGGCCAAGTTAATGCCATCCAGAGTTACTATGTCATTAGACAATACGTTTCGGAGGCGTTTGGGGCCAAGTACAATAACTTCTGTTTTGTCGGTGTTCAACATCAAAAAGTTGCAGGACATCCGATTTTTTATGTCTTTAAGACATGCTTGAAGTTTAGCTAATTGATTGGTTTCATCTGGCTTGATTGATAGATATAATTGGGTATCATCCGCATAACAATGAAAGTTTATGGAGTGGTTCCTTATGATATTGCCTAAAGGAAGCATATATAAGGTAAATAGAATAGGTCCAAGTACAGAACCTTGCGGGACACCATGACTGACTTTGGTTTGCATGGAGGATTTATCGTTAACGCGTACAAATTGAGATCGCTCAGATAAATAGGATTTAAACCAGCTCAGTGCGGTTCCTGCTATGCCAATGAAATGTTCCAGTCTCTGCAGCAGAATGTCATGGTCAACAGTGTCAAAAGCAGCACTGAAGTCTAACAAGACAAGAACAGAGACAAGTCCTTTGTCTGATGCCAGTAGAAGGTCATTGGTAACTTTCACCAGTGCCGTCTCTGTGCTATGATGAACTCTAAATCCAGATTGAAAAACCTCAAATAAAGTATTGTTATGTAGAAAATCACATAACTGTTTTGCGACTGCTTTCTCAAGAATTTTAGAGAGAAAAGGAAGGTTAGATATCGGTCTATAGTTGGCTAAAACCTCTGGATCAAGACTGGGCTTTTTAAGAAGAGGTTTTATTACGGCTACTTTAAATGATTCTGGTACATAGCCAGATAATAGAGACAGGTTGATCATATTTAATAACGAGGAGTTAATTAAGGGTAAAACTTCTTTAAGCAACTTAGTTGGAATCGGGTCTAAGATACAGGTTGATGCTTTAGATGACGAAATTGTTGAATTTAGTTGGTTAAGATCGATCGGAGAAAAGCGGTCTAGATATATTTCAGGTGTTACAGTTGTTTTTAAGGTTCCTGTTTTAGAAGCTAAATCATTACCAATTGAGGAGAGGAGATTTATTTGATTAATTTGGTCTCTAATATTTAGAATTTTATCGTTAAAGAAGCTCATGAAGTCGTCGCTGCTGAGCGATATAGGAATAGAAGGCTCAGTAGAGCTGTGGCTCTCTGTCAGCCTGGCTACAGTGCTGAAAAGAAACCTGGGGTTGTTCTTATTTTCTTCTATTAATGAAGAGTAATAAGCTGCTCTGGCTTTACGGAGAGCCTTCTTATATGTTTTAAGATTATCTAGCCAGACTAAACGAGATTCTTCCAATTTGGTAGATCGCCATTTCCTCTCAAGTTTTCTTGACTTTAGTTTTAGTTTGCGGGTTTGGGGGTTAAGCCACGGAGCTTGCTGTCTCTGTTTAATTATCTTCTTTTTTAGAGGAGCGATATAGTTGAGTGTCATTCGCAGTGAGGCTGCAGCACTATCAACAAAATTATTAATTTGGGAGGGACTAAAGTTATCACAGGAGTCCTCTGTTATATTGATAGTGAGACATGGTAATGAACCAAGTATCGCTGGAATCACTTCCTTAAATTTAGCTACAGGACTATCAGATAAACATCGAGCGTACGATATTTTGCTTAGTGGCTTGCAGTCCAGTAGCAGGACTTCAAAAGTTATTAAAAAATGGTCTGATAAGAGAGGATTTTGTGGACAAATTAATAAATGTTCAATTTCAACACCATATGCCAGAACAAGGTCCAGAGTGTGGTTTAAACAATGAGTTGGTTCATGTACATTCTGACTGAATCCGATTGAATCTAATAATGAGATAAACGCAATATTAAGGATGTTATTATCAACGTCCACATGAATATTAAAGTCACCTACAATAATTACTTTATCTGTTTTAAGAACTAAACTTGATAAAAATTCTGAGAATTCAGATAGAAAATCAGAATATGGACCAGGAGGGCGGTACACTATAACAAATAAGATTGGCTTTATTGTTTTCCATGTTGGGTTTGAAAGTGTAAGAACAAGGCTTTCAAAAGAGCTATAGTTTAGTTTAGGTTTAGGATTGATTAATAGGCTTGAGTAATAGTAATATAACATTGGGTAATGTCAATAGTAAGTGGATACATTGTGAAGCTACTATTAATGTCATCATTGCAGGTGCAGAATGCAGTGGTCAGAGGAAAGACAGGGCTTGCAGTTGATCAGCGCAGGTGGAATGCAGGGACATCAAAGAACCTTGAGCCTCAACAGCAGAGTCAGATTATCTTCAGTCACCACAAGGCATAACAACAATACCACATGAACTGTTGGCTGTTGAGACTCAATCACCCTTAAACACACAACACCATCTGTCACACAAAGACTTCAGAGACATTGTGGACAACAATTTGTAAATGCATTGCTAGCATATCTTTGTGTGAATGTGAAACGCTTCTATTGCTATACCAGTGTAGAGCAAAGCATCTTTTGAAGCATGAAGTACCCAATCACAGTCATCTTATGATGCACATCTTTTCCGTCGGTCTTGTAATTATCATGATCTTGGTGGTGTGTAAACTGAGTGGCACTGTGGGTCAGGGGGACGGGCACAACTTGAGATGCCAGAGTCGTCTGAATCGAAGTAAGGTCCCCTGCATAGACTACCTGCTAGAAGGTAATCCCAACATATGATGTGCTGTGTAAAACAGAGAATAACTGTATTTCAGTTTAGTTTACGAAGTCCATCTACAATCTTGAATAACATTGACATCGCTGTTGGAACAAGCCTGCTGGGTCACTGTCACACAGGCATGCACGTCTTCTTTGGAGGAGTTTGGTTGTAACCAAGATAGTAACCAAGTCACACCATTTTCCTTTCCTCCTTTGTGGGTACTGAATGCAATGCACAAGGTACGGACATTTTTGTCAAAAGTGTTGATGTTTACCATAAAACCTTTCTGAAAGATTCTTCAGTTCACTTGAATTGCTGTGGCAGCCAACAACGGCAGAAGTTTAACCCGAGCTCATTTAAAAAACAATTGAACATTTATTGGCTAGTTAGTTAATATAATGTTGCTTTTGGCTATAGCTCTGTTTGTTGCTCTTATAGCTGCTCTCAATGCTCACTGTTGCAAGGTAACCGGAAACAGAAAACCGGCAAGCAGAAGTTGTCATTTCTCATGGCAGCACCCATTGGCTTATAGGGAAACTTGTGAAAACTCTACTTCTCTAACTATCTTGTTCATCCTCAGGAGCCCACATTTATTACATTTCTCTTCTCGTGTTTTGTAAAATAGCAGGAAATCCAACCTGGAAGGATGGTATTATACATTTTTTTAAAGTGCAATATCAATATTTACAAGCTCTGCAGAATTTAGATTTTATTTTTCACTAGAACCCCTGTCTTTAGCTACCAAAATCAAACAAAGTGAATCATCCACTTAATCATCCAAGCAGCTGCCACAGTATGACAGTTCTGACACTTTCCTTGACAGCAGCTGGGAGTTGACAATATTTAAAGATTAATTTGAATAATATTAAATGTGTTCTTGCATCATAATTCTGGCTGTCAGTTTTAGGCTTCCTTAATACAAATAATCTACCCAAATAATGTTGCTATCCCTGTCCAATAATGTGACCACAGTACATTGTCTTACCTCTCTTTCCTTTGTGATGGCAAATCGCTCCTCAATCACTCGTCTCCTTTTATCTCTTCCCCTCCACATTAGGTTCAGATTATGACTGCTACTCAGTGAATGGGGATGCTGAAGGTCCAGATGGACAGACAGAGTTCGACAAGTCCTCCACCATTCCTCGCCACTCTAACATCGCCCAGAACTACCGGCGCATGATCCAGACCAAGAGGCCAGCGAGCACAGCCGGCCTACCGAGTGGGGTTCTTGGTCCTGGGGGTCATGGGATACCAGGTCAACCTGGTGGAGGTGGAGCGGGGACTCCAGGCACTGCCACCATCCGCCGAACCCCGTCCACCAAACCGGGCGTGAGACGCACATTGTCCAATGCAGGGCCTATCCCCATCCGACCACCCATTGTGCCTGTCAAGACACCCACTGTTCCCGGAGACTCGCATTCACCTGGTGCATCTGGTGGGTACGCAGGTGGAGGGCACTCAGGTGGTGTGCCTGTACGTGTGGGCAGTGAGGAGTGTGTCTTCTTCACTGGAGTTGACGATGCACAGGGAGCGCTTGATTATGTGAAGGCGTCACCAAAGCGCCTCAGCCTGCCTAACACCGCCTGGGGATCAGGTGCGGCGTTAGAGATCTATACCCAGCAGCACGGAGGCCTTGCAATGGGAACAGGCTCAGGGGCTGGATCAGAGGAGGATCAGATGATCGCGGCCAATCGGCACAGCCTAGTGGAGAAGATCGGCGAGTTGGTAGCCAGTGCACACGCCCTTGGAGAAGGGCAGTTTCCTTTCCCTGCCCTCCCCGATGACCCGGCCCTGCCGCCAACTGGCCCCACCGACACTCTGTCAGGGACAGATGGGGCAGAAGGGTCCGGTGACATGTTGACCACCATCAGGAGAGGGGTCCGCCTTCGCAAGACCGTATCCAATGACCGCTCGGCGCCACGCATCTTGTGATGGGAGGAGAAGCAGGAAGAAGATGATACTTGTCAGCCAATAGGGAGTCAGGAGTTGGTGTGGTGCAACTCAGCCACCTAGTACATACACAAACACTTAACTATGTAGGGAAAGCTATAATGTAACAGAAGATGAATGAAAACATACACAAAAAATAAGTTTAAAGACACCATTAGAGTAAATATATAATATAATGATAATAATAACATTAATAATGTTAACTCATGCTGACAATTAAAAGTGAAATATTGAATATTGACAGGCTCCTAGCAGGCCACTATAACTAGTGTGTGTTGGACGCATGTTTGTCTTCTCTACACCTTCACCCAGGGACGAAAAACAGATATGATAAAAAAAAAGGCAAAGAATGAGAGAAAGACTGGGTTCTGTTCGTCAATTTAGACCTTTCCCCATCCTCTTCTCCAACTAACCTGACTGTCTAATCCTAAATGAAAGACTGATGACTGAAGGAGGGCCCTGTGGGGGCAAGAGAGAGGGGGTCATAGTGTCCTGTGACCAGCTGGATTAGAACCCAGGGTGTCTCAGCAGCAACATATTGTAATTATTAGCCCACTGAACTTAAGCTTTGGTATTAGCACGGGGAGCTAACAAGCCAGAGGGCTCCTCTGGTTCATCCTAATGTAAAAGAGTCTTTAAAAAAAATACTGTTGGCATTGAACCGTGCTAGTGCCCCCTTCCCCTCTCTCTCTCTGTGTAGTGTGTACATTCATGTGTATGCATGTGGGCAAATGTGAGTGTGTATGCACATGTGATTGATTGTGCGTGTGTGCGCGAGGGGGGTGGGTAGAGCTCTGCTGCAGGACAGCTGGTTACCCAATGAGGGCAGGGCTTTTCTCCTGTGTGTTGTACGTGTATTTTCTTGTTTATATCGTGACGTCATTTACCTTGTTACAACTGTACGAGAAGTAATCCAGGCGTATAGATATATTCATATATATTTTCTAGAACCAGAGAGAAAAATGTTAAATTAGAAATGGAGCAATAAATGTGTTTTATTTTCTTGTTTCCAAGAAGAGGATCGATGGAGGACTGTAGGTTCTCCTTTGTCACATTCAGGCAATCATCAGGAATGCTAAATTACATGTCGACTGTGAATTCATGCCTAGTCAGTTTCGGTGTGTCTCTCTCCCTGTCGCTGTCTCTTTCTGGTGGAGGGAATGGATTTCAAAAATGTTGAAAAAGAAACTGTAAAGCACTTTGATAGGTGGAAGAGTATGTACAATAGCTGCTAGATGTTGCTGTAGTCATACCGTATGAAAGGGAGGGTGAAAGTGAGACAGATGCTTGCCAATAAGAGGGAAGGAAATTATTTAATTTGTAGTTGAAGACAGGGAGGGACAAAGAGGAAGTGAAAAAGACTGGTGGAATTGGAGTGATTGTTCAAATGAGAGAAGGAATAAGAAAGTCGAGGAAAAATATTTATCTAAAAAAAGGATTGGACGTCAGGGCTTTTCAGGGTTCTACAGACCATCGCGCTGCTGTGGATTGTGAATAGTACTTTTTATGTGGTTGCACTGAACACATAATGCAAAAAATACACTGCACAGATAGGTGAGAGTACTTTTGGATTTAGGCTTTAAAGGGAGGGTTGAGCTAAGTGACAAATATACATATTTTCTATCAAGCTACCCAAATAGTAAGTAGAACTACTTTCTGCCATACTAATGGTTTCTTAAAAACTGTCAGCACATTCAATAGATTACCAAGAGTAACAAGGAGACCTGTTGAAGTTCTCAAATGTCATTTTTTTCAAGGCTGTAAGCACAACAAATGAAATTCCCTTTACCTCCATTGAATTGGGCTTGAGTCAAAAATCTCACAACCTAGACAGATAACACCAAAACTATCAACATGCCAAGACATTGTATAGATAAAGTGAGACAATATTGGTAATTTGCGGTCAACAACACTTAAACATACATCAACAATGGACCTGGAATATATTTGCACATGTAGATAATGTTCATTCACTGTGGAGGTCTACATTGAATGCTGTGGGACTGTATTCCAAGTACTGTATATTACGAAGCAGTTTTCAATTATGTTCATGTGCAAATACATACCAGCACACTAGTTTATCTGCAAATATATTCTTACCTATAAATACTGTATATGTTTGCATTATGGGAAAGCTGAACAACAGCCTTTTGCCCCAGATTGGCTCCTGTTAAATCCTTCCTCCTTTACAAAATAAATCGGATTTCACTTAAAAGGATACCACACAGAAAACTGAGTACATAGTACAGAGGATTGTATTTGCAATAATGTTACCATAGGAGGCAAAAAATGATGAAACACATGGAGAGAGAGAGCACGCACAGTTGGTTGCGCAGTGTTGGGCAGTCGTTAGCTGCAAGCTAACAATTACTAGCTTTGTCTTTGCCCAGGCCCTCAGTTGAGGATAGGACTTCTCTGAAGGTTAATGATGGGTAATGAGTCCTTTTACTAACTTCTATTGCTGTTGAATAATCTGTAATTGAAACAAATGTCAAGTAACTTGCCCAACACTGGTTACTTATTTGAGCGATGTCACCTGAAACAAGCATTTAGATTAGCATGTATTCAGTCACAGAACGTAAATGTAATTCCAATAATCAGGTTCTTTTACTGAAGCTGTGTCTCAATTTGGATATTTCCGTTAGTACACTTCCATGTAGTACACGGTGTACACTGTGTACTTACTGGCGTAGTGCGTGAATTTCAACAGGGTAGTGTTCAAATCGAACACGACTGTTGTGTACTAACCTGAAATGACAATCTCAACATTTGACAACTTCTTCTTCTTCTTCTTCTTCTTCTTCTTCTTCTTCTTCTTCTTCT